>OX457042.1:29869115-30079115 GCA_949752735.1 Lumbricus terrestris
AGTCGTACGGAGTCCAAGCTGACCTTACCGCAGGCCATCATCAGCGCGGTGACACCGTAGCAGTTGGGGGCATCGACCTGAGCGCCGAGCTGGAGAAGACGGGTCGACGTCTCGTACTGGTCCCATCTGACGGCCGTATGGAGGGGTCGCTCCCACACACCCCGGAACATCTGGATGCAGCAGTTGGCGTCGAATCCGGGTTTATCGACGACGCGTCGGGCAAGCCTCGAGCAGTGGTACTCCATGGCATAGCGGTAGCAGTCGGCCATGCTCAGCACGAGCAGGTTACCGCTGATGGAGGCGTCGACGAAGACTGTGATGATGGTCCTTGGAGCGCCGGACTTGACGCTGGCACGGAACGCGCGGCGCGCATCTTTAGCGTTCACCTTGCTTGGAACAGGGGTAGGAGGCGGATCCAACACGTCTCGCACTCGCTTGGCATGCGGGTCGACTGGAGTTAACAAGTGTCGCAAAGCTCCTTCAAACGCTATTTTTGTGACACGCTGTATCAACGACTCTTTGTTTACCAATCTATTGACATCGTATCCGCGGTCCAGAGCCTTTTTGAAGGAGTACAAATCTTTTTCATCTAGTGCTTTAGCCATTTGAAGGCTGACTTCTGCTGGATTTGCATCCATTTCGATCCTTCGCAGTATCCTTCGCAGTATCCTTCGTAATATCGACAAAGATGGCCAACTACGAATTTTTCACATCAATCTAACTGCCTTTACTGGAAACGATTATAACGATTGTTTCGCAGCGTCCTCTAGCGTGAAAAGTTTCGATGACGTAATTCTTCATTTTCTTTGACTCTTTGCTTTGTGACGTCATTGGCTTACTTTTAGACAGTTTTAGGCCTAGCATCCGGGAACCTCACCCTAACCGATACTATTATCGGAGAACAACGACCTTTCATAACGACCTTTTTGCAAGTTTTAACTGTACAGAAGTGCTTCTACAACTGCACAAATCCATGTAGGCCTAGAACTTTTGTGTGTGTACAACTGCACGTTAAAAATAGCCCTGGGTCGTGAGGGTCGGTTAGGATCAGGTTAGGCGTCGTGAGGGTCGGTTAGCGTCAGGTTAGGCGTCGCGAGTGTCGGTTAGGATTAGGGTTAGTGTCGTCATTATAGGTCCCAGATACTGTAGGCCTAAGTTAATTTGCCGCGTCATTATTTATTGTGGCAAGGTGATCTCAGAACCAACATAATCAGTGTTTAATCTAGACGTCTCTGGGGGGAAGTTCCCCCCAGGATTGACATTTCCCCCAGAAAAATTGAGGAAATGAAAATAGTTTTCAGTTGCTGTTAACATCATTATTTTACAAGAAACATAATAATTATACCATGATATTATTTACTGTTATATGATTATATAGGGCTATTATTTACTAATATAGTATATGATATATATATTATCATATTGCAGTGAGTATAATTTACTGTAGGCTATATATTATGTGTACAAGTTTGGATTGCTTTTTGACATTGGATTTCGGACAGCGGTGTTTTTACGACCCGGGAGATGCCTATTCTCCTCAGGTCAACCCTCCTCCTTTATCCGGGCTTGGGACTGGCGCGAAGAGTTCCCCTTCGGGGCGGAGTTAAATCCAATATCATGTGTAGGCCTACAAGTGCTATTTTTGTCCAACTAAAAACAGAGATGACATCCCCTCCAAAAACATTTGACAAAATTAATCGTCATTTTCTGTGAGTCTTGGAATTGTAGAGAGGTGGTTTCCCGTTGCCTTCCTCTCGGTGTTTTTACGGAGACACCATCTCCTAGCGTCGGTGGCCTCCCCCGTCCGTCCTTTCGACTCCCCATCTCTGGGCTCGCATATCCCGGCGAGGGTTCGGTCGTCAACCACGCACTCTGTTGTCAACAGGGTTACCACGGGAAGGTGGCGTGGTGGGCATTTGAGTGGTAGAGGCTTTTAGAGGCCCGTACCAGCCCCATTTCCAACCCCAGTTGCTGTTTACATAATTGCATTAGGCTACATGAACTGTTATAATATACTAGGCTGACCATTTTCTGGCCATCAAAAACCGGGACACTTTTTGGAAAATAACAAATGAAGGCCTAATTCCTTAGCCACATGGCTTTAGGCCTACAATCGAAGGCCTAGCCCTAAAGAATCATTTACATTTAATGCTGAGCATAGACTTCAGTGTAGACATCTGCAATCTGCTCCAGTCGTCAGTGTCACTTTGTCCAGAAGCCTGTACTCTTTTATAATTTAGAACAATCTCTCAATCGGTGCATAGTGGATAATCTATAGGCCTTAGTCCAGAGGAAGATTTGAGGTTTCTGGGGAGCACAGGAGCGTCTAGCGGACAACCGCCTAGGCGTTCAGGGCCGAGCGGGGAATGGGGTTTGGGGAGTGAATGTGCTCTTCACCCAAAATTCTTTAAACTTCTACATTACAATGGCAATATTTTAATTTGTCGAAAACAATATTATTGCTCTATTTCAGTGCTGCCATGAGCGGTGTAGCTCCCATTAACCCTGGCACGACCTGCCGAAATCGATAGATATCTATAATTATAGACATGGTACCGCCATTGATCATTCGAAATTGTAGACCCCGGATACGAAAACTTTCTCGTTGAACCTTGATAATTCTTTAAATCTATATGTATTAACTAGACTCACCAGTGGCGGCGCTAGGGGGGATAGGGGGGGCTAAGCCCCTTAAAAAAGCCATACATTTTTTGCCCCATGTAAAAATAATTTTTTTTGACGATTAACCCCCTTTAGCCCCCCAAAACTGAAATCCTGGCGCCGCCACTGAGACACACTATAACCTACTAACGATGTTATAATAATTATAATATTCCATCCAAAATAAAAATTTAAATTGAAAATACGACCTTTTTGAGTAGCAAACGACACTTTTTCTGCGATTTATATAAAACGGATGTTTTCAAGATTGAAGTTTCTTTGATTCTAGGACGTTTCATCCCAGGACGACTCATCCCCGGACGGTTCATCCCGGACGATTCATCCAGTGGACGTTTCATCCCAGGACGTTTCATTACAAGACCATTCATCCAGTGGACGATTCATCCAGTGGACTGTTCATCCCCGGACGTTTCATCCTCGGACGGTTCATCCAGTGGACGATTCATCCAGTGGACGTTTCATCCCCGGAGTCCCGGACGGTTCATCCCCGGACGATTCATCCACGGACGATTCATAGAGCATATTAAATTTTGTTCATTAGTTGGCAGGGTAATACAACGTCCCGGTGAAGAGTAACATGTTTATATTGTTCTATCATCACCTATTAAAGTATCGACGGCTTAGAGTTGTACGTTCAATAAATATTGGCCGTTGTTTAAAATTCTGTACACCACAGTACGAATGCCAATGAACAGTAGAATCAGCTCAGACAACAACGTTTAATAAAACGACATGGCATACGCTTTTAAGTTCGAACAGTAGGCTACTTGTTAGAACGCTTTGAATGTTATTTCCAGTGGCGTAGGCAAGGGGGAGTTTCGGGGGTTAAACCCCCCCCCATTGGCTCCGGAAAAAGGTTTTTAAGGTTATTTTCCCATTTAACTTAAGTAAGAAATATAGCAAAAAACAAGGCTTCCGGCCATCAAAAATTCCTGGCTACGCCACTGGTTATCTCTAAATTAATTAACCGATGGCGATTTTAATTAATTGGTCGGCAGAGTGAGACGTGCTGTTGCAGGATAATAATAATTATTAAAATAGTTAATAATAATATTATTATCATATAAACTGGCCTAGTTAGCTACACCGGTAAGCGAGAGCGGCATTCGTCTGTTGGTTGCAACGGACTGCGGTTCAAGCCCCGGGCTGGGAGTTGACACTCAGAGGAGGCTACATCATGGCAAAATCAGTGTCGTTTCCTGTTGAATGTCCACGAGGCCCGTCCCTCTCATTAGTACCTAGATCCATTCTGTTGGCGATCTTGTGGATGTGGGAAGTCCTTCGCCAGTTATAAGGGGCACTGTATACGCGGTGCTATCAATGGGAGAAGAAAACCTTCCGCAAAGAACTGCAGCTAGGAAGGCCACGTCATTATCTCCTTATGTTGCCATGGTAATCAAGACAATTGCTTTGTCACTTTAACTATTGTTGAAAACACGTCATTTTTGCTTCCATGTTAATTTTAACGTCCAATAAAAGCTTACACCAATTATATGCATCAAAGGCAGAAGTCGTGCACGCTAAGGTAATACTGAATTAAAGCTTTGAAGTAACATTAAATTGAAAGCTATACTTCCAGCGCACTGATTTTTAGCCAATGAAACATGAAGTCGTCTGGTGCGCTTCAGAGGTGATTATATAAGCAAGGCCGTTAGTCCATGTGGATTAAGCTTGCTTGAATTTTAAAGTTCAACTTCGCTTAAAACTTGTCTTGAACGATTGCAAATAACTCAAGCAAATATTTGCTTTCTTGTCAATCAATTAGGTTGTAGCCCACTTATTAACATTAAACATCGTGCAGAATTTCATACGGGTAAACGAGTAGAGTTGTGACTATCAAATTTCCTACGGACTTATGATCTGTACTATATGAGACGATGCTCCTAACACAGACTTTGTCTGCGCAACGTATGGACGACTTTCTCACAATGATAGCGTATCTTGGGGAGATAGGAACTTTACAATGATAAATAGATTTACCCGTTGTAATAGCATGCGATATTATCATAAGCTGGTATTATGATAATAAAACTCAGATCGCCACCACACCAATCGTGCGATCTCTTTACGAAAGTAACGCCTCTTGTCTGCCTTGACCAATTTGAAAGATAAAATAGCCTACTAAAATATGGAATATTGCACAAGACCAGGATGTCCAAGAAAAGGATTCCATGGTCCTGATAATGATAGTGTGTGATCAGATGAGCACTTGCATTCATAATAGACTTATCATGCATTTAGTTAGCGTCTGACATGGAACGAACAAGTTTGCATCTCCCTCACAAGCTACAAATTAGAGACTGACGGGTAAGCCGGTAGATTTTTTAGCACTCGACCCATGCGTGCAAAACAAAACACAATGATACAAATAGCCTAACAGAGTTGTGGTAACCGTAGTAGTGATAGCAGTAGTAGGCTAGTTGTGGTGGGGCGAGAAGTATTGACATTAGTACTAGGTCCTATATAGTATATAGTATATAGTACTAGCAGTAGCAGTAGCTGTAATTGCAGAGAAGCAGCGGCAGCAGTAGTTGTATGAATAAAAGCACTAGTGGCAAGAGTAGCAATAATGATGAGGACAGTCACAGTTTGTTTGTATGTGCACTTGTTATAGCGCCCCTTCAAGCTCTCTCTACTCAGAGGCGCTCCCGAATGCAGAGCGGACACTGCATCGGAGTTTCACGCCGAAGCGCTGAGCAATTGCGAGTGAAGGACTTGCCCAAGGTCCCTACGCGGCGAGGTGGATTCGAACCCCGAACCTTCCAGCTTCAAGGCAACGACGCCACCACTACACCACCGCGCCCCACAGTGTAGGCCTACCTGCTTTTTGGACCATTCACCAATACCCAACTGAAATGCGATTTATTAGTACTAGCGTAATTTACGTATAGGCATATTCCATGAAAAGAACCAGCTATAGACTATCATCCGCTAATAATCATGTCATGTCCGAGATCTCTGAGTTACGAATATTATCGCCCACGGCTGAAGACGTGTGGTTGTGTAGCCTGTTCTCGAACTACGGGATAATCGGAAGCGCTTCCCACATGCAGTCCGAAAGTCCTGTGGTAAAGAAAGAGTCTAAACACAACTGTAAAGGCACAGACCTACGGGAACAGGGGGCGGGCATTCCTACTCGGAGCTTATAAGACTCAGTTGCATTCAGTTGAATAGCGCAAGAACAGAATAGTTACGTGCAGTTGCGGATCAAAGGCGGATACAGACATTTTCTTGGGACTGGGAACAAATTTTGTCTTGGTCGCCGGAAAATCTGATGACCTTTTTTAGTCATTTGTCTCGATTTCCCAAGAAGAAGGAACCATTTTGTCCCCCAAAATAGTTGATGACCTTTTTTAGTCGTACAGACCTCGTATACGGACCTCGTGGGCGTGGGGACTCTGGGGAGGGCCTACGAGACTACTGATAGGAGGGGGCCACGTCAACTTTCCGAGCCAGAATAGCTGGTCAAAAATAAAGAGAGGGCCATGGCCGAATTGTCCCCCTGGATCCGCCCATGTTGCGGATGCATTGGATCGCTCGCAGCCTAGTCGAATCAGACAACTCTAACAACTTGTGGGATGCGGTGCATGGTGTAGCGGGTATATTCGTTCGTTGCCTTGCAGCCGAAAGGGTTGAAGGTTCGAATCCACCTCAAGTCGCCGTTTCGTTGACGCATAGAATCATGTCTCAACCAATCAATCAACCATTCAATCAATCAATCGATCAATCAAACAAACGATCAATCAACCAACCAATCAGTCAATCTCAAATGACCTCCACGATAGTACCGTAATTCAAGGACGCAGTTCACAAAATTCGCATCCAATAACAAAGGAATGTAATTAAAAAATTAAAAAATTGATGTTTGTTTGTATGCATAGACTACTTGTTATAGCGCCCTTCAAGGTCCCTACTCAGAGGCGCTCCCGATTACAGCGCGGACACTCATCGGTGTTTCACGCTGAAGCGCTGAGCAATTATTGCGAGTGAACAACTTGTACAAGGTCCCAACCCTCCGGCTGCAAAGCAACGAACATAGCCACTATACCACAGCGAGGGTGCTCTGCATATCTCTCCCCGCCTCGACGATCGTCCGCCGGACGCTCGTTTATTCCCCAGAAATCTTTATTTCCCGCAAGAGGAGCTATTGATGAAATGCTGAATTTAAGACGCCGCATTTCAAATGACACCAAGGAACACCATTGATCAACACCAAAAGAAGGCCGGGGTTACCCTCGGTCAGTGGCGGCGCCAGGATTTCAGTTTCGGAGGGGCTGAAGCCCGCGAAAAAATTTTCCATTTTCGCCGCCAAAATTTCTGACGACCTTTTTTTTTTTTTTTTTTTTTTTTTTTTTTTTTAGTCATCGACCAAAAATCGTGGATTTTCTATGTAAAATAATTAAAATGGCCATTTTTTTAGGGGGGGCTTAGCCTCCTGTAGGGGGGGCTTAGCCCCCCCAGCCCCCCCTAGCGCCGCCACTGCCCTCGGTCTCCTCAAATCTTGCAGGATGAAGAATTAACTTTATTTAAGATACGCAAAAACTCCACTTTTATTATGAAAACGTAACACTTAATGATAGTCTATGTCGCACTAGGTAAAGGTTTCAGAAAATAAGTACATACTCAGGGCTGTACTGGCAAATTTTGAGGTGAGTACACGCTGACCGGGAGGAAAACCGACTTTTTCGCCAGAAAATTTTGATGACCTTTTTTAGTCATCTAATTTTTTGCTCGTGCTCGTAGGTACTGTGATACTCTGTGTTTGTGATACTGGTAGGCTATTTGCAATTGAAAATGGAAGTAATAAACACACGATGCAATCGCAATGCTAAAATTAAGATGCAATGGCAAGAGATGAGTCACGATTACGAATACGATCAACTTTTAAATTTCTTATTATTGACAAATCTCCAAATTACAATAATTTCCACAACGCCTGTTTTTCGCTGCGCAAATCGTCTGTGTTCGAACCACGTGTTCTCGTGTCACAAGCATTTAGATGCCCTGCTAACAACCACTGTTTTACGTATTCATCCGGTTTGAAATCCTTCCGAGGAGGACCATTCATTTTTAGGAACATTATATATTTATGCTGGAAACAGACTCTATCAGAAGGCTACTGCGAAGAGAGGTCACAATAAGGTTCATCAAACTAAAACCTCTTTCACATTCAGCAGACAAACAAGGAATTGTTTCAACGGCACAAACCAAAGGCAGAAGCAACTTTGGTATCGTTTTTCTACTTTCCACAAAATCTCGAAACCCTTCAATGCACTGATGTGAGTCCAAATGGAGACGTCAAACATTCGAACCTGCCTAAGGGCAGAGCACGGAAAAGAAAGAAGAGTCCAGTCCAAACCGATTACTCAGAAGTTTCACTTCTTCTTCACCATATCTGGTATAGTATCTGGCCAGTTAGCAGGAATCAAAATTTCCAAAGCTGCTAAAAATGTCTTGTTGTTAAGAATATCTGAGTCGCTTCCAGAAGATAGACAGCGGTCATTCATGTGACCAACCAAGCTTGTCAAGAAGGCTTTTGATGGAATTGATGTTAATTTGGCATTTTTCTTAATGGTTAAGCTTTTCCATTTTCCCACATTTACCGGCTTAAAATGCTTCTTTCATCTTTTCTCCAGGCTCTTGAATGAGAGAGGAAATTATTCTAATTGTTCTTCGAATCTAATTATCTGCCTGCGTCAGTGTCACATCATTCGATTGTAGTTGCTTTGACAAAGAAGACAGTTATTGCAGTGTATCGTACATAAGAGCAAGATCGGATAGGAACTCGCTTGATTCCATTCTAGTCAACAGCCTTTGAAATTTAGAACGCGCCTTTCCATCTCGGCTTGTGTCTTTCGAAGCATTCTTGAAATGCAAAGCAAGGTCTTCATAACTGTTCCAGACGGCTTGAACTGTTCTAAAAGAACTTCCCACCCAACACACATCTAAAACACGTCCTGTTGCTTGCCAAAAATCAAAGTAGACTGCTTCATTTTCTTTACCGGAGGAGGAGGCATATTTAACTTTAGCGTTTTAGACAATGATCAAATGATTTCTACTGAAAGTTATTATTTTAAAATAACTTATGCGCTTCCTTAATTCCGCGTCAGCGACTCGGCGTCGTTCTCAACCATAGAAATAAAATCATCTAGTACAGTGATATACTATTAAACAGTCGCACTCGGAATCTAAAAATAGACAGCGTGGAAATAGAAATGCGACTTTGGTGCGTTTCTACTGCAAATTCTATAGGGTAATAAAAAAATTAAGTTTTTTTAGTTCTCTCTAAGTGAGGCAAAGAGAAATAATCAAATTTAAAACGGAAAAGTTTTATTCATGGTCTTAAATTGTTAAAAAAAATTTATAGACTAGTCTTTGTGAGGTAAGTATACGCTGTATACCCGCGTATACCCTCGTTTTTGGAGGTAAGTAGGCCTACACGATGCCGTTTTTTCCCGGAGGTGAGTACACGCTGTATACCCGCGTATACCCTCGTGTACAGCCCTGTACATACTTCGAAAGTGGGGATGCCACTCTTACCCTACCCTGCCACTTTTGCACCACTTACCCCTACATTTTACAGACCTGCGTGTATAGCTTATTGGCACCCGACCAATATCTGCGAAAGCAGAGCACAATAATAGGAATGACCGAGTAATGGTGGTGATGGTAGTAGTGATAGCATCTTAACAGTAGTAATAGTATATGCTGTAGCAGTTGCAATGGTGTGAATGCCAGTAGTAGCAGCAGACTAGTCTAGCAGTAGTAAAATTAGGCCTGCTATAGTGGCAGCCGCAGAAGCAGCCGCAGAAATAACGATGAAAACAGTTAACCTGCTTTTTTCAGATAAATTTCAAACCGAGGAACCAGCTTCCCGTTTGGCTTCCGCAATCAGCCCATAATCATGGATCGCATCAAATGTAAATGCTGTCAGTTTATTAACGAAATACCGGAAATTGAACTCCACATTCACTCCGGTGTCATCTGTTCGTGGCGCAATCTAACCAGCATTATACGTGGACGATGTATAAGAGGTTTCGAAACCGGGATGCAGATGCGAATGGTCGGTCAGTGGTTCAGATGGAAGATCCTGGCCAGGAGACGACGGAAAGACGGACTGGACAGGTGGAATCAGAGGTCAGAAGAAGGACGACGTCTCGGTGGCTTAGACCGTCCGTTGACGTTTCGTTGACAGATAGAATCATGTCTCCACTTCTGAAAGAAGAAAAATGCGATTGAATTGACTCCATGTGAAGTCTAATCCACGCTTACATGGAATAAAACAAAATATTTTTCCAGTTTCGCACAAAATGATGTTAAAAACAAGTTCGATCGACCTTTCAATCAGTCAATCAATCACGCTATTAAGTACTCAATCAACCAATCAGTCAGTCAATCAATCTGTCAGTCAATCAATCAATGTCTATTTACCACTACGATAGCAATACAAACAAAATTCGCATCCAGGTTGTGAATAGAGGTAAATACAAAGAAACATATTAATTATTATGGTTCCGATAAATCTGGTCATCCTATTTAGAAGTTTAGATCAGTCATTAGACCTACCTAGTAATCAATTATTATACTTATTAATCAATTATTATACCTATTAATCAATTATTATACTTATTAATCAATTATTATACTTATTAATCAATTATTATACTTATTAATCAATTATTATACTTATTAATCAATTATTATACTTATTGATCAATTATTATACGTTGATGTTCACCATTTGACAATAATATATCGTCAGAAATCATGTTATAAAGCGTCAACAGTTGATTTTAAGTTTTAAGAATTCCTAATCATATTGCATAGGCCTTTATGTACGGTACATGTGACCTACTTAGCATACAAGATCGTGTTTCCGTGTCTGAGAAAATGTGTCTTCAATTCTAATGTATTGTATATGGCATAGATGTAAAAAAAGATGAAACTAAAATAAAAAACGGTAAAAACGTCGTTTTTTTCGAAATAATAAAAAACGACAAAAAAACGATAAAAAACGGAAACGGAAAATAATTTGCCTTTGTAACATCTGAAATTTCATTTTCAGCTTAAAAACCTTGCTTATGCAATTTTATGAAGAAATGCAAATAACACAACTTTATTATTAGGCCAAAACAGGCCTAATTGGTAAGTAACGTTAATCTACCACAGTTATGTTTTTCTTATAACTTTGGTTTAATAAGAAATTCGGACAAATTAAAGGTATGGAAATCTTTACAAATTTAAATTGTAGACATAAGTCCACATTAGATCTATAAGTTTATGCTGATCGACATAACACAATTAAAATCTAATCAGAAGCAAAAACCACCGATGTGTACTAAGTTATATATTGTACATTTGTACTTAGAATTGTTACTTATAGATATTAATTATAGGCCCAAGAATTTTATATCAAAATAACTCTTACAAGTTTCATTTCTTGTAGGGATCTACTACATGTATTTCTCAAAATTATGACTTAAACAATTACATAAAGACCCTATAGTTAGCTGCATCCTTGAGAGTACGGTGAAAACGTATGGAATATTAGAAAAAAATTAAATTAAGGAAAATAATATTATGCAGTAAGTAATTAAATAAAGTTACATAAAAATCGAAAAAAACGATAAAAAACGATGGGAAAAATAAAAAACGAAAAAAACGACGATTTTTGGGAGAGAATAAAAAACGAAAAAAACGTTTTTTACAACTATGGTATAGCCTATGGGCAGATTTATAGGACGTAGCTAGCAGTAATGACTATTCAGAGGCGCTCGCAGCGTGAACACTCCGAGGAAATTCTGAACTCATGTTCCTGCTTCTGAACTCTTATAATATGCTATTTACAATTCTGTAATCGTGCTTTTCATTCTGAATCATGTCTCTAGTTTGTACTGAAGACTCCAATGTTAACCCAAGCCTCAATCAATCCATCAATCAATCAATCAATCAATCAATCAAACAATCAATTTTTATTGACCGCCACGACAGTAATACAATCACGCAGTTCACAAAATTCATTTTAACTATTATACAGGGCGGCTCAAAAAGTACCACCGGGGAAAATGCGATATCTTCGCAACCGATTGAACTTTTACTGCGAAAATTTCACAATTTGTAGGGGAATGAATCGCCAACAACCCCTGAAAGTTTCATTTGAAACTTTTCATGTTTGCAAAAGTTACAGCTGTTTAAACTTTAAATTTCGTTTTTTCAATTATTCGAAGAATCATGCTCCAATACATGTGATTTCATTAAGATTTTTTGAAAAAAAATTGATGATGATGTCGTACGACCTCACTGTGAGCTGTAAAGAAGCTGTGTATGAAGCAAACTGTTGATATTATTTGGTGATATTATATAGATTAAGGTCTCAATTCGTGAATCCATTACTGAACGTCATGGGCAAAGCTTCTGTGGACGATTAAGTGGGAACTCGGACGTTGCGTGAACAGAGACTGGGACATCGCGTAATCATAGCAAAATACCCAGTTAAAAGTGGAGCCTGAGCACATTGAAGGCTATCTGTAAACGTCTTAATGTAACGAAGATCAGATGTATTTTGGTCGGAAGAGAGGCAGGAAGTGGTCGTTTGGTCTGACGGAAAAAAGCGGGATTTTCTCGAAATTCGCTTGGTAATCGAAAGGGTCAAGTGCAAAGCACATTATGGTTTCGACATCAGATATGCTGGCGTGTGCTACGGTTGCAAGAAAAGACTGCATTTAATCCCATTCAGTTGGCTAGATGTCAAACTCATCGTTGAACTCTCTTACCGAGACTCATTGAAGACCAGGTATGCTGTAACATCTGGTTTATTTTCTAGCAAGACGGCAAGGTTGATTATGATGGCGCTACCTTATTGCCATCAACTGAAGTAAATGTATTCGCAAAGATGACTAACAAACTCGCCAGACCTTAGCCCTCTTGCTTGTCACGTCTGGGGAGCTATGCTGGAACGCTGCAAGACATTTCATCCCAAGTTGGAGAACAATTGCTAGCAGAAAGAAGTCTTGCTGCCAATGTGGATCAGTTGCCGCAGGGCCCAATCAAAAAGGCCATACTGAGCTTCACAAAAAGCATTCGAGCTCATGTTAAGGTAGGGAGTGGACACTCTCATTATACATTACAATAAACTGCAAAACGGAATTCTGAGGTCGCAGTGAAAAGTGACACCGTTTGACATGGAAATCTACAAGTGATGTTCATTTTCCGCGAAAATTTGAAAAACCAACTTGAAAGTTTAAACAGCTGTTACTTTTGTAAACATAAGAAGCTTCAAATGAAACCTTCAGGGATTGTTGGAAATTCATTCCCCTGCATATTGGGAAATTTTCGCAGAAAACATTCAATCGGCGGCGAAGATATCGCATTTTCCCCGGTGGTACATTTTTTTAGCCACCCTGTAGGTCTATCTCAAATTCTGAACCTTTTTTCATTTTCGAGTTCGTGTCCATTTCCGAACAAATTAAGACAAACACAAGGTAGGCCTACGAGTAACATACTTGAGTCTTCCTTCTCTGCCCGCTGGACCATGGCGAACGACAGACTTAACGAAAACAGAAACGGCGCCAATCTGATTGGAGTAACCTCCGACTACGGAAAAGCCAAGAGAACCAAGCGGAGACCGTTCCAACTGAACTGTCTTCGTCGCATAGCATATCCTGCAAGAAACAGTCAGGCTGGAATATTATGCATGTTTGTGTATGTATAGAGTAGATTTGATTACTGAATATTATAACACAGAGGTTGGTAAGATAGCGTTGGGCATGATCAGGTCAGATCTGGTGTCACGTGATATTCTATACCCCTGAAAGCTATCCGGGGGGTGAATTAATCTACCCCCCAGATGGAATTAACCGGTCTAGACTATCCGGGGGATGAACCATTCTATCCCCTTTTTTGAAAAATGCGCATAATTGAAAATTTTATGCTCTACTCAAAATTTAGAGTGACTCTAATTGTTTTAAGTGTCCTAAGCAATGCTCAGAGAAAGGCAACTAGAATTTATTTAGTGGATCTGAGTGTTCCTAAGTGTTTTAAATGTTCGAGGTGCTCTAAAACCAAAGCAAAGCAAATTATCTAGTAGGAACAAACATACCTGTTAGCGTCATTGTTCAAAACAAAGCAGATGAAAATTAATTTGCAAAAATAAATGCACCCAGAAGTGACTTTTTCGACTTTTCTTCATTGGGGGGGATACGATTAATACGGGGGTCGGGGGATACTCTATTTCCTGAATTTATGATGGGGGGTTGGTTTTTTATGGCCTGGCCAGATGCCCCTCCAGACACCAACCCAACAGTGTTAAGTAAATAAAAGGGAATAGAGTGACAAAGGGAATAAAGTAAGAAAATAATTGTTACTACAAGCAATTGTTTTGTTTTTCTTATTTAAGAGGATAAATAACCTTCAAATTATTTTCCAAAGCCCGTGGGGTTTTAAACCCCGAAACCCACCTTGGTTACGCCACTGGTGCATACAAAAGCTGCAGTGACGAAATAGGAAAAGAGGAATGATAATAGGCATGTTGTATATATTTAAAGAACCAAACCTATGAACCTAAGTTCTTTGTCTGTGAAGTCTGCAATGTCATTTAAATTTATAAAAAAAACCAAACCTTTGTCTAATAAATCGAAAATATTTTTGTATTGTATTGCATGTGAATGTGACCATTTACATTATAGAAAGCGTCTCTCTCAAGTAAAATCCTTTTAGACTCGCGTCCAATGAGATAGTCCTGAGAGAAAAGGCAGTTGACTTGAGTCGAGAGAAAGATGAGGACAGACTACGAAAGGGAAAGACAGAAGGAACTGATGGAGGAGGTTCATTCCATAGAGAGGGACCTTCGAAGTTCTTTCCATGGAGAGAGACCTTAGAAGTTCTTTCCACAGAAAGGGACCTTCGAAGTTCTTTCCATAGAGAGGGACCTTAGAAGTTCTTTCCATAGAGAGAGACCTTAGAAGTTCTTTCTATAGAGAGGGACCTTCGAAGTTCTTTCCATAGAGAGGGACCTTCGAAGTTCTTTTCATAGAGAGGGACCTTCGAAGTTCTTTCCATAGAAGGACCTTCGAAGTTCTTTCCATAGAGAGGGACCTTCGAAGTTCTTTCCATAGAGAGGGACCTTAAAAGTTCTTTCCATAGAGAGAGACCTTAAAAGTTCTTTCCATAGAGAGAGACCTTAAAAGTTCTTTCCATAGAGAGAGACCTTCGAAGTTCTTTCCATAGAGAGAGACCTTAGAAGTTCTTTCCATAGAGAGGGACCTTCGAAGTTCTTTCCATAGAGAGGGACCTTAGAAGTTCTTTCCATAGAGAGGGACCTTCAAAGTTCTTTCCATAGAGAGGGACCTTCGAAGTTCTTTTCATAGAGAGGGACCTTAGAAGTTCTTTTCATAGAGAGGGACCTTCGAAGTTCTTTCCATAGAAGGACCTTCGAAGTTCTTTCCATAGAGAGGGACCTTAGATGTTCTTTCCATAGAGAGGAACCTTAGAAGTTCTTTCCATAGCGAGGGACCTTCGAAGTTCTTTCCACAGAGAGACCATAGAAGTTCTTTCCATAGAGAGAGACCTTAGAAGTTCTTTCCATAGAAAGGGACCTTAGAAGTTCTTTCCATAGAGAGAGGGACCTTAGAAGTTCATTTTATAGAGAGGGACCTTAGAAGTTCTTTCCATAGAGAGGACAAAGCGCAAAGTCCGTACATGTATGTCTACACATGTTTTTATGGGACTCGGTGGTGTAAGGGTATGTTCGGCCCTTAGAGCTGGAATCTTGCGGGTTCGAATCCACCTCAAGTCGCCGCGTATGGACCCTGAACAAGTCTGTCGCTGGCAATTGCTCATGCGCTTCGGCGTGAAACCCCGATTCAGTGTTCGCGCTGTAGTCGGGAGTGCCTCAGAGTAGCAATATCTTGAAGGGACGCTACCCGCTATAACAAGTGCGCATACATACAATTATGATCAGTTGATCCAGAACGTGAAGTACTCACGGTGGTACGGACAGCCAGAACTTCCACGATGGCCGGAAGTTGCCAGGACCGTCGGACGTTTCCGTGCCTGGAAGGACGTGTAGAAGCACCTGCTCGCAGTTGCCGGAGCAGCATTTCATCAGCTGAACGGCTTCCACGTGAGTCAGATTCAGCAGGTTGAAGCCATTGATTGCCAGCAACACGTCCCCCCTCTGCCAGCGAAAGAACACAACCAGCTTCTGCATGGCCAGTCATTTCTGCAGGTAAATAAAAGGTATGATAAGGTGAGGGAAGGCAATGTAGATTAATTAAGGCCGTAGAGTAGGTAAGGCAAGCAAGGTCATTTTAGATAGAGGCGTGGTAAGACAAGGTAAAACAAGGAGATAGGGTAAGGAGGGGCAATGCAAGGTAGTTTAGAAAGAGACATAGCAATTATACGAGGTAAATCAAGGCGGAAGGGTAGGGTGGATCAAGGTGGAAGGGTAAGGTAAGGCAAGGAACGAAAATTTAATGAAAGTCATGACAAGGTATGGCAAAGCAAGATGATATAGGGTAAAGTAAGACATGGTGATTTCGAGACATGGCAAGGCAAGGCAAGGAGAGGAAATTGAACCTATTTATAAGATCTCGACACTCAAAGACAGCCTTGTGGGACGCTGTGGTGCAGAGGGTATGTTCATCGCCTTTGCAGCCGGAGGGTTGCAGGCTCGAATCTACCTCAAGCCGCCTCGTAGGGACCTTTGGCAAGTCCTTCACTCGCAATTGCTTGGGCGCTTCGGAGTGAAACTCCGATTCAGTGTCCGCGCTGCAGTCGGGGGCGCTTCTGAGTGGAAACCTTGAAAGGGCGCTATAACACGCGCATATTCAAACATTATGTGTTAAAACTCCGTCGTCATCCATTGTTACAAGTAATCATTCAATGTATCCTTAATTGTCAAATATGATAAATAAATTAATAAAGTATCGCCACTGCTCGTACTCTGGCAGTGCCAGTCCCGAGACTGGAGAAAGGAGGAGGGTCACGCTAATTGTCTTTGTCATAACACCAATCGTATATGGCATTCAGATCAACGATTTCACTCAACTTCCACCTCGCAGACGTCTAGTGAAGTCAGAAGATTCGAGGTTCGAATCCACCTGAAGTCGCCGCGTAGGGACCTTGGGCAAGTCCTTCACTCGCAATTGCTCAGCGCTTCGGCGTGAAACTCCGATGCAGTGTCCGCGCTGCATTCGGGAGCGCCTCTGAGTAGAGTGCTTGAAGAGGCGCTCTAACAAGCGCACATACGAACAAACAAACAAAGTTACACAACAATAATTATTGCGTATAGGTAATTCGTTTCAAGGTTGACCTTTACCATGAGTTGCTCTGAGGTGAACAGCCACGAGCTGGTTGATAGACTAGTCACGTAGACGGGAGTGTCGAAGCCGCACGAAGAGCCTCGTCCACCGGCGATCGAAACACCAAGACCATCCGATGATTTCTGCAGCGAAACAGGACACAAATAATGTATCATCCTGGTTGAACTTGGAGCGCCTCTCAGTAGATACCTTGAGGGGGGCGCTATATAAATTACGATTGATTGAAATTGCGATTGATTTACAGGTATCACCCTGGTTGAACTGGGAGCGCCTCTGAGTGGGCTTCTTTAAGGGGCGCTATAAAAGTCTTGAAATGAATGAATGAACAAAATAGGAGTTTCATGACGCATTGATGATTCACGTAAACACACACGTACATGTATAATACGTAATACATGATAAAACTATTCTTTTTTGAAACAATCCGATTGACAGACTGTATGTGCATGTATAATTGTATATGTAGGCTATATGTATGTAATGCATACATATAAATTATTATACTTCGCTGGTTATTTACATAGAGCCATGTATAATACAGGCACTGTTTCTTATACTCGCAACTTTTTCACATCTGCCGCTTAAATGCTGTTCCGCTTTTTGGCGCTGTATAATTATTATGTATAACATTATATGCACTACAAATATACACTATAAAATATATTGAGAGACAGACAGACAGGCAGACAGACAGACAGACAGACAGACAGACGGAGACTGACAGAGACAGACAAACATATCGAGGCAGAGAGGGATCTTGGAAGGATGGAGTGAGAGGATGTTATATATAGTTACAGTTCTGCTTTCATGGTTTTTAGTCAGATATGCAACCTTTTAAGACAATTGCCGTCAATAGATCCAGTCCATTTCTATAGCGCTTTTAACAAATTAGACTGCAGCGCTGCTTCCGCTAAGTGTTTCAACGTCTGTCAACAAAAAAGGAATTGTATTGGTCCGTTTGTCTAAATGCGCTATATAAATCTCGTCTTATGCCCACACGCATGTCAGTCTCTTAGACCATGTGTCTGACTGTGCCTCTCAGTCTTGTCCTCTCTGCCTATGTGTTCATCTGCATGACTCCCAGGCTGTTTTTCTGTGAATGTCTCTCTCGTTCTTTGTTTCTATATGTCCGTTTGTTATTGTCTGCATGTCTGCCTGTCTGCATGTCTGTCTGTCTGCATGTCTGTCTGTCTGCATGCCTGTCTGTCTGTCTGTCTGTCTGCATGTCTGTCTGTCTGTCTGCCTGTCTGTCTGTCTATCTGTCTGTCTGTCTGTTTGTCTGTCTGTCTCGCTTGAACTCCTATAGCGCCACCCTAAGGCATCATTGGAATTGGACCCGGCGTCCGTTGTATCCTTTCGACGGTTTCTTTTGAGACCGGAGATTGGATGAGCAATCCGGAAAGATTTCAATTATACCATAGAAACTGATGGACAGGCATGATATTGTGACAATCTGCCTACAGGCCTGCAACGCTGTCTGTCTATCTGTCTGTCTGTCTATCTGTCTGTCTGTCTGTTTGTCTGTCTGTCTGCCCAGGTGTTCATTTTTGTGTCACATGTATTTCTGAATGTATATCTGTCTATTTGTTCTTATCCGTCTAAGTCGACTCTCTTATGTCTGTAGATATCTGCCTACCGTACTGTCGGTCCGTATATATGCATTCGTCCATTTGTCTGTATATCTAGCTCTTTGTCTGTCTGTGTCTGCCTTTCTGTCTGTCTGCTGTCTGCCTGTCTATCTGTCTGTCCATCTGTCTGTCTCTCGGTCTGTCTGTCTGCCTGTATTTCTATCTGTCTGTCCGTCTGTCTGTCTCTCGGTCTGTCTGTCTGTCTGCCTCTCGGTCTGTCTGTCTGCCTGTCTCTCTATCTGTCTGTCTGTTCGTCGGTCTGTCTGTCTCTTACCTTCACTATGCTGATGACTTTCTCCCGACTTCGCGGCGGCATTGCCACGGACGGAATCGAAGCCGATTCTCCGTTGTATATCACTACGCCGTTGTCAATGACAACGCCATTGTCAAATGGAACGACGTGAGAAGCTGATGATGACGATGATGATGATGATGATCGAGATATTAATAGCTCAACGTAGTCGACGCTATTCTAAAACGAACACACTCCAACTGATTGACTGCAATGATGGATGGATGGATGGATAGATGGATAGATGGATGGATGGATAGATGAATTGATTGATGTATTGATGTATGGATGGGCGAATTAATGGATGGATGGCCGATTGGTATATGGGGGGGGGGTACAATTCTAGACCAGTGTGGTCACGGGTGCACCTGACCGGCATACTGATTTAATTTTATTTGTATTGACAGATCAATTTTTTTACAATTTGACTAAGTAAAACTTAACTTTAGTAAAGAACTAAATGCATGAAGAAGTAAACGATTGAATGCGCAGACAACAAATGAACGAGACAATAAAAAGACAATTGCAATGCAACGAAGACAGAAATCAGTAACCCGCTTTCTCACTTCGTGTCAGTCTACGAATAGTGCGGCAATGGTGCAAAGGCGTAATCACAAGACAAGATAATTAATCATGGATATTCATTAATCATGAATATTCATTAATCATGAATATTTATTAATTACGAATATTCCTTAATTGCTATCCGCATTTTGATGTAATAGGCTAAACGCACGTCATCTCTAGCTCCGATCAAAAGTTAAATGGTTTAAAATAACAAACACAATGCTAAGTTCAGTATTTTATTAATGATAATTATTATTGATATTAATATAATTAATATTAATATTATTAATATTGCTTGTCAACGCGCAGTACTGTTAGAATTTATATGGCGTCTTTGTTTGTATGTATGTGCGTGTGTGAACCTTTATGTAGGCCTATATGTGCGCGCGTGTGTGTGTATGTGTGTGTGTGTGTGGGGGGGGGGGTGTGGGTGTGTGTGTGCACCTGTATGATATCGACTGCCTGTTCCTGTGTTCCGTCTGTTGTATCTGTGTTGTTGATTCGTAGGATTCGATCATCCGGTCGAAGTCGATCGTCGTAGAAGGCGATACCTCCGCTGATCTAAGACAATACAATACAATACAAGACGACGAAACTTGGGCTCAAGTCAGGTCAAATGGGTTTAGATGTAGACCTACTGGTAGTATAGGCAGGGTAAGGGAAGGAAGTCAGCAAAGGTAAGGCATAAGACAAGACAGGCCGTGACAGGGAAGGCATGACAAGATGAGGAAAGACAAGGCGAAGCAAGGTAAAGTGGCAAGATAAGGCAAGACATGGTGAAGCAAGATGATGTGGACAAGACAGGCCCTGACATTGAAGGAATGCTGTATGACAAGATGAGGAAAGATAAAGCGAAGCATGAAAAGGTGGCAAGATAAGGTAACAAAAAGGCAAGACAAGACAACAAAGGCATGTCAAAATGAGGCAATACAAGGCGAAGCAAGGCAAAGGGTGACAAACAGAATAAGAGAAACAGCTTAGGAGGGGGACAAGAGGAAAGATAAAGGAATGGAAGAAAACAAAAGGTGAGGCAACGGACAGGAAGGCAATGAAGAAAAGAGAAAGGAAGAGTGGGAAGGAGTAGAAAACTAAGGGAAAGAAAGGGAAAGGATATGACGATAAGTGTGGAAAGGCGATGGAAGGGACGGAAAGGGTATACGTGGTGCGATCGTACGATGCAGATGTGTCCTTTATACCAATGTCAATGTAGACGGATTACTATTGCGACCATTATGGTTCTAAACTCGAGACACTCCTCATAACAATATAATCTCAGGGATCTCATTTGTTTTCCTCTTTCTGCATCTTCTCATCGACCTCTCCGTTCTCTGCATGGACAGGTCTGACTTGTTTGTCAGACGAACTAAGACGACGAAACACGGACTCACTTACTCCGATTACTTACCAATCCCTTCCATCTCTACACTGCGTGAGACTCATCTTTCTGGACCACTATCTACATCTCTTTCTGTCTCTCTCTACCTCTCTGCCTCTGTCTATGTCTGCCTGTCTCTCTCTGTCTCTCTGCCTCTGTCTCCGTCTGTCTCCGTCTGTCTCCGTCTGTCTCTGTCTGTCTGTGTCTGTCTGTCTCTCTCTGTTTTCGTCTTAAGACCATTTTCTCTCTCTCGGGTTTGCACACTGGGAGCGCTACTGACTGGCCATGGCTGTAAGCGGCGATATATAAATAACTAGTTGCACTACATTACATATCCGAGGGCATTGATCGGGCGAGACCCTTCATCACCTCTGCCTTTTTAATAGGCGCCATATAATTTTATGGTTCCAAAGCCCGGACCGTTCTGGCCGAAGATAAATTTCCTGGAATAAGCCACAATCTGGGATCGAACTGGCATCCGCACGCATCAGAGTCCCATGTTGGAAGTATACTCTGCTGCCAGGGTAGTTAACCGGCTCAGAATTGTATTGTATTGCATTGTATTGTATTGTATGCAAGCATGCATAAATTGCCTCTAGTAGTGTAAACCGATGAGAAGCGCTCCCATGCAGTGCGCAAGGCAAAGCGAGACGATGCTAGTTTCGAGAAAAGAGAATGGAGAAGAAGAGAGACTGCCAGACAGAATTCTATAGAGAACAGAAAAAGAAAGCGCATTCCAAAGAGAGTAGAAGTTGAGACAAATGATGGATACTGAAATTCAGTGTTATTTCACTGCAATCTTGATGTGAAAGACAGTCTATACCGTCGGCTTGTGTGGATAAAAGTGACTGGTACTACTCGTTAAATAATGAATTTAAATAACGTGGCTCTATTAGCTGCCAACGTTCTAAATGCGCACAACAACAACAACAACAACAACAACAACAACAGAATGACCATTGTTGTCACGTATACTTTATAATACTAGAAATCGTGTGAGGTTTATGTGTAGTGAGGCGGCGTACTTACGATGTCTAATATGTAGATTCCAGGTAAACCTCTGGCAAAATATAAGAGACACATATAAAATAAACTTATACGTTAGAATCGAAATGCTTGCAATGATAGCAATCATACAACAATCAAATTTATGGTTATGATCATCATTGCCGCTGGTCATTGTCATTGTGTTTGCAGAGATGTCGTAACTATCACCCAAATCATCATCGTCTTCATCATCAATATTACCATCATCATCGTCATCGTCATCGTCATCATCATCGTCGTCATCGTCATCATCGTCATCATCGTCATCATCGTCATCATAATCATCATCATCATCATCATCATCATCATCATCATCATCATCATCATCATCATCATCATCATCATCATCATCATCACCATCATCATCATCATCATCGTCATCGTCATCGTCATCGTCATCGTCGTCGTCATCATTATCAACAACAACGACAACAACAGCAACAACATGGTCATCGTCATGGCCAAAGCATATTGAAAAAGTCATTGCCTTATCTAGAATAAGGGAGAAAGATTTTACGTTTAATGTACAGAACAGGCTCAATAGGGCAGTAGCCTATCTAATATAAAACACGGACTGATGTCTGCACACATTCAGTTGACATTGAATAGTGTTGGCTTAAATTGCGCATGTAGCCTATAGCAGCAAAGCTGGACAAAATAATATTCACTCAATTTATTTAATCTTTTAGGCAGGTATTCATTCAAGTCAGTTTATAAATCAACAACCTAATCGAACATATAAATAAAAACTGAGCCAAATGCAACTTAATTCACAACTTCTACAGTTCGTTCTGCAATCCAAATTGGTTGTATTGCATTGAATTGTATTGTATTGTATTGCATTGCGCTATATTGTATATTGTATTGCTTGATCAGTATACGAATTGACTTTAAATGCACTTCACTGGGTCAGAGTGATCAATTCGGTAGTGCTCAGGTTTTGTGATCTAACGATTGCAAGTTCTAGGCACATTCTGTAGGCTTACATGACATTGTAGCGACGCTGCATGAGCTGTTTGCGCGTATCTGTGTTTTTTTTCCTTTCCCTCCCTTGCCTTCCTTGCCTTTTCATTTCACGCAACTACCTACCATACCTACCCTACCCTACCATCCTATTTCGATGTACTGATATTTAGCGAGTGGTAAACCAATTAGTGAGTTAATTAAATGAATTTTATTTGTGTCTAGAGTAACGTAAATCCTACTTTTTCTGGACAAGTTTAATCCCGAGTTGTTCTCCCGGTGGTTTTGACAGCATCACCGACAGCAGTTCTGCATGAAATCAAGTTAATATTAATATTTCAAATAGGCTATAATTAGAAACAAGAAGGTAAAAAAATAACTAAACAGACTGATTAACAGGCGAAGTGATTACTGACTGGCTTGTAGGCCGATTGACTGACTGAATGACAGCAGGTGAACTGATTACTGACTGGCTTGTAGGCCGATTGACTGACTGAATGACAGCAGGTGAACTGATTACTGACTGGTTTGTAGGTTGATTGACTGGCTGAATGATTGGTTGGGAGAATGACTTAATTGAGAGGACCTTTGAGAGATAAGCCTTAGAAAAAATGCTAGGATGTAAGGTTTTCTCACGTATGGAAATATAGAGAGTTGTAGGAGTGAAAATATGGCGTTGTGAGGGTTTCCTTCTTCCTCCTCTTCATCCTCCACCTCTTCCTCCTCTTCCTTCTCAACCTCGTACGCTTCTGGGAAAATCCCAGTCAATTTTCTGATTGAAAGGTTCAAGACTGACTGACTGATTGACTGACTGACTGACTTACTTACTTTGATAACTGATAGACTGACTGACTGACTCTCTGGCAGACCAAGAAACTGATAGACTTTCATATCGATTCAATGAATGAATGAATAATGAATGAATGAATGAATTAATTAACTAATGAACGGACGGACGGACGAACGGACGAACGAACGAACGAACGAACGAATGAATGAATGAATGGTGAATGAATGAATGATCGAACGAACGAACAAATGAATGATCGAACGAACGAACAAATGAATGATCGAACGAACGAATGAACGAATGAATGAATGAATAATGAATGAATGAATTAATTAATTAATGAATGAATGAACGGACGGACGGACGGACGAACGGACGAACGAACGAACGAATGAATGAATGAATGAATAATGAATGAATGAATGAATGAATGAATGAATGAACGAACGAACGAACGAACGAACGAACGAACGAACGAACGAACGAATGAATGATTCATTTATGTTTTTAGTTGCATTGATCTATTTATTGGCTGACCTTGGTTGATAATTTCTTTGGATAGGCAATGGTCGGATGGTTCTCTGTAGACGGTCAGCTGGCAGACGGTCGAAGGATGGCTGAGACACCGAACGGCCTCCAGGTGACTCACACGGGTCAGGTTGATGCCATTCACCTGCGTTAGTTATTCACCTGAATTACCTCACCTGTATCGATTCAGAGGATTCACATTAGACTGCATTAATTCACCTGAATCGCTTCAGGTATTTTAGTCTTCAAACTGAATTTGTGAATTCTTTCAGACAATAGTATGCCAGACGTATAGTGGCGACGCTACCATAATTTCAGGTTAAATATTTGACCTGCTTATTACTTTTGACCTGGCTTAGGACCTGAAAAGGATATTAAATTTTGCTTTGCTTTTTAAAAACCTTCTTTACATTTAATTTCTTCGGCCTGTTGAATAACTCCCAAGACGCCGAAGCGACCGGTTGAAATTGCATAGCTGGTACCAACCAAATTAACCTACACCATGGCATAGGCGCCTCCACTTGCTAGAACCAACCCAAACACACGGATCAAACAAGAGCGAAGTGAGCTGATATTTGTCAAAGCACATGATTACCACTATAATCTATATCATCTGTTCATCCACATGCAGTCAATGGCATTGTCTTGCTTTCGTGTGGATTATCCGAAATATTAGAATTTAAAAAGAATTTTATTTTGAAAAGTGACCGCTATAAAAAACACACTTAAATGCTCTGAAACACATGGATTAAATAGGACAACTCGAGGCTTTTATTTTATGAATGAGTTTATTATAAGTTAATGTAGTTTCCCTTTCCTTTTATTACCTTCCTTTCCCTTACCTACCTTTTCATTTCGCGCAACACCCTACCCTACCCTACCTACCTACCTACCCTACCCTACCCTACCCTACCCTACCCTACCCTACCCTACCCTACCCTACCCTACCCTACCCTACCCTACCTACCCTACCATACCCTACCATACACTACCATACCCTACCTACCCTACCCCACCGTATACCCTACCCTAACCTACCCTAACCTACCCTAACCTACCCTACTCTAACCTTACATTGCCTTATCTTACATTACCCGATTCTACTCTATCCTACCCCACCCTAACATACTGAATACCTTACCATAACCTACACTACACTTGATCCAATGTTATTGCTAACAGCGCCATAAGTGATGCGTAGATGCTTTCGGTTTGCCCAATTCTCCAGTCAATTCGATTAGCTGAATCATGGCAAGGCGCTAAATAAATGGCGGAGAAACGAGAGTGTTGTGAAGTGTGGACCCACTTCGAGTAAGTGATCGCCCGGCTGAAGTCGACCGTCTCGATCGACGACGCCATTCGCTGTGAGGTCTTGAATGATAACGTTCAGCTATAGAATCACATCAATGTGGAAGTTACTGTGTGTAGCTCTGCAGTAGTTATATTATTGCAGTTGCTGAGACGTGGCCACATCTGAACTTTGCACAAGGTCGTAGCAAGGATTTAATTTCGGGGGGTGTTACTTCAGTTTCCCGTCCGAAAAACTGATTACCTTTTTTAGTCATCCGGCCGAAATCTTCAGAAAATGTCACCAATTAATTCTATTTTTTACATTGTCCATGTCGGGGGTGTTTCATTGTTTTATTTAAGCGTTTTTACATCATGTGCTCGTAAATGCATTCTATTATTTTTCACATTTTCCATTTGAAGGGGGGGGGTTCAAACACCCAAAACACTCCCTAGCTACGGCCTTGGCTTTGTAAGAAGGTCATACCAGTAACAAATTGCAGCTGTATCGTATTGCATTCTATAAAAGAATATCCGTGAACCTTTGACTGTTCAACAGGGATTGGATTTAATAATAATTTATGAACTAATTAAATAAACAGGTAGTCAGGTAGTCACGCAGTAACCGAATTTATTAAACCCAATTTATTTGGTTTGGCACACGCCAACAGCTCACCAAAATTGACCTGGAGGTTCTTGCTCGAGAGTTCCCTCACTTTACCTTCTCTTCCTCTGTCCGGGACCTTGGAGTCACATTGGACCAAGAACTTACTTTTACACGGCATATCAACCTGCTTTGCCGCAGTTGCTACTACCAACTGCGTCAGCTTAGAGTGGTGCTCTGCTCCTTAACCTTCAATCCTGCCTTAACGCTAGTCCATTCTTTTGTCGTCTCTCGTCTGGACTACTGCAGCGCCCTCTATGTGGGTCTTCCGGTGACTCGGGTTGGGTGCTTGGATCGGGTCTTGCGCTCTGCGGCACGCCTTGTTGGTCGCATCCCAAGATTCGGCCATGTTACTGACTATATGCGGAATGTCTTGCATTGGCTCCCTTTTTCACAAAGGATCACTTACCGGATATCTTCCTTGGTTTGGCGCTGTCTCTCGGGTGTGGCCCCTGTTTATTGGCAGGAGCTCTGTTGCTCCACCCTGAACGTCCAGCGCCGTGGCTCTCTGCGCTCTTCTAAACAGGCTCAGCTTCTTGTCCCCCGGTCACGCACTTCTATCACACAGAACCGTGCCTTTTCTGTCGTTGGCCCTACAACCTGGAATGGGCTTCCTGTGGAACTACGTCTTGTGCCTAGAGCCTTTGAGACTACGTTCTACTCTGCTCTTAAAACTATTCTTTTTAACCGTGGTTGGGTCGGGAGCGCTTCTGAGTAGATACTCTTGAAGAGGCGCTATATAAGTGTTTGAAATGAATGAATGAATGAATGAATGAATGAATGAATGAATGAATGAATGAATGAATGAACAACTCAAGATAGTGGGGGAAGAAAGTTCAATGATTTTGCATTTTGAGATAAAAATTCAATTTCAGAAGTGCAGAAAAGGATTTGAAATTGTATTGTATTGTATAGAAACGCTTATAAAGCGCCTCTATACCAGGGTGAACCGTTCAGAGGCGCTCAATTGGAATACTATACACTTAAGTAGCCGTAGTATATGCTTGATTCCAACACTAAACAATAACACACTATAGGCTGCATGCAATTCCATTTGGCTAAAATGCACTAGGCCTATACACACTTAACCTACTAAAGTACACTACTTGGCACTGAATTGGCCTAAGTAAGCGTATGTTTCAAACACATAGGCCTACTTCGAGCACATATGCAGATTATCTTATTATTTCTTAGGTAGAGGCGCCGCTTATGGCTGCTCGCGAGATGTTGCCTTGCTCTGTAGGTTCTCAAAAACACATTTGTTCCCTAAAGGTTGATCCCGCCTGTTAGCAGCTTTCTAAGACGCCCTTGTAACGGCATGACCGAGAAGAAACGGCGCCATATAAATTGTCGAAATTGGAGTATAATAGCCTCAAACTCCGCCACTAGTTGTTCTCTGCAAGTGCCAGTCCCAAGCCTGGTAAAAAGAGGAGGGCGACACTATAATCATCTTTGATATGACAGTGTCTTTAAACATGTAACAAGTGAGTATAATAGTATAAAGTGGACTAGAAACTATTCTGTAAAGTATACCAGTAACTCAGCCTCAGGTTACATTACAGTACTGTAACTTGTACTAAGTAAGTAAGTATACCAGTGGTGTGTCCATTCCTCCGACGATTGATATGCCGAGGGCGTCTGTGCCTCTGTAGATCTGTATGGAAGTCAGCTGACCCTCACTGATAGCCACTGGACAGTACGGAAGATACATTGGCTCTAAGACAGAGACAGCAAGACTATAAGACAGAGTCAGACATGCAGCAGCACGGTTAATAATATATACATATATATATTTTATATATATATAATTATATACATACATTCACACATTCGTACATGCACACAAACATGCATACATAACAGATATAATTAAATATATAATTATTATGTGAATAAGCACACATTATAATGCATACATATACTTTCTTGCTCTAAGACTCTACAGACACATACATGCATATTTCCATACCTTCATCATACATACATTACATGCATACATACATACATACATGCATACATACATACATACATACATACATACATACATACATACATACATACATACATACATACATACATACATATATACATACATACATACATACATACATGCATACACACATACATACATACATACATACATACATACATACATACATACATACACACATACATACGTAAATACATACATACATACGTAATTACATACATACATTATATACATACATACATTATATACATACATGCATACATACATACATGCATACATACATACATACATACATACATACATACATACATACATACATACATACATACATACATACATACATACATACATACATACATACATACATACATACATACATACATACATACATACATACATACATACATACATACATACATACATACATACATACATACATACATACATACATACATACATACATACATACATACATACATACATACACACACATAAACACATACACACATACATAAATGCATGTATTCGTACATGCACAGATAGATACACCAATACGTTCATGCATAATCACACAGACATACACACATTTCCATCCATCCATCCGTCTATCCATCCATCCATCAACCCACCCATTCACCCACCCACCCACCCGTTCGTCCGTCCGTCCGTCCGTCCATTTATCAATCAATCCATCCATCCATTCGTTCTTCCATCCGTCCGTCCGTCCGTCCATCCGTCCATCCGTCCATCCATCCACCCACCCACCCACCCATCGATCCATCCGTCCATCCATCCATCCATCCATCCATCCATCCATGCATACATACACACATAGACTTTTGTCTCAGCTACCGATGATACTCCGTTCTCCGTTGAGGTCGTTATTCGTTAAGTTCGAGTTGACCAACTTTCTTCCTTTACACCTTCAAGACAAACACAAATGGCACAATGTAACAAGGCGATCCATTGCAACACCATACAATACAGTGTAATCCAGTGTAACACAGTGTAACAGTGTAATCCAATGTAACACAGTGTAAAAGAGTAATCTAGTGTAATGGTAACGTAACACAGGTTCCTAATTTGACATCATTACTGCATTAAAACGTACTTATTTTGATCTTTATTTTAGCTATAGTCTAATAGTGAAACGCCTTTGTCATGTACTTTGAATTTGAAACATTCTGCATCACGTGATAGTATCGCAAGGCACTTTCTTGTTACAGGCCTACCATGTACTTGGGTAAACATGAACGTGAATATCAAGATCATTATTATTATTATTTTATATCACGCACCTTCAAGGTAATCCACTCAGTAGCGCTCCCAGTCCAACAACAGATAAATAATGCAGTTTTTAATCGAGAAAGGAACAAAGTGATGCGACCTCGAGGTACAAGGCGGATCGCAACAGGGAGCTCATTTTCTCGGACCAGCCACTGAGAAACAGCGCCACTGCATTTTAGTAGTCCGTGAGCGAGGGACCAAGAGCTCAGCTTGATCATCCGATCGGAGGTCATACAGCACAATACTTTATTATAGCACATTTTAGTACCTCAAGAAATCGCTTCCTAACTGGTATATATATATATATCTGGTCGGGTTGTGTATCCTTGTGCTTTAAATCTCTCAAGAATGCCACTCCCAAACGACTGCGTATTGGTCAAGCTAGTCGAGCGTAAATTTTAATGCACTTTACTGTCTTATTAAACAAATTCGTTTTAAAACAGTTTGAAAATGTCTGCTGCATAGATCCGAGTCCCACAGCGCAGAAAAAATGCAATGGAAGAACGTTCCACGAAGATGTTCAAAACACGAGAAGGCACAGCCCGCATTGCTTATTGCTCATACGATGCTTTTCTAAATCTTACTATATTGAATGCGACTTGCCCTGTCATCAACTTACCTGTATAAATGCACCGAGTCTTACCTGATGACTCACCTGTACTGCAGATGAAGTCGAAGGTCTCGTCGCGGAAGAACTTCTTGGCAAGATTCGACATTTGGACAAACGATTAGAAGCTTATCAAGCAATCTGCAACATCAATATATTGAGTATAAGGTTACACTGTAAAACATGAAGTGCACTCTAATACATATTATACCGGTGTGTATAATGGTAGGCCATAAGCCTCTACAGTTTTAAGAAAGGCTTTCTATGTAGGGATGAAGTACGATAATAAATGCCTTCTAAGAAAAGACAGGGAACAGCAATAGAAGGGGTTCTATTATAAGAACAGAAGGAGAGTAGTTAGAAACAATCCGAAATACGGTACAATATAAAAGAGTTTTTAAGAAGATCCATATACAGTCATAGAGAAAACTATTCTAGACGAATTGCATTGAGAAAGACATTCTAGGAAGAGATGGCGTAGCAAACGGCAAACGGCAAAAATGTCCATCTTAAAAATAACCTGAAGATAATGTACTTCGAAAAGGACATTTCAGTCTTAACTTTAAGCTCATCTATCTAAAATATTTTGGTTCTCAAAAACTACTTTACAACCGAAAACGTGATAGCTCTACCTCATCAAGAGAACTCTTTTTTTTTATCTTGGAGGAGATGTGGTAAGTCAAGAAGAGATGCGAATCGAAGGTGAGGCCAAGATTGTGCACAAGCGAGTCTGAATTAAAAGTGCAAGATGAGGGGATAGTGAATAAGCTTAGGTATGGGAGAGTAAAGATATGGGAGATTAAAGTACATGTATGTAGACCTACAATGTGTTATGTAGGTCACATGTCTTGTGCTTGTCTTGTGCTTCGGAACATTAAATTGAATTGAATTTATAAAATGGATTTGACTTTCACCTGCAGAGTTAGATTCCCTCAGAGAACATCGATCGGCTTCAACTTCCAACTTACTTTAAACCATTTAAGTCCTTAGACTATCTCTCTCCGGGCATTAAGACTCCGGTAAACTACTTCCCATCCTCCAGTTCCGATAAACTTCCACCCACACCAATTGATGGGCTGGCTATGAAATCTCCTTAAAAGTTAAAACATCCTCGTTGCCATATAACTTTCAAAGGAATGGGACTTCGCAGATTTTATATATATTTAAGGCGCATTTTTGCACTCTTCTGCGAATCCCTGTGCCTTTATATCTCTCAGGAGTGCCACTCCCAACTAACTCAGCATTGCGCCAAGATAGCCGAGCGTAAATTCAGCTTTAACGTCCGGGTGTATGGCAGAAAATAAACGTCTGCGACCAGCGTCTGCAGAAACTATAATCTCCAGCCCTCATTCTGTCGATATGAAGCGCTATTAAAAGCAGATAAAGCGGAATATTACCGCACCAGCTGAAGCGTTTCGTCACGCACGCGAATTCCATCTCGTGTATACCCGTGAAATTCTAAACCGCGGCTCTAAGTCTTTTCGCGAGTCAGTCTGTATCGAATTGCCAGACGCATAGCAAATCCGGATTCGGGGCTTTTGCCAGAGATGCAGTCTGGAGGCTCAGGGATTAGAGCTTCTAATGAATGTGTCAGGATGAAAGACGAACCGTGCACTCGTGCGGTTGGAAGGTTTGCGCGTCTTGCATGGATGGGAGTGCATGGAGATCCAGCCATCCAACACACATATATCCAGGATTCAATCTCTGGCGTAATCATAAACTTCTTTGACTGTGTTGATGAGTAAAATATGTTGAGATGCTTGTGTGGTATATCGGTACGAGGATCAGAAAGACTCAGGTTCGATAAACGCTACTCACCCCTCCCCCACCCCAACAAGGCAATCTTCAACTCCATAGGCGAGGAATGTAAAATGAACAGTTGTCCAACACCTCGGAATCTTGCGCTCCGTTTACGTTTTGACAACATTACATGCCACCATCTAAAGTTCTAAACTATGTGCTTGCGCTATGTTATGTAATATGCATGCTATATAAAGGCCCTCGGTGATCAAATAAGGATATTGATTGATTGATTCATTGACTGATTGATTCATTGATTGATTGATTGATCGACTGATTGGATACACTACATACACAGTTGAATTCAGCTCTTGTTCAACCTGTTATCTATTACATGGCTACCGGTAATCGATAATAACATATTATGTTATGTTACCTAATCCAACCTGCCAGCTTGAATAATTCAACGATTATTATTATTATTATTATTATTATTATTATTATTATTATTATTATTATTATTATTATTATTATTATTATTATCATCATCATCATCATCATCAATGTATTATAACATCATCTTCGACACTTGCAGGCACTCTATTGTCCGCCGTCACCAAACAGCCTTACACAATAACAATAATATACACGACGAGGTTAGATCTAATATTCTCTGGTTCTGAAGTGGATCATTCTGAAAGCAACGAAGCGATGGGAGCACTGTGTTGAATATTCATGAGCTGATAATCACGTGTTCACGCTTCGCTTGAGAACCGGCTGCGACTCGTTCCACGATGAATTTCGAATTCACACCTCGTCCATATAAAACCCATCGTAGACCCCATCTGTCTCTGTCCTTATCTGTATGTCTCTATGTCTGTCTGTATGTCTGTCTGTTTGACTGTATGTATGTATGTCTGACTGTATGTATGTCTGTCTGTCTGTTTGTTTGTCTCTATGTCTGTCTGTATGTCTGTCTCTCTGACTGTATGATTGTATGTATGTGTGTATGTCTGTATGTATGTCTATCTGTATGTATGTATGTATGTATGTATGTATGTATGTATGTATGTGTGTCTGTCTGTCTGTTTGTCTGTCTGTCTGTCTGTCTGTCTGTCTGTATGTCTGTCTGTCGGTCTGTCGGTCCGCATGTGTCTCTTCCTATATTACTATATTATGAGACCCTATGTCTTCTTTTCTCTCGGCATGCTATATAGGGTATACCCCTTTTCGCGTAATTCACTTTATGACTGTTTTTGTGTGTTGTAGGTCTATCTGTCTGTCTGCATGTCTGTCCATGTGCCTGTGTTCCTATGTCTCTGTGTCTTTCTGTCTGTCTATAGATGTCTTCTTGGATGTCTTGTCCCAACTTCTATAGTCTCCCTTATCTGTATATGCATGTGTGCTCTATATAGCTGTGTCCTGTTTCTGTTATGTCTGGCTCTGTCTGTGTAGACCTCTCTCGGTCTCTCTACCTATCTCTGTGTCTCGCTCCATCTCAGCTTCCTCCTCCTCCTGCTGCGGCTGCTGCCAGTCTCTGAAGTTCGATCAACGGATGAACGATTGATCGATCCGTCAGTCGGTTGATCACATATTCAAACGTTGACAGAAAATCAATCAATTATCGATCTATCGATCAGTCGAACCATCGACACAAACAGACAGCTCTAACGACCATTAAGAGCCAAATGCATAAAGACGACGGTAACATACTTCACTAAACCTAAGTACCTAACCCATTTCCACTTTTGAGGAACGTCTATGCTCTTCGGAGCATCATAAGATAATCATAACTGCAGTCATAGCATTCCCGTATACGTAAGCAAATTGTATTGTTTTTACGTCTCAAGAAAGTTTTGCTTGGCCGCGCTGAGGTTGGGAGCGCCTCTGAGTAGCCCTCTTGAAATAAGAGGCGCTTTATAAATGCATTTAATGAATGCATGAATTTTATATAGTAGCAATAGAGCATCAATATTGCATTTCTATACATATAGAAAAACCAAACAGAGGTGACATGTCGACCTTCCTGGTATAATATAGACCACGATCAAGTTGAATGGTACTCAGTATACACGTAACTGCGAGCGAAATAGCCTAGCGAAAGGCCAAGATGATGAAGTTGCACGTAGCATTGACAGTCCGCTTCGGAATGAATTAGGGAAGACGACTATAGCGCTCGTGAATATGCTGTTGCCCTGCGCTTGGTTTTCGAGTGGCGCTATAGACATTTGAAGATTACGATTACGTTGCACGGTGAGCCTGCTGTGTTGCGTTGCGGAAGTAACGTACGGAACGGTGGGACGATTACAAGAAGACCACTTGCTACAAAGCGGGGTTCACCGCTTATAAGAAGATGACACGAAAAATCCATAGCTCTTATAAGATGGGACAAAGCACAACTATATATATATATATATATATATATATATATATATATATATATATATATATATATATATATATACACTATATACAGCCAACCAGCCAGGCAGTTCCGCACATATAGCCTATAGGTGTTTTATATATTACACTGTGTAATTGTGTATATGCGAGAATATATATATATATATATATATGCATATATAATGTGTGTGTGTGTGTATATATATAATTATATATATAAAGACACGTAGGCCCTATGCGCACCATGCATAAATATACATGCAGGAATTAATGCGAATTATATGGCGATATTATGACGACACTCAAAGCCGTGCAACCTGGTGCGTGGACGCGAGATAGACCTCGTGGGAGTCCAAGCGCGGTTTATAGCTGATTTCGCGCATTCCAACGGTCCTTCCCCTTCGTTTTCCATCCATCTGGCAGATTCATGGTTCCTCATTCTCCCCCTCCGATCTTCCCCCGTCCCTCCCCTTCCCTTATCCATACGACAGATTCATGGCTATTCACTATCCCTCCTCTAATCCCACTCCTCTCTCTATGTGTCTGTCTCTTTGTCTCTCTTTGTCACTGTCTCTCTGTCTCTGTAACTCTCTGTATCTCTCTCTCTTTCTCTCTCTCTGACTATCCCTGTCTCTCTCTGCCTCTCTGTCTCTCTGTCTCTGTAACTCTCTGTATCTCTCTCTCTCTCTCCATCTCTCTCTCTCTCTCTCTCTCTCTCTCTGTCTGTCTGTCTCTCTCTCTCTCTCTCTCTCTCTCTCTCTCTCTCTCTCTCTCTCTCTCTCTCTCTCTGACTCTCCCTGTCTCTTTCTGTCTCTCTGTCTCTGTCTCTGTTCCTGTTTCTCTATATGTGAGTTATATATATTTATTTATCTCTGTCTTTCTTTGTGTCTGTATCTCTGTCTCTGCAGTCTCTGTCTCTCTGGCTCTGTCTCTCTCTCCGCCTCTGTCTCTGTCTGTCTCTGTCTATCTCTGTCTCTCTGTTTCCCTTTGTCTCTCTCTCTGTCTTTGTTTTTCTGTTTCTCTGTCTGCCTGTCTGTCTGCCTGTCTCGCTCTCTTTCTCTCTCCCTCCCTACCCTCCACCACCAGTCCACCACCAATTCCAGGAACGGAGGATCTGCCCATATCAGGGCACTCCTCGTGTTTGTGCTGTCACCTAGCGATCGCTTTAATCCCCGAAGGGTCGTAATTATCGCCAACAGTGGCACCAAACGCCTTCACACATTCACACACACACACGCGCACACACACACACACACACACACGCAAACGCACACACGCACACGCACTCATGTACGCTATCTGTGCATAAAGCGCCATATTTATATATACATATTTAATGTACTTGTATGATTTTGTATATACGATATTATAAATGAGCAGTCATTGACCACATAATATGATGTATGTCTGTATATATGCTTGCATTAAGGTATGCATTGCATATGTATTCATGTATGCATGTAGGAATGTATGCACATGCATGCATGCATACGTATATGCAGTCGTGTTGGCAAAGTTATGCCCGGAAAGTTTCAGTTTTACGGCCCACTCACGCAGTCCCACCCAGTCCCCACTCGCTGCCATGGCAATCATAACTCTGACAGTGCTTTTGCAAGGCATGCTGAAAAAAGCTACATGAAGCGTCCAGATAAGTACATACTACATATACTTGTTTTGTTTGTTTGTCTGTGCACTTGTTATAGCGCTCTTTCAAGCTCTCCGAAGCGCTGAGCAATTGCGAGTGAAGGACTTTCCCATGCATGCAAGGTCCCTACGCGGCGACTTGAAGTGGTTTCGAACCAGCAACCTTCCGACTGCAAGGCAACGAACATATACCCACTACACCACCGCGCACCACAAATGTATGTATATCCTGATCTTGCCTGCATGGACACACGCGTGTATTTGAGCATATAGCTGTCGCAACCAAGTATCAGTTGACGCGCACACGCACACTCATACTCACACACATACATATATATATAATATAAATATATCTGTAGTTTTATACACTTGTATATATATACATATATATATATATATATATGTGAGTCCATCTGTTTCCTTAGAATATATCTATGCACAATTGCACATCCATGTTCACATACATATATACACGTGATCAAGTGAGAATATATATATAATATATATATATATATTCTATCTTTCGCTGTATATACGGCGAATAATCGTGGAACTGTTTCGTTGGAAGCGATTGATATGACGAAGGTGCTGTTGTAAATCAGTCGGATGCAGGCGATTGTTCCAGATTAACCTCCCTTCCCATCCATCCACCTCACCGCCTCCCTCACTCCTTTCCACCCGTCCTCTTCTCCCTCCTCCTCCTCCTCTTCAACTACTCCTCCTCCCCTTCTATTCCTCCTCCTACTTCCCCAATGTCTCTGCCTCCTTCTCCTTCTCCTTCTCCTTTTCGTCGTCGTCCTCCTCCTCCTCCAGGGCCTCCTCCAATGCCTCCCCTGCTTTGTCACTGCATCCCTCTTCGCTGCCTTTGTCTTTATGTCGGCTCTATGGACGGTTCGTATATACATGTATATATACATACAATACATATATATATACGCGGATTGGACCTGCCTCCATTTCTCTCCATTAAACTTGGAGATGGGCGCCTTGGTATACGCGCCACTTCGCATATATATATAATATATATATATAATTTACACAATAAATAATATATATATATATAAATATATACCAGATAATTATAAAGAAATACATGTCCCTTTCTCTATTATATGCAAGGTATGTGGTGTGTATATATGTGTGTTTTCTTCGGATTGAAAATAAATGACTGCTACAAAGCAGACCCTATATTATTAGACAAGGCTTGGAATTCTAAAAAGGCTCTAGAAATCACTGTTGATTTTCTTGCAGTGCTATAGTATATACATATATGTCTTTGATTCCATTGCATTCCTTGAGCCCTATAATCTTAATTTAGAGACTAAAACCGTGTTCCTATCACATACAATACTTTACTTTTAATCATTTGAAGCAATTGGCAGTCATTTTGTCCGCCATATTGTTTTCCCACGGAACCGCTAAAAGTCCAACTTGCGATTTTCGTTTTCAGGAGGGTCAAATTTGTCTAGAAACACCGGTTAGCAAATTGTTACATGATTTTCTTCTAACAGTGTAGATTTCAGATTCCAAGCCTGGTCTATAATTACAGGCTACTTGCAATAATTTATATAGACACAATATAATTATATAGGCTACACGTATTCCATATCAGTATTGTATTACACTGATCTGGAATAGATAATTCTCTTTCCGGCTTGATGCATATACTGCCTTTGCAAACCCGTGCTACTTACAGTTGTGTCAAAACCCCCACTGGCTTCCAATCCCAAACTTCTTATCTTGACTAAACATGCACGCATGTGCATGCATGCATGACAGTAATTCTCTTGGAGATTGAAGTTTTGGGATGGTCAATATCTTGGATTTGAAAGCTCACAATAATACCACTATCTATTAGGCCTATACTAAGGCGATCCTGTCTCATGACATGCTTTTGCCGCTGCAGTATATGTATACACAGTAAGAGCATACATCTGATATTATATATATATATATATATTATATAATAAGCCTATATTGTATATATATATATATATTCACAAAGCTCCAGTGGCTTTTTTAGCATGCATGCATACAGTTCGACATATAATGTGCAGTTCTAAATGGATTTGTGTATGTATATATATTATGCTTCTGCAGTGCAGTAGAAAATAAAAGGTCACTGTCATCCGATCTGTCAGTTTTTTTTTACCGTGGAGGATGGAAAGAGAAAGAAGGGCTTTGCAGCTCTAGAAATTCCTTCACGAAGCCCTGCGAATCTCCGGCATGTTATCTTGGTTGCGCGGTTATCTTTCCTAAAGCTTGATGAAATGTGAGAAGCTCTCTACTGGTTGTGTCTCTATCTGCATGGAGTTGAAACATAACAAGTAGCCTATAATATAACAACTGAGATTTACTTTCCCCTTTCGTTGCATTGCAACAGGCTTTTTCAACGTGCAGTTGTAGCCTAGGCCCCTACACAAAATGTGCAGCTGCAAATGAATTTGTGAAGTGGTATACATAATGTATATAAAAGTAATTTTGTGCAGTGAAAAACAGTTTTAAAAGGTCACTGTCTCCCGATTGGGGGCAATTAATTTAACATGGAGGACCGGAAAAGGTCAATAGACTTTAAAGCATGAAGGAAACATGGTAGGCCTATACCTTATTGGAAATTTTTCGCGAACGTTTAAACTTTAAACAAACGCGTCAGAAATGTTCGGCCCAAAGGGCACTATAGATTAAACATGATGGTTGTCCATTTAGAAAATTTCCTTTAAAAAAGTCCTGTTGCGTTGGTGGGCATACTAAGTATATATTGGCCTACCAACGTTGAAGGTTCGGACTCTTTAGTAGGGCCATCTGCTCATGATATGATGACGCCTCAGATGACGACTACGTCTACACCCTGAAACTATATAGCAGCAACCTTTCTCACTAAACTTAAAACTATTCTTTTGGACGCGCTGGAGTCGAAAGCGTCTCTGGCTAGTTCCCTTGAAAGAGTTCAATAAATTATAAATCTCCAAATGAATGAATGAATAAATATTGCTTTCCGTTTCATTTACGCGGTCATTCAGACTCTGTCTATAGTTGCGGTGTGTACGGAAAGCGCGCAGGCCTAGGCTATGGTGAATTTAATTTTAAATTAAATCCCCCCCACAAACACTCACATACAGGCCTACCGTACGTCACCAGATCCAAGTTTATGTATAGGCCTACGTCACCGGGTTCATATACAGGTCTACCGTAAAATGGGGTAACATTGGCATTATTTGGAGTGTTTGTGGGGGGAAATAACAACTAAATGAGCAGAGGAAAAGATTTGTGTTTTTAAGTATGAGCATTATGGACGATACTATATGACTCTGTAGAATTTGAAAACTTAGAACAAAGTCAAAATTTTAAACATATTGGAAAAAAGATAAAGTTACCCCGGGGTTGGGGAAACTCTGGCGCCATGTACTATTCTAAATAGAGATAAATTTTAGACTCATACTGTGTAACATTGGCATCCTAAAATGTTTTTATAATGTATTGTGCATATGTGCTAAACCCAAATCTTGTAACAAATCAGAAATCCTTCCAAGAAGACCGATTTTACAACAGGTTCGAGCTTATATATCGTCCGAAAATCAAACTGTGTTACCCTGGCAACCAAAAACTGCATCTTCATCAGTCTCATTGAGCATGTGGTTCATGCAGTTCTCGTCGTGCATATACTTCATTAATAATTACCTGCATTGCATTTCGTGCAGTGTCCAATTTCTTTCCTCTTTTTCCTTCTTTTCTCCTCATCACCTTGACTGCGATTTTCTCGGAGCATTTCAGTCAAGCTGGCATCCAGGTTCCTTGCCTCTGATTGGGAACGCCTCTGAATAGAGATCTTGAGGGGCGCTATATAAATTTATGCAATTGATTGATTGTCTGACTGATACTTGTCCTGCACCATCCGGTATATAGACGTGCAAGGAACCGGTTTAGGTCTATGTAGGCCTACATGTACGTCATCCGGTCTATGTATATATACAGACCTACGCCACAGGGTTTATATATAGGTTTCGTCACCAATTTATAGGCCTACGTAACCTGGTTCATATGCAGACCTACATCACCGAGGTTCATATACAGGCCTACGTCTCTCACGGGTGTATATATATACATGTATATTATATTTACATACGTCACCGAGTTCATATATAGGTCTACGTCACCGGGTTTATAAATAGGTATACGTCACCGGGTTCATATATAGGCCTATTATACGTCACCGGGTTCTCATATATAGGCCTATTATACGTCACCGGGTTCGTATAATTTCAGTCGCTTCGTCCGAAATGCTCTGCGGCTATCAAGATGTAATTTCGGTTATGGCGCTATATAGTTTATACTGGGATTGGCATGATAATTCCATCCTGCGGGTAAACATCGGTGAGCTGAAAATATCACGAGCACCTTAATAACACCACTATATATGTACACATAGTCACATACACATATGTACATATAATTATATATATAAATATAGAATTATAGATACTCATATAATTGCCATAAATCCGTATTAAGGCTGCTAATTACAGCATGATTGCGTTTATAAAGTATGATCAATATCACAAAATTATTTCATATCGTGTCTATGAACTACTGTGTGTGTATGGAACTGATATGCAATCAATGTGAGAATTGTGGGAAAATAACTGAGGGTGGCTGGACTATGATCCACTTTGTAATTGGGTGTGAAAAACAGACTTTACATGGGGCTTTAAGAAAAACTGAGGGGTTGAAACCCCCAACCTCCGGCAATTCTCACCCTGTGTGCAATATCGATCAATCAACAACGAATTATGCATTTCACAGTTTGCGGCCTAAACTGCAAATCACACGGTCATTGGGGAAGGCCACAAGGCTAGGTTCTGAAGGGATCATTACCCCCCCCCCCCACTAAATAGGGACACCTATGTACAAGTAATACAAAAGATGTTGTTTGGTATAAGACGGTGAATGATTACAATTTAAGTTAAAAGGATATCTAAATTAGAAAGCTCAGACTCTTAACTAAAATAAGAAAGAAAAACCACAATAAGTGGGGAAAATATGCGTGAGTGGTTTGGTAAAACAAACGTGTTGACACGTCACAACAATTTATTATTATTGTCGACCAAAACAATGAGAGCGAAACGTTTTCTTAAACAGCGATAATGATGGCGATTGCCTGACTGAATCTTTAGGGATCTTATTTCCACAATGGAGGACCAGTGTAGCTTTATAACTCTAATAGACAGAGAACAGACGGGTGTTAGTACATGGGCATACTATAGAGATGCATCTGTAATATTTAGTTCTTGTCGAATGAGAATGGATCTAAGAAGCAAGATTAAAGAATCCCCTGTCCCGTATACTTGTATAGCCTATATATATATATATTAAACGCGTAAAGCAATAGGCCTGTGCACTACTAGTCCATAATTATTGATGATCTGACATGTATGCATCTTATTGCGCCATGTTTGCGAAGGTCTCTTTGCATATTATGTGGGAAAATTGAATAATCGTTCTTGATTTCGTCATTGATCCTAAAATATTCGAAAGAAAGCTAGGTGAGTTCGTGCGTTAGTTGAGTGCGTGCGTGTGAAAAATAGAGGAAGATAGACAGACAGACAGACAAACAGACAGACAGGCAGAAAGACAAAAGGGACAGAGATAGAGACAGAAATAGGACCTGTTCAGCTGCAGGTTATGTCTGTCAGCATATCTTTCTCTCTCTCTCTCTCTCTCTCTCTCTCTCTCTCTCTCTCTCTCTCTCTCTCTCTCTCTCTCTCTCTCTGCCCCTGTCTCTATGCCTATACGTGTCTGTCTCTCTTGTCCATAATAATTCGTGGAACACAGTGCTAACTATAAAGGCATTATATGACCGCCCGTCACGCAATGCAGTGACGTGTAATGTAATGAAATCTATATCGATGTGACGTGCAGTGAGTTTGGACATCGCATATCACAGCAATGCGATGTAATGCAAGGATATAATAGGAAATGGGATGCAATACAGAGAAATGTGAAGGGATGAATTAGAAACGACGGATTGAAATGCAAGTCAGTTATACAGCAATTTGATGGAAACATTGAAATGCATCCTACATGTATAACGTCATGTATAGGAATGTCATGATTTGCTATGTTATGTGATGCTGCAGATGCATGTGACGCATGGTCTCCTCAAACCGGTATATGCATAGAGATAAGTTAGTATTATAGGTTCAATGTCTACTATACATTGCAGGTACACGTTATTCTTGCAATGACACAACAGTCAGTGGCGGCGCTAGGGGGGCTGGGAGGCTAAGCCCCCCTACAAGAGGCTCAGCCCCCCTAAAAAAAGGGCCACCCGAATTGTTTACATTGAAATATCCACGATTTTCGGCTGACGACTAAAACAGAAAAAAAGGTCGTCAGAAATTTTGGCGGCGGAAATGGAAAATTTTCGCCGCGAGGCTTCAGCCCCCCCCCAAAAAAACTGAAATTCTGGCGCCGCCACTGACAACAGTCACAGATTAACAAAAAGAAGACAGAAATTATAGAAATACAGCAAGAGGCATTACTTGGTATGCAGGCATATGAACAGATAGACAGACAGAGAGAAAGACAGAAAGACGTATAATATGTGCATCATTGTGGGGTGCGGTGGTGCAGTGGTGGCGTCGGTGCCTTGGAGCCGGAGGGTTCCAAGTTCGAATCCATCTGATGCCTCCGCGTAGGAACCTTGAGCAAGTCCTTCACCCTCAATTGCGCGCTCGGGCGTTTCGGTGTGAACATCCGATGCAGTGTCCGCGCTGTAGTCGTGAGCGCCTCTGAGTAGCAAGCTTGAAGAGGCGCTGTAGAAATGAATGAACAATGATAATCATGGACCAAAATACAGAAAGGCAAAAAGCCATCGGCCTGCAGGCTGATAGAAAAGCATATAGACTCTAAGGATGACAGATGGGCACAGTGCTAACTCTAAAGGCATGTAGTTGAAAGAATTGCTGGTAGATTTGATACTGGTTGACATCAGCTAGGCAGGCAGGGAGGCAGGCAAACAGAAACACGTGCCTTGAATGTCATTAGGATGACAAATGCGGCGATAGAAAGGCGGAGAAAGTGGAAAAATGTTTTCCGAAGGATTCTGACATTTATTCTGTTCAACTGGATTAATTGCAGGTCGTGTCTGTGCATTTGTCACACACCTCTGTCTGTCTGTCTGTCTGTCTGTCTGTCTCTGTCTTTCTTCATGTCCAGTGCAATAGTGTATCCTGTGTTATCAGGGGCGGATCCAGGGAGCCAATCCGGCCATGACCCTCATTTAGAAATTTCTTTATTTTTGACCAGCTATTCTGGCTCGGATAGTTGACGTGCCCATAACCCCCCATGAGTAGTTCCGTAGGCCCCACGAGGTCCGTATACGAGGTCCGTACGACTAAAAAAGGTTATGAACTAGGCCTATTTGGTGGTTAAAATGGTATCTTTTTCTTGGGAATTCGAGACAAATAACTAAAAAAGTCATCAGATTTTTCGGCGACCAAGACGAAAATTTTTCTCTGTCACAAGACCAAAAATTTTGGCTCCCCCTCTTTGAAAATTTCTGTATCCGCCCTTGTATATTACCGTATCTGCCTATTTGCCAACTTATGTATATGGAATACGGACTTATTTAGCGCCCCTTAAATTAAAGAAACCTACTCCATCTGTATGTATGCGCATGTACGTGTATGAAATAATCTTTGTCTTATAATATTGTCCATCTGAGCATGCTGAGCGTACCTGTGAATTTGTCCCTGTTTGTATAGATCTATAATAATTATACGTCAATCCGTCTCTTTCTGGGTCTGTCTGTGGTTGCCTGTCTGCGTGTGTTCGTCTATCAAATCTCTTTTCTCCGACGAATGTCTCTCTCTGTATCTTCTTCTGTCTGCCTGTCTGTCTGTCTGTCTGTCCGTCTGTCTGTCTGTCTGTCTTTCTTCATGTATGTCTGTATTTCTGTCCTTATTGATGCTTCCCAAGTTCATTCATCGCCGTGACTGTGTGAGTTTGTTTATGTCTTTCTTGTCTGTGTTGTCACTGTGTTTGTCACTGTGTCTGTCACCGTATTTGTCACTCTAGTTGTCACTCTATTTGTCACTCTATTTGTCACTGTATTTCAAGCTCTAATTGTCACTGTGATTGTCACTGCATTTGTCACTGTGATTGTGCTTGTCAGTGCACGTCTGTCAGCTCTTAAACTCAAACCGTGTGAATCGGATTACGGAATTTAATCTGGCGCTGCATGCATGGCACGCATGACGTGTCAGATCGCATAACTCGTTTGTTACTGACGACCGAGACATTATTTTGTAATAATGCTGTCTGTCTGCATGGCCTGTCCGAAAAATTATTGTCATTTATTATCATAATTATTATTATTATTGCTATTATTATAATCATCATTGTTATCATTATGATAATAATAATTATAGTTATTATTATTATTATTTTAATTTTTATTATTTTTATTATTATTATTATTATTATTATTACCATTATCATTATCATTATCATTATCATCATCATCATCATCATCATTCTCATTCTCATTCTCATTATCATTATCATTATCATTATTATTATTATTATTATTTTAATTTTTATAATAATAATAATAATAATAATTATTATTATTATTATTATTATTATCATTATTATTATTGTTATTATTAGTGTCGTTGTTGTTGTTGAAGTTTTATTGCTATTTAATATTGTACAATTACAATGCAACAACCATAGGCGTAGGGGACATTTCAGCAGTGGGGGGGGCAAAAATTTTACTTTTGCCCGAAAAATTAAACCCGGAATAATTGACGTCGTGCACACATAGATATATAGGCTACCTCTTTAAAAAATAGCCATCTCTGTTCTTGCACCCACACCCGGGGACAAGGGGCAAATACCCCGGGGCCCGGCCAAATTATAGGGACCAGGCTGGGTAATTTTAGGCATAATTATAGGCCTATGCAAATTTATTATGTAGCCTATGTATAGATCTATATATTCCTGACGCTTAACCAGTTCAAACTTCACACGATCAACTGATTAAATTCATAATTGTAGATTGTTTTTCATTGTATCTAATCATCTACAAAGCGCTTCAGAAGGATGAACCGTTCAGAGGCAGGTTTTAAGATGAGAGAATGAAGAAGAGAGACTGCCACAGAAAGTGTATAGAGCGAACGCAAGCTGAAAGCTCAGTACAAAGAGAAGGATCAATTGTGGCAAATGATCGAGACTGGGCCATGGCAGTTCTACGAGGAAGAAGCAAGGGTCAAGTCTGTTGGATGAACGAAGTGGACGGTTGGAGGAAGTTGAGTGAGGCCTTATCATAACGTCGGTCAGATATTTGGGGCAAAATCCTCTGAGCCTTGAAGATCAGAGTGAGGAATTTAGATTGTATGTGAGCACGGAGAGGAAGCCAATGGGTGGAGACAGCTGTACAGAACGGCGAAAGACCCTGAGACGCCCTAAATGAAAATAAGAGAAACGTGTGCTTTTGGAAATGTGCTCAGTTCAGGTATTATCCTACCCGTAATGTATGTGAGCTATCAAGTGCAACATCCTGAACTCGTACACTTGACAACAAGGATTTTTTTTTAAATTTTCAGAGGGGCAGACCAAGATCAATGTTGATGATCGCAAGATTATCGTGTCTATTTTGCCTCATGACCAGTAGACATTTCGATGTAATTCAGGCAGTGAATTCCGTGTTCTGTTGCACCAGTCTGTGAATTTCCCCAAATGCACGAATAGTCGCAATTTTCAGTCAAATTTCCACTCTTGAATTTGCTGCAGCTCTAGTCATTATTTACCGTGAATTCAGAACTTTTTCGGGAATTTCTGCCATCCATAGTTGTTGTTTCGAGTTATATTAGCCTAGCATCTATAGTCTATCCACTCAAGTAAAAATCTGTGCACGGTTCACCTCTAAGTCTCAAAGTTATAGAAATTTTCGCCTCTGCAAATGTTCCTGAGCAGATAGATGCTAATATCTAACTCGATTCGGGCAAGATTTTCGGGCAAATTTCGGCTCTTGAATTTGTTTCGATTCTGACTATTATTTACAAAATGCTACCGTGAATTCAGAATTTTCGGGAATTTCTGCTATCAATGGTTGTTATCATTTAATATCTAACTCGATTCGGGCAAGATTTTCGGGCAAATTTCGGCTCTTGAATTTGCTGCGATTTTCGCCATTATTTTCAAAATGCTACCGTGAATTCAGAACTGTTTCGGGAAATTCTGCTAACCATGGTTGTTGGGAGCTAATATCTAACTCGATTCGGGCAAGATGAAACTGGGAGATAATGTGGTGTACTAATGAACGTTGAACTTCAAGAAGTTTGGTTAATATTTTTCCGGGTCTACTTGCCCGAAAAAACAGACTTGCCCGAAATTTGGGGGGCATTTGCCCCCTCTGGACCCCCGTCTCCTACGCCTATGGCAACAACAACAACAAACACTTTTGTGGCGCTGAGATCATTTTTATTATCTGAGATTTATTTAGGATGACTTTTATTGCACCTATTTTGACAATAATTCTCGCCAGAACCACAGCTGCCACACTGAAGTTTGAACTTCAGTCGCGATTCGTCCTCTTCCGAGTGTTGTATAGATAGAAAGGTAACTGCCTATAGGGAGAGAGAGAGAGAGAGAGAGAGAGAGAGAGAGAGAGAGAGGGAGAGGGAGACAGAGACAGAGACAGAGACAGAGACAGGGACAGAGACAGAGACAGAGACAGAGACAGAGACAGAGAGAGACAGAGAGACAGACAGGGAGACAGAGAGACAGAGACAGAGAGACAGAGAGACAGATACAGAGAGGCAGATACAGACAGGCAGAGACAGAGACAGAGACAGAGAGACAGACACTGAGACAGACAAAAACAGACAGACAGAAACAGAGATAGAAGAGACAGACAGAGAGACAGATAAAGAGATAAAGAGACAGAGACAGAGAGATTTGACTCCGGAGTTTGTATGCATTGGAATCGACCAGAGACCGGTCCAATCCACGCAATTCATTCTGATTTGATTCGATCAGAGGTTGAGATTCAAATTGGTATTCATGTCATCCGATGTGGTGTTGTTGCGACATGAAAGGAAGCGAACGTTAAGTTTACGATGAAGAAGTGGAAGTCTAATCTACACAATCCCTTGATCTGTCAGATCCTATTAGGCACGGATCCATTATGTAACACACTGGCAGAGCACATGCCGCCCCTTAACTCAGATGCGATGGACCGTGGAAGCCTTGGAAGGTGCTGCCCTATACTTAATGAGTTCAGAAAGTCATCACATAGAAACTCCGTGACTGGTTGTTCTCTGCCAGTGTCAGTCCCAAGCCTGGATAAAGGAGGAGGGCGACACTAATCATCTTTGATATGGCAGTGTCGTTAAATATGTAACAAGTCATCGCATAGGAAGTTAGGAACTACGTTTTGGCAGTGTCATTCCCAACTTCCATGCCTGGAGAAAGGAGGAGGGCAACACTGTTCATTTTTGATATGATAAAGTATGTTGTCGCCAAAAAGTAAAGGAATCGTCGCAAAGAGAAGAGAGCAAAGACAGATTGTGATCATCCTGAGTCACTCCAGTCATATACTAGATTGGAAGCTAATCTATACACGGGCGGGAACTTGCTTGCACTTGCAGATGGCGAAGGAAACGAAAATAATTGGATTGGGCAAAGTTTACCCCGTGACGCTATTGATTCAAAAATGTGTTTCACACAGTATGACATTGTGGTGGCAATACGCTGTGAGAATACAGGTATGTCGTCAGTTGAATCTTGTAAAAAAACACGCATACACACATACACGCCCACTGACACTCTTATACATAAGCACGCACACACGCACAAACAACCACCCCCCCCCACACACACACACACACGCACACGCACACACACACACACACACACAAGGTCAAATTATATCTATACCCACAGTTGCTGAGGTAAATTATTCACCCCACTCTGTCCTGAGAAAGTCAATATATAGCGCCTTTTCGATACTTCGCAAAAGCGCCGCATCTATATCATGACATTCATGAAGCGTATTTTACGAATTTATCAAAACCGATATTGATCTCTGAAGCTCGAGTCTGTCCATAAAAACCGAAATCTCCCATATATCAGTCAAATAAAAATGATGGCCTGTCTCCGATATTACGCAAACAAAATAGTTTTCGCAAAATTCAATTCAGGCTCAAAAGCCTTTCTAACGCGGACTTGACCATTCTAGACTCGAGAGTCTATATAGACTCCTGGATTTAGATGTCCAAGAATTATCCATCAAATTCTGCACATTAATAAACAATTTTTGTGATCGAAACCCAGTATGAGAAATGATTATTGTAGAAAATAACTGAGGGTCAGACTATGATCGTGGCCTTGCGCACAGGTAGCGCCTCTGAACGGTTTACCCTAGTAGAGGCGCATTATAAATGTTTTTATACAATACAATACAACATGATCTGCGTAGATTTCGGGTGTATAGAAAGACGACTTCACTATGGGGCACTAAAAAGACTATAGGGCGTTTGCACTTCTCGACCTTCACGACAATAATTATTATTCTCACCATGCATGTCTAAAGCTCCACAAATTTATCGAATGTCACATAGAGTATACCTAGAAAAAACTATCTATAACATATAAATTCTGATAACGATTCTCATTCTGGTATACATGCATCATTCTCATTCTGATACTATAGCAGGCTAATGGAACCAACCGCATTTATTATATATATTATATTTTCTACATCGATTATATCACCGTGTACTATACCATCCCAGATGAATGACACTGCTTTAGTGCGTCTGCTCTGCCCAATATATATGTGGGTGCATATAATATATATGTATATATATATGGCAGAGCAGATGCACTAATATAATTATATATATATGTATATATATATATGTATGGGGTCCTTATGAGAAATGCGTCGAGTGACCTTACAGCGACTTCTGACCTCTCTTCTCCCTCTTGGCTTATAGGCCTATACTTGGTCTACTGCAGCAGCAGCTGTGTCCTTCCATGCCGTCTTCAACTGCGCCGCCGCCGGAATATTGCGTCGAATAAGAGATGGAGAATGGTCGCGTATGTGATTCTATGGACCATGATACTCCAGAGGCACTGAACGGTCGCCTATGCATTTGACAAAACTGCAGCACACAGGCTATAGAGTGACCACTGACCACTGACCATGCAGTAGGAGAATTGAAGACAAAGAACTGGCGGTCAGACTATAATATGTTCCACTTGGAATTGGGGTTTGAAAAGAAGACTTTTCTATGGGGGGTCATAGTAGGGGCTGAACCCATCAATTAATTCCCTTGCAATTCACATTTTGGGCTAGACTATACAAGTAGGTCTAGATGGAAGTAATCTAGATTGGCTTTCACTGAACTGAGTATGGTCTATACAACACATACTAAATGAGACAAGCAGATTATACTAATCTAGAATGGCATTGACTAACCCCGACTAGACTACGTTGGGTGACGACAAGATTAGACAATATTATATATATAGTCTGTGAGGAAGTTAACGCGAAGCAGCTCTACTTATCTCATCCACTCGCAAGGGCAGTCAAGCCAATGGACCTGCCTACAAGCAGATGACATCATCATCGTCGTCATCGGCATCGTCATACTCATCATCATCGTCATCGTCATCATCATCATCATCATCATCATCACCACCACCACCATAACCACCACCATCATACAGATTCAAACTTGAGACCAGCATAGACTATGAAAGGCTAGGCCAGATTTGACTAGATTGATTAGACCAGAGCAAACTATAAACTAAAAGCGGAACATATATATATATATATATACATATACATATATATATATATTATCTACAGCCACGGCAAAACAGGATAAATCAGGAGCTACACACATTTATTAGGCCGTGTTTTTTTTTAGCTTACCACCAAGCGTCACGTCTCATCGCGTGACATCACCGCGCAGTAAAATCTGTCTATATAAATACGATCTAATCTCCTTGATTAATCTGCTTGATCGAAACGATTCCGTTTTAAGAAAGAAGAGCGACTCGTCTCGCAAGCCGAACAAAAACGCGCCCACTTACTTTCCCGGAGATAGGATCAAGTCGTCGAAAATCCGCGTCACCGTCACCGTCGCCGCCGCGTCTCTTGAGATGGCTGGGGCGGCGGCACTGTTCGTCTCTTTGATGTAGCCTTTCATCTTAGCCGCCCCGCGCCGATCAAAGACGCCGCTCGCTTTATCGGGCTGCACCGACGACACCGATGATAACGACGACGACGACGACGATGAAACGTAGTCGTTGTGCGGGTTCAGCTTCCGGTAAGTGATGGTCGATTCGAATGAAGTCTCCATTGTCGTTAGAAGGGTCGTTGGGGGTTGGCGTTTCAACTAACTCCGCCACTGGTTGTACTTTGCCAGTGCCAGTCCCAAGCCTGGATAAAGGAGGAGGGCGACACTAATCATCTTTGATATGGCAGTTTCGTTAAACAGTAACAAGCCGGCGTTTCAACTACCACACCATTCGTAATCGTAATCGTAATCTCCAATTTTCTAAAGCGCTACTCGAAAGCCAAGCGCGGGGCACCAGCTTATTAACGAGCGCTGCGTTGGGTCAAAAAGCTTGTCCGTAAGAGTAGTCCAAAGGTGGTCCGCGGGTCGATGCACCTTTGGTCCCCTCTCAATCGTTTATCCGACAACTCTTCATGACGACTTATAGCAAGCGGTAGACTTTGTCTGTAACTCTTGCTTAGCTTTTTATTATATCGTGTTTTGCCATGGCTATAAGACCCTGGGCGTTGGGCTTATCCCTCTGGAGACCCCGGCGGCTAATCGTGTCCTTATAGGCTTCCAGGCAGACGTCTCAGATGTATAGCAACGGAGTCGAGTGGCGACTCGTCTGTCGGGCATCCAATGTTGTTTTCAGGCAGACATAGAGAGACGATGAAACACACAGCCAGCCAGACAGACAAACAGGTGGAGAGAAGCACTCAAGCTGACAAACAGCCCCATCAGCACCGTCTGTATAGGATGAGACTTGAGTGCATGATATATTTACGTGTTGATCATAAAATATTGGCGATGCACGGTTGCTGCCAATCATAACATAAGGTAAAAACGATCAGCACTCATCGCACTTCGCAATTCAATTTCACGGTCTGCCGTCGGCGATTCTTTCTAAATAGTTACTTCGTATAGTTTACGATCCGCACGTTTGACGACAGACAGGTTGGTCAAACGAAGGTGCGCCTCCTTCCAATGCTCCTCGCCAAGCAGTCCGCAGAGTCGGCGACTTAGCGACGCTCACCGCAGTACGCCTATGTATGCTCCTTCACGCAACTGACCGACGGCTGATGCTGACATGGTCGTATCTATAGACACGCTGGCAGCAGGCAACCTCTGCAGGCAACTAGCAGCCGTTCGCAGCTCTCGTCGTCCACAGCCGTGGTCGCCGTCAGCTCATCCCGCATGCTGTCCGTTCTTATCCTTCACCTACTCGTCAATTTCCTACTTCCTCCTCCTCCTCTTTCTCCTTCTCATCCTCCTCCTTCTTCTTCTCCTCCTCCTCCTCCTCCTCCTCCTCCTCCTCCTCCTCCTCCTCCTCCACTTCCTTCCTTTCCTTTCCTTATTCTTCTCTTCCTCCTCCGCCTCCTCATCATAATCATCGTCATCGTCATCATCATCGTCATCCTCATCATCATCATCATCATCATCATCATCATCATCGTCGTCGTCGTCGTCGTCGTCATCGTCGTCGTCGTCGTCATCATCATCATCATCATCATCATCATCATCATCATCACCATCACCATCACCATCATCCTTCTCTTCCATTACATCGTCCTCTCTCGAATCAGTTTCTTAATTCGTTCGTTTAGTACTTTCAGCCTTTCCCTCCCAATATTTCTTTCACCCATCTTCTTGTTACCTATTCCTCCTAAACCTTCCTCCACCATTTTCTCTTTACACGCTCACCTAAAGTAATCCTTCAAAATCCTAATTGCTAATTAAGGTCCTTTTCTTCTCCGTCCCTCCAACCGTCTCCCTCACTCCCTCCCTCTCTTCCGTATTCCGTGCATTTAATTATTTTAGTCAGCAGGAATAATTAATTGCAAATTAAATATTTTGCATTCCGAAACCTGAAAATTTTCAATGTTGAGGGTACTCAAGTAGCCCACGGTTCATGAAGGCATGAAGCGTAAATAACTTATCTATACGTCCCCAATATACGTGTTATAGTTGCCAATCAAAAAAGTCATCAACAACATTTACTAAGATAGCAGAGCTAGTATTATTGTCTATCCATACATTGTGGGGCGCGGTGGTGTAGGGGGGTATGTTCGACGCCTTGCAGCCGAAGAGTTGCAGGTTCGAATACACCTCAAGTCGCCGCGTAGACTGACCTTGGGCAAGTCCTTCACTCGCAATTGCTCAGCGCTTCGGCCTGAAACTCCGATGCAGTGTCCGCTCTATAGTCGGGAGCGCCTCTGAGTAATGAGCTTGAAAGGGCGCTATAACAAGTGCACATACAAACAAACAGCACAAAATGCAGTCTATAAACTGACCAATGACCATAAGTGATAAACAACATTACGCTCTAAGAGCAACGCAAATTAATTAACGATTGAATACAGTGATTACCGAATACAGTAATCCTCCGGTATTTTCTTCCTACTATAGAGCTAAACCTACTCTTCATTCTCTCATTCCAACCATCCACTTATATCTTCGTTTTCCACCACCTGCCATTGCTCCAACCAAGTCTCGCCTGTCCAATGTCCATGCTGTCTTTTTTTACCGTTCTGCTAAACCAACATAGGCCTACCGCTCCCATTTCTCCTTCCGCTCCGCCACCCTTTCTTCCGCTCTTCCGTCGCCGACCTTCGCGCAGTCATTGGATCAAATTGGTCGGCTGCCGAAACTGACGATGTCGACAGTGAAGAGGACGACGAGGAGGAGGAGGATGGGGATGGGGATGAGGAGGAGAGAGAGAGCCTGACATCAATTGCAATGGACGTCGATTAGGTTGCGCTGGCAAGCAGCAGCCGCGAGCCTCCTCCGCAACTGCAGCAGCAGCAGCCAGTCACAAAGCCCGACTAATGAATTCTTATTGATGCCGATGCAACACCATCCCTTCCGACGTAAGATGCCTCCACCATCATCATCCCTCTCCCACCCACATCAGCCGCTTTTCATCCGCCCTTTCTGCTTCTCCTAACAAGGATACATGGCTCCCTCGCACCTACATGTATGCGTTAATCTAAAGGTCCATGCTTACATTAATCATCTGTCAATCAATTCATTCATCATTAATTCTATTCTATCTATCGAACATTATATCACCTTTCAATTGACGATGACGACGCTGTTCAACTGCACACCCACACTAACCAACCGATATTCTATCCATCCATCTGTCCGTCCATCTATCCGTCCGTTCGTCCGTCCGTCCGTCCATCCATCCATAGATCTGTAATTTAAAATACATGTATACATGTGCATATTTTGTCCATCCATCCATCCTTCAAACCAGTCATGCATTATCCATTCATCCGTCCATTCATTCATCCATCCATCAATCCATCCATCCGTACATCCGCCTATCCGCCCATCCATCCGTCGTCCATCCATCCGTCCGTCCATCCATCCATCCATTCATTCATCCATCCATCCATCTGTACATTCATCCATCCATCCATCCATCCATTCATCCATCCATCCATCCATCCATCCATCCATTCATCCATCCATCCATCCATCTCCCATTCAATTGTTCTGCCAGTTGCTCTGTCTTTCTATTATTACAAATTCAATTATCTGTCTCCTAGCTCGCTTTTCTTTCTCTTCCTGCTGCCACACCTCCCTCTCCCTTGTCATATTACCAATCCTTCATCGGCCGCACCTTATAACTGGCGGTCTAAACTTACATTCTCTCGCGTCGTGCAACTAAAGGTCAACCTCTCGTTCATATTATATCCCTGGATCCTCGCCATCTAATTACTATTCATACTCCAATTGACTTTACAATGCTTCCTATATTATAGTTTCTCACTGGCTTCTTCTGTCTATGTATTCTCAATCCTCCGTGGCTTGTTAGGAAGTCTTTCCTCACTGTGGCAAGAAGTGCTTCCGCTCCTTCACGCATTTCACTAGACATTATTACCTCCACGATATATCTGCTTCAGTCGTCTCTCGTTACTCGGTTCGTTCGTTATAACTCATAGTTCAAAATTAATGACATAGGATGTCACATCGAATCGAAATTTATTGACTTTCTGGTCTACGCGGTTGACATGTTAGTAATTATTATTATGGTCCCGTCTGTTAATTAATATGCTGCGCAGCATGTTTGACATCTGCACGCCTATACATTATTTCGAATGAGTTGCAGCTCAATCCTTCCAACTTTCATTGCACATGCAGTAGCACGTAAATTAGCTAAACTCGCGATTATTGCTCTCACGACTCTTTGAAACGTCTCGATTTCTTGTGTGTTTGTTGAACCAATGAAATACGATAGCTTGGTGATTGATCATTGACTATTTATTGTATATTGTTCAGTTGTACTGTTGTAGCACTGAACCTACGAGATGTTCTTTATTTTCAACCTACAACTGCATCTATGCACGTGACAAAAAACTCGACCAGATGCTTTTGTAAGGCGTTCTTGTAACGACGTCTAATTTTCTCCAGGATCATACATCCACCCATCCATCCATGCGGCTATATTCATAAATCCATCAATCCATCCACCCACCCAAAAATCAATCCACCCAAAAGTCCATCAATCCATCCACCACCCAAAAATCAATCCACCCAAAAATCCACCAATCCATCCACCCACCCACTAATCAGTCCATCCAAACATCGATCCACCCACTCATCCATTTATTCAACTCCATTCATCCTCTCACCCAACCATCCACCAATCCATCCATTCATCAATCGATCCATCCATTAATTCACCCATGTGCACCAATACACCCACCACACATCCTCCCATCCATTCATTCCATTCACCTTACAACCCGGCCATTCACCACATCCGTCTTCTTCAACCCAACCTGTCGCCATCTTGCTCACCTCTCCTCTCATCCCTCCTTCCTTCTCTCCTCGTCGGGTGATGACGATGACGACAACGATGTGGCGGAAGTCTTAAAAGTCTGCGCAGCAAGAACAGCGACTCTAAGGCCACAACGACATCTGCTACTGCTGCTGCTGCTGCTGCCGCCGTTACATGCCATGCTACGAATAACCTCTTATGCATCCATCGATCCTATCATAGGCTTGGAAGCGGGTTCAAAGGAGTAGATGCCCAAATTTCGGGCGTTTCTGTCTTTCGGGCTTGTAGACCCTGGAAAAATATAGATGCCCATATACATGTAGCGCTATTGATATATATATATATATATATATATATATATATATATATATATATATGCATCCAAAATGGTCATCTGCCATTGAGGTATGGATGGATGCATTAGTGGATGGATGATGCAAGATGATGTATGGACGGATACCTCAATCCTGCAGGGTACGTTCGTCACACAGGACCACCATCCGAGAACGTAAAATATCAGTAAGTTTCAATTGATTGAAAAGATTCAATCATGAGTTCCATGTTCCAATTGGAAAGGTCATGCAGCGTGGAAGTAAAATCTCATCGGTACAGTCCAACAACAATAATAAATAGTCGGTCCCCATTAGACTTGACACCAATCAACCAAAGTCCTTTGATCACCACGTTCTCCCTTCTACTATAATAAGACTCCACTCAATCTCTCAGCTGATATGCTTCGTCGTGATTTCTTAAGACTTCTCAGTTGGTCTCTTTCATGTTACATGTTTACCGATAGAGGAGGTAGTGGTGCAGCTGGAGTTTCACCTGCCTTCGGTTCTCCGACCACGGTTCGAATCATATAACGCCGTATTTTGATCAGAGAGTGTTATCGAGTCATTGTAGACTACGCTGTGTCGGCGGATGGTTTACGCCTTGTGAACATTAGACTACTTCTACTACATGTTACTGCTGCTGCTGTTGCTACTGCTGCTGCTGCTCCCACTACTACTACTACTACTACTACTACTACTACTACTACTACTACTACTACTACTACTACTACTACTACTACTACTACTACTACTACTACTACTACTACTACTACTACTACTACTACTACTACTACTACTACTACTACTACTACTACTACTACTACTACTACTACTAAGTACTACTACTACTACTACTACTACTACTACTACTACTACTACTACTACTACTACTACTACTACTACTACTACTACTACTACTACTACTACTACTATATATATATACTACTACTACTACTACTACTACTACTACTACTACTACTACTACTACTACTACTACTACTACTACTGCTACTACTGCTACTGCTGCTGCTGCTGCTGCTGCTACTGCTACTACTGCTACTACTACTACTACTTACTACTAGTGCTACTTCTACTACCGCTACGACTTCTAGTACTACTATTACTACTGAAACTACTACAATTACTACTATTGCTGCTGCTGCTACCACAACCACTACCATCTCTATCACAACACCACCAATAATAACAATATTTATTATAATAGTAATATTACTAAATAGTAACAACAATAATATGGATGTTCTGAGCATTTTCTTTAGCAGTGGCTAATATGCCTGAGGGATCCTGCATACAACGGGGCAATAAATAAATAAATAAATAAAAAATAATAAAAATAGTGGTAATTAAAATAGTAATAGAACCCTGAATCAAACCATGGATTTCTAATCTATTTTCGTATTCGTAACCGTAATCGTGATCGTAAACTCTCACATTTACGTTGACCACACGTACAGTAGCTCTTTGCCGCAGCAGAGTAGTCTGTACACTGTTGTCGTCTATGTAATTTTCTGCCTAAATCATGGTCTGTATAGCCGATCCCACTGGTGGCAAATGTGCTTAGCCGTTCGAATGCTAGGCCTATACTGTTGCGTGGATCTGGTCTCTGTTCTCCGGTCTGTGGTCTCCGGTTTCGGAAAGAAAACCAATTAGCTGGCCATATTCTAAGCGACAAGGATGAGGTCTGCAAATTCGCCAAATCGATGCATGTAGATGGGTGCGTGCGTGCGTGCGTGCGCATGTGTTCGACCGATGTTGCAAATGAAGTCTGATAAGAGCAGGCACTAATGTGGCTGGAATTCTCACTAGTCAAGTTGTACCCGATCATTTATGAAGAGTCTTAAAGTCTTATGAACCTCTCTATATAGCTGATATATCTCAATCAGGTAGGAAAAGCGTGCCAAACATACGCATATGTATATATATATAGTTTAGTTTACATATACATAGTCTGTTACATAATATATTATATGTGCGTATGTGCGCGCGTGCGTATTCGTGTGTTTGTGTTGAGTATGCACTCCTATAACAATTCCGGGTAAGTTAAGCTGTTCGTAAAACAATAATATTTGTCCCACACCTCGGAATCAGAGTTTTGAACCTTCTCGATGCAATTAAGCCATGTATATTTATGACTTCTCTATTTTCACGATGTCTGTTTAGGTTACATAACAATAATAACATTATTCTAAGAAGCAAGAAACCTTATCACGTCTGTCTTTGACAAATGCTGAAAATCCTCTTTAATGCAGGTATGCAAATTGCATTTGCATAACATGACGACGTGTTCTCAGCATTCATCTTTTGCTATTCGAATATCCGTGCACACTGGATAGAAAGCATGAGCAATTCACTTACAGTTGCTCAGTTTCATTGGTGCTTAGTCATTAACATCATAAATACATTAATACATAATAATATTCATTCATTCATGCATTCATTCAAGTATTTATATACCGCCTCTTCAAGGAGGCGACTCCAGCACGGCCAATATAGAATGGTTTTCAAGTGCTTATAGAATGTGTCACAGAGGGATCTAGGGAACAAACACAAATCGATCCTGTATGCTGATATCCTGTAGGCTACAGTAGGACCCGCGGCCTTATGCTTGATACAGCGATGCCATAATTTATATTAATAATTATAATCAAATTAAATTATAATTTATTTAATATATATGCAACCATAAACTCTGCATATCCAAAGTAAGAATGAAACGCTTATCGAACACCGTTCTTACACGCTGCTATAAAAGGTGAGCTCCTGGTCCAACAGGTAACAAAGATCACGAACCTTACCTTATTAGATGAGAAGGTATACAATATAACCGGGGAAGTGAGTCGCAGGTTTAGCAAGATTGAGTTTATCAAGTTCATTCATTCATTTATTCAGAGCATTTATGCAGCGCTCCTTCAAGAAACTACTCAGAGGCGCTCCCAGCCCAACCACTAACAAAGAAGTTGCTTCCTGTTTCCTAGCATGCAGGTGAATTCAGTCTTAATTTGATGGATTTATACGACACAGAGGTTAGACGACATTCAAGCTACTGTCTATAGGGTCGATAAAGTCCCAGTAATGTTCAATAGGAAATCCTCGATTTTACCACTCCCATAGGACCCGTATACTTATAGTGCATGCTCAAGTCTCTAGCATGCAAAAAATGAGGAGATAGACTAAGCAGCCAAGGCTAATCATATTATGATGTCATCAAACTCCATAAGCTATTGTGGTGTACTACGTCACACCTTATTGCAAAGCTAGACAAGACCTAGTGAAATAATTTTGTGGCGAGAACGCCAATGTTACACGGTATAAAGTTATGCTAAGATTTTTGGAAAGGTACGGTATACACGTGACGCAAGGTAATTGCCAATTTATGAAATTTATGAAGGGTCTCGGTCGAAAAGGAGTGCACATGTATGGTCAGTAGTCAGTCCCCCATCCGTCATTTATAACAGGGATTTATTAAGAACTGCAGTCGTCCACAGGGGAGACGTCTCCCTTTGCTTGATGGATCATTCGGCTGAGGCGCACAAACGACGGCAACAATCGATCATCTTCTGACCACCTTTCCTAACAGGTTGCACGGCTCAGCGACGATTCGTCAATTACAAGTATGACAGTTCGGAATTCGAAACCAGAACGCTGTGCTTAAAGCATCACCGTGGCCTGTCGTCGCCAACTCGGGTCTGAGGCGCTCTAAGATACTCAAGTTGAAGATGAAGTTGTCAATTGGGACCCAACAAAAGGTAATAGGATTTCAGATGCAATAAATTATGCTGGTCAACCAAATATACATTATATTTAAGTAATGCAAAGGTTATACATGTACAATTGTACATAAGTATATATTATAAGTAATATATATATGTAATTCGTGTATATATACATATGTAGGTCTATGTACATTATGTATGTAAGTATGAATCAGGGACCTACGCCTATAAGTCGTTTTACTATAATTTAGATAAAATGTCTCTATCCAAATAAACGTTGATACTATTGTGTAGTAAATAGCTTTCCGCAAAATAAGAAATGCATGTCGATAGTCTTTTAGCAATAATAATGATGGTGATGATGATGGTGGTGATGACAGCAAAAGCAAAAACTATAATAAAAGCAATAATAATAAAAAATCACGTTGGAGACGAGAACCTATTAAAAAGCTTTCACTATTCATTGTTTTTAAAGCCTGAGGGATCATTTATACCTCGGGCGCTAAAATAATAATAATAATAATAATAATAATAATAATAATAATAATAATAATAATAATAATAATAATAATAATAGTAGGGTCATTCTGGACTAGCCATAAACATATACACTGTGTCCGGAAAAATTCCAAGGTTCTAAAATATGAATGAAAAACCTATAGTAGATAATAATCAATTAATAAATTTAAAAACCTTTTTGATCCGTACATAATTACCAACAAAATTCTTTGTAATTTATTAACGGCCCCGTTTAAAATTACGTCACAGTGACGTATTTGAAGCGAAGAACTCCGCGAGCGAATTGTTAATGCTTGGGATGATCTTGATCAACTGGTCGTCGATGCTGCTGTTAGTCAGTGGCGTGTACGTCTCGAAGCTTGTGTTGAAGCCAATGGCGGACAATTTGAACATAGATTATAGTTCCATAATATTTCAGGATTAAACTGTTTTTGGAATTTTAAAAATCTATTAATGTTTACTAATTATTTTCATATTTACCATAAAGCCTTGGAATTTTTCCGGACACAGTGTATATTATATAGGCCTACGTAAGAAAAGATTCCTGGCTCTATATATGTATAAGAAAAGAATCCTACTGCCGCGTGAAAAAGACTTCTCGAAACAGAAACGAGTTGCCGAAGCCTGTACACAAGACGTATGGAATACATACCCTGACATAAATGGAAATGATGAATTATGGCTGCAGCCTTTGGACGCGAGGACAAAACTGCTGGACTCAGTCATCCAGCAGCGAAGATGTCGTGTGAAAAGAATTCCAGCTTTCCATACGGTATATATCCAACACAATGCACCAAGCAACAGATTAGAAGAAAGGAGGTATACGCAGGAAGACGATAAAAATTGCTCTGGACTGAAAATATACACGAAATGCTGCAGGACTTGGTCCACTGTAACACGCGAAAAATATATCCTTCGTACCCAACGCCGCGTGAAGATAATGCATTTTTCAAATCCATGCAAGACTCGCTAAAAGTTTGGGTGCGTGGGGAAACGAAATAAAACGGATAAATCTTAATTCATGAAGAGAAAATAATGGATTGGTGCACAGGAAATTGCACTCAGTTGCACGTGGACGTGAGATTTGGAACGACACGAATTTCCACTCCTTAGCCTAACTAACAAGTGCACATAGACCATACATACATGATGATTATAGAGTGGTTTCCAAGCTTTTTGACTTTAGGGTCACTTTTTCTAAGTTGGAGGACACGAGGGCCACTTTTTCTTAGCTGAATAATCATCATAGGTCATTAGGGGGCCACAAGGCGAAAAGTTAGCTAACTATAAACATATAAAATTGCTATAGGCCTAGTAGATTCAAAATAGAATGTCTTAAGTTATTTATAGAAGTCATAATAAAATAATTTGTAATACAAGTAATAATGTGTTCTATGCGGGGCAACTTGTCAATCTTTTCGTATATATATTTTTGTTAATTCTTTTAGGGACGAGGGCCATTTTTTAGGCCTGGCGGGCCACTTTTGGCCAGCGGGCCACGGGTTGGGAGCCACTTGACTACATAAAGATATGCACACGCAGCAATTGGCACTTTTAGGAGCCTCACAGAGCTCTCTCTCAGTTGTTCCAACAGAACTGATAATTAACTAAAATTACACAGCCGCTTCTTAGTACACATAACGGATGTCTATCATGACAGGCTGTCTATTCTGTTCTTAGCTAAGATTTATGTCTTCTGTGATTTGAGTTCTTGTGAATTCTTTAATTGCACAAATGTACACTGTAGCCTGTTGCGGTCTGTCAACCGTACTGCTTCAATAAAGAAGAAAAATATTATTAGCCTGCGATCTGATGATGCACACTGCAGTGTATAGAAAATCCGAATCAAGCCGAACAAATTTATCGACGAAATTCCACAAAACCCAGCCAATGTAATCTCCTTAAAAACTGCTCCTGAAGGACCCCTTTTCTGCGCGTGTAATATGAAAGCCCTTGAAGACGACGACATTCGGAGCATTTCTGTCGGAGAAATTTTGCTTTTGCGTCGGGTTACATGGTACGTGGGAGATAGAGCCGTCGGGTCCTTCCTGGAGAATTCCACGGCTTGTGCTGAAACGAGACCGGATAAGATCAGAGGGACCACCTCCGAGTCGAATGCCCATCAATTTCCGCGACTCTACAAGAGGGGAAGGAGGGCGATATTATTGGCAACGGCTGATCGCTGGTTCTCGATCTGCTGCGCGAGACATGCGCCAGCAGAGGAGGAAAAAGACAAGAAGGAAGTAGGTAATAAGAAGGAACAGACAGAGAGAGAGAGAGAGAGAGAGAGAGAGAGAGAGAGAGAGAGAGAGAGAGAAAGAGAGAGAGAGAGAGAGAGAGAGAGAGAATGAAAAGAGAAAGAAACTAACAAATAAAGACAGAGAAACAGACAGAGTTATAGTTGAGAAAGATAAAAAAAATCGAGTGAGGGAGAGGACATGCATGCAGACAGACAGACAAACAGACAGACATATAGACAGGCAGGCAGACAGACAGACACATACATGGATAATATGAGATTTAGACGCATGTATTGATGGAGTGAATGCAGGGATAAGAGGGATATACGGCAGAATAAAAATGGAAAGAGAGGAAAGAAGCGCAAAGGATAAAGAACTACAGTACCACACGAAAAAACCGAGAGAGACAGACACGAGCCGAGAGAGACAAAGACTATATATGTACGTCCAAACATGTAGAGATATAGAAACAGAAAGAGAGAGTGTGTGAGAGAGAAAGAGAGAGAGAGACAGACAGAGAGACAGAGACAGAGACTATACGTCCAACAGTAGAGATATAGACACAGAAAGAGAGAGTGTGTGAGAGAGAAAGAGAGAGAGAGAGAGAGACAGACAGAGAGACAGAGAGACAGAGACAGACAGAGAAAGAGAGAGAGAGAGAGAGAGAAAGAGGGAGACAGAGACTATACGTCCAAACACGTAGAGATATAGACACAGAAAGAGAGAGAGTGTGTGTGAGAGAGACAGTGACAGAGACAGTGACAGAGAGAGACAGAGAGAGAGAGAGAGAGAGAGAGAGAGAGAGAGAGAGAGAGAGAGAGAGAGAGAGAAAGAGAGAAAGAGAGAGAAAGAGACAGAGACAGAGACAGAGAGACAGAGAGAGACGAGAGAGAGAAGAGAGAGAGAGAGACAGAGAGAGACAGAGACAGAGACAGAGGCAGAGACAGAGAGGCAGACAGAGAGGCGAAGGGTTAGAAGAGACGAGATAAGTTTGCAATAACTCACCACGTTCAATTCCCAGCTGCAATTGGTTTCCAGATTCTGAAATTAAGCAAAGCGTGGAGGGATCAGAAAAAATGGACTAGAAGACAGAGACACGGAGACGGGCATTGAGGCTGCAATAAGAAGGACAGCAGCAGGAGGTGGGAGTGCTAGGGATGGGATGGAAATGCAAGTGCACGTCTGCACGAGGCACTTTGCAAACGCTCATTGCTCAGTTTTCCAGATGCGCACGAAAGCTCAGACGCAGCATCATAATTATTATAAATCTCTAAATCTTTTTTGCAAATTACTCAATTCATGTAATTGTTTCCTGTCTGTCTGTCTGCCTGTTTCTCTGTGTTTTCTGTCTGTCTATGTTATGCAAGCGTGTCTACCTTAGCTACTGTCTCTATAATTTATATGTCTATATCGATATGCTATCTGTTTTCATTCTGATTTTCCTCTCTCTATGTCCTACTGTATAATTATCTGTATACGTGCACGATTCTCCCTGTCCTTACGATTCTGTCTTGTATCTCTGCTTCTCGCTCTGTCCGTCTGCATGTCTGCGTGCATGTCTGTCTGTCTTGATTTCTGTTTCATTGGCTATTGCGTGGTCGTAAATTGGCTGTTTTCCTATTATGTGTACTTGGCTCGGGCGCTCAATTATGCATCAGGTACTTTTATTCCTGCTCCAACACAAAAAAGCTAATCGTTCTAACATTAATCGACTAATATAGGCCTAGCAAAAGACCGCAGCTGATGCAACATGACAACCATTTACAGCACATTAATTATTGTTGGAACATTATAATAGTTATATGTATACTAGCTGTACCCGGCCACGCGTTGCTGTGGCTGAAAAGACCGTCCAACCCTACCTACCTCCATTCACCTGCCTCCCTCCGTTCCTATGTCCCTCCCCTCCCCTCCCCTCCCTCTTTCCTCCCTCCCTCCCCTTCCTGCCTCCCTCCCTCCGTCCCTCCCGTTTCTCCATCCCACCCCTCCCTTCTTCCCTCCATCCCGTCCACTCCCTCCTCTCCCTCTTAATCTCGCTCCCACCCCTCCCGTCCTCCCTCACCCCTCCCTTCCCGACAGCTACATAGATATATGCGCTATAAGAAAAGCAAGAACGTATTGAAATGCAAATAAATTGAAATAGCTGGAATCGAATGCAAAGTGTTTTTTCCAAAAATGCATATAAAAACCCGTCCGCTCGAATTCGAATGGAACGTTGTGTGAAGGATCCCTGATTTTGTACAAACCGACAGCTATTTTTGCGCTATAAAAAGACGCGTGTATATGCGCTATAAAAACGCGGCCACATTCGAATGCAAATGGGCGGACAGATGTTTAAGGATTAAAATCGAAATTGGTCGAATCGAATGCAATGTTGTGTTTTTTATGTCTTGAAGATTGCGCTTTTTCCAAAACAGATGCAAATCCGATCGTAATCGAGCGGAGCGTTTTGCGAAAATTTTCAAAAGAATCGGTCAAGAACTTTCCGAGACCTTCGATTAGGAACAAAAGTTTTACATTTTTATTTATATAGGCCTAGATGAACATTTATGCACAGACCAAAAGGAAACGATGGCTAGCTTTCCCATTTTCGTCTTTGCACTTAAATATGAATTTGTGTTTAGTCGTTTATTGAAAAGAGTTAGGGGAGGAGAAAGAAGGGGGAAAGAGGGAAAACGTCGGATAGTTCGTTAGGATAATCCAAAGGACATGGTGTGAAGAGTACGCTGCGTTTTTGCTCTGCTGATTAGAGTATAGTAGGCATCCAATCATTCCTCTCCTTTGCCGTCTGAACTATCCATCGACCATGTATGGCTCGTAAGATTTGCATAATTACTATAGACCTGTTATACCTATGAGTCAATTTTAATAAACACTTTAGTGACAAATAATTCGTATATTGTCTTTTCAGTAAGAACCAATCGGAGTCGGAGACGTTGTCAAATTTGTAGACTCCGTGTTTCTTCTTTATTTCTGCAATGATACTCTAAAGTCTATAAGCAATAGAAAGCTACAAGCGCAGTGCACCAGCTTATTCACGAGCGCTGCGTCGAGCAAAAGAGTTGCCAAAGGGGAATTCCGGTTCCATTCCTAGAAAGACTCGAGACAGGAAGAAGCTGAGGAGATTCTAAGGAAAACTCTGTTAATAATGAGATTGCCCAGAAGACGAAGGATATTATGGCGGACTAAATAATATAGGCTATAGGTATTTTTGAAGAGACGGTGACTTTAATTAGGATGATTGGTAGGCTTAAGTAGAGGGACCTGAGGCCCTAATGGCGGGTGGCAGCCGTCAACAAAATAGGCTCATTAATAGGTAACACAAAGCCTATATGCAATAAGAGAAAAGGTCACCAATGGCAGGTGATCACATGCAGTGTCTACAAAATGACGAACCCTTTCTGTTTTGCTAATCCGTTGGCAATTGGCTGCACGTGTGTGCGTGGGCCAGTCATTAGTCATTAGTGACTCTTTCCTAGTTTTCTGCCAAATGCTTTGGACCTGATGTATGTAATTAGTCGAATTTAGCATTTAGGACTATAGGCCAGCATGCACAGAGAAAGCTTTTTTGCGATGTGCATGCCTATCAAGGACTTGTATTAATTGTCCTGATAGTGCATGCAAGCATACACATACATACATACATACATACATACATACATACATACATACATACATACATACATACATACATACATACATACATACATACATACACACACATACATACATACATACATACATACATACATACATACATACATACATACATACATACATACATACATACATACATACATACATACATACATACATACATACATACATACATACATACATACATACATACATACATACATACATACATACATACATACATACATACATACATACATACATACATACATACATACATACATACATACATACATACATACATACATACATGCATGCATACATACATTCGACGAAAGAGGATATAAGCTATAACCACACGTTCTTGCGTGTACAAAAATAATTGACCTATCTCTTATGACATTAGCATTAGCATAGTCATCATATTAAACATGGTGGGGCGCGGTGGTGCAGGAGATTTTGCTGCCTTGCAGCTGGAAGATTTCGGGTTTGAATCCATCTCAACCTGTCGCGCAGGGACCCTGAGCAAGTCCTTCACTCGTAATTGCTCGTGCGCTTCGGCGTGAAACCCCGATTCAGTGTCCGCGCTGTAGTCAGGAGCGCCTGTAAGTAGAATGTTGATGGGGCGCTATAACAAGTGCTCATACATTGAGTATCTTGCGTTGAACACATTGTCAAGCATAAAATTTACAGTGCGTGTAGGTTCATGAAAATGCATGCCTATCCTATTTCACAGTATGAAACATACATACATGTACATATGCTATATGAGCCTATTATACGCTGAACGGGACGTTACCTGGATCATGACAATTGGTTTTAACAATGGATCATAACAATGACTTATTCAATAGGACCATCAGGGCGAAAGTAACAGCGACTTATCCATCTGGCTTCTGACTTGCCAGAAGCGCCGTACGCTGGTCCATTTAACAAAAACACTCAGCGTTCATAATGCAACGGCTGCGATTTCGAGCCTACTGAGCACACTCTATTTAACGACCGTTGCCAATTATTTGTCCCTTAATATATTTATCTACAGGGCAAGCCAAAAAAGTAATGCCTACGGTTTTTTTTACAATATATTGCCCAAATTAAGAATGTTTAAATCAGGTTTTGCAGACTTAAAGGTTATTCATATCCACGCACAAGAGCCAAAATTGGCCGAAAAATGTTAAACAGAACAAAAGTGAGAGTCAGTGGCGCAGCCAATGGGAGGGTTTCGCGAGTTAAACCCCCCATTGGCTTAGGAAAAATGTTTTTTTAGTTATTTAATCCCTTAAATAAGAAAAACAAAACAATTGCCTGTAGTAACAATTGTTTTTCTTACTTTATCTCTTTTGTTACTTTATTCGCTTTTATTCACCGTAATACTGATGGGTTGGTATCAAGAAGGGCATCCGACCAGGCCATAAAACCCCGAAACCTCCCCCACCATAAATTCCTGGCTACGCCACTGGCGAGAGTCCATTGTTTTTGACGATCTAATACAAACGCAAAAGTTTAAAAAAAATTATTTTATTAATACACATCTAAAATAATTGTCGTCAAATGAACTTGATATTGCCAGATAAGCATCATTGTTATTCATTAGAAAACAAACATATAACAGCTTAGTGCACGTTACTGTGACGTCATATAGGGAGATGATGCAGTTGGTAAATCAAGGATTTTTATGAATTATAAAATCTTTATTAAACCAATAAAATTGAAGCTTATAAAACATTAAAATTGCCACGGTGTTAATGAGCGACAAAATGTGTAGGCCCATTCAAACACTTCACGAGCAACGTCTTGACTCTTGAAGCTAAAATTATACTGTAAGCGCGGATAAATTAGGAGTTTAAATGAGAGTTAAGAAATATGCCGCATTGCTGCTGATGAAAGGAGAGTTGGCCTGGACGGTCATGGACGGCGTCCATGCACTTATTTTAAAACCTGAACGCCGCCCTGCCACTTATTGGCCAGCACAGCCTGGAAAGGTAAGGGGCGTCCAGGCGCTTCTTTTGGAAAGGTAAGGGGCGTCCAGGCACTTATTTGTCCACACTTTAAGCACTGGAGTTGACTGAACGTCAATATTATAATTGTCCTGGTTTCATCGAAAGAGACGATGACCCCAAACCTCCAAATTTGAATCCCATAGATTATCAGATGTGGAGAACGATGTTGGAGATATTACCGCAATCTGCGGTCAAAACCAAGAGTGATAGGAGAATTGATGGATGCATTGAGGTTCATAAGTGTGGAAAAATTTAACTCTGGAACACATCGGCAAGGCCACCAAGAACTGTAAAAAGAGACTCATTACAAGTGTATAGGCACTAGTGGTGAACACATTTAACACATTAGGTTGTGAAGCAATATTAAGTTTATTTGATTATAATTATTTGAGATGTGACTTAATAAAATTGTTTCTGCTACTTTTTGTTGCGTTATATGCTGTTGAATCCTCAAAAACTAGTGGGTTGGCTGACTAAAAGTGATATAACTTTTGTTCTTATTTCAATGTTTTGGTGAAATTTGACTGTTGTACTTAAATATCAATTATCTTTCAGTTTATAAGAGCGACATAAAATTCTTACTTCTTGCTTATTGGCAAAACACAGTGGGAGAATACTTTTTTGACCCACCCTGTACATGGACGCCTCAAACTGAGAATTACCGACATAATTGAAGCGACAGATAGATACATAAATAATTATACGCGTGTATAACTATATATACAGAAGAGAGGGAGGAGGGAGCCAGAGAGGAACGGCGCGGGAGTGCAATCATAGAAGATTCCGGGGAAAGGGAGAGGGAGAGGGAGAGGGAGAGGGAGAGGGAGAGGGAGAGGGAGAGGGAGAGGGAGAGGGAGAGGGAGAGGGAGAGGGAGGGGGAGAGGGAGAGGGAGAGGGAGAGGAACAGAGAGAGGGAAAGGGAGAAGGAGGGAGAGGGAGAGATAGAGGTAGAGGGAGAGATAGAGGTAGAGGAAGAGGAAGGGAGAGGGAGAAATAGAGGCAGAGGGACTGGGAGATGGAGAGGGAGAGGGAGTCGGACGAAGGGGAAAAGGGAAAGGGAGACGGAGAGGGAGAGGAAAAAGGAGACGGAGAGGGAGAGGAAAAAGGAGACGGAGAGGGAGACGGATAGGGAGAGCGAGATGGAGACGGAGATGGAGACGGAGAAACGAGAGGAGTTAAGGGTTAAGGAGGATATACAGCGACGTGGTTGTATGCATGGTATACGTAATTGACAGAAGTTCTTTAGACGGGAAATTCTGCCCAACTAGCGGGCAGATGCGTTGCGCGGTATTGACTATAGTGCGTAATTTATTTTCTAGTAATTATGTCGAACGCTCTTGCTGCTCTTGCCGCTGGTTGATATGTATACGTACAGCAGTCAGATTCGACGTAGGAACGGTGGCGTATAACGGCTTCCAATTAATCTCATGTCTCTCGCGAAGGCAACAATTTTGGGTTCGTCTCAGCTGCTGTAATCAGCGACGGATTGATTTCTTTATTGGGACCGGACGAAGAAGCTCTTAGTCTGATATCCCAGCGGATTGCAGCGCGCTTACTTAACAGGCGGCCTTGACGGAAGTGGAGACAGATTGCACTCGTGACGTACTTCCGGTGATGGGTCAATGTATAAAGTGGTCGCGTGTGTGCTCTGCTGTTTGCTGCGCCACTGCTGCTGTTGCTCTCCAATCGAAACTAATCTAATTGAACCATTTTAAGCCTTACAGTCTGATCAACATGTAGCTTAGTATAATCTTTTAAGATGATCTAGCCAAACATAGCACAATATGACCTACTATAATTACATAGTCCATTCTAGATGGCATATGACAGCGGTTCCCAACCCGTGGCCCGCGGGCCAAAAGTGACCCGCCGGGCCTACAAAAATGGCCCGCAGCTTCTCAATGAACTAAGAAATCTATATGTAAAAATTGACAATTTGGACATGATAGAATATATAATTCTTTTTTATTACAAATTATTTTATTTCGACGCTAATAAATCGCATCAAGCATTCTATTTTGATTCAATTATAACAATTTTATACGCCTCTAGTTAATTAAATTTTAGCCTTGTGGCCCCCTAATGTCCTTCAACTAAGAAAAATGGCCCTTGTGTCCTTTACCTTAGAAAAAGTGGCCAGACAGACAAAAAAGGTTGGGAACCACTGGCATATGACATACAATCATTACGGTACTGCGTATATGTTAAGAGTAACAGGCTATCTGAAGGGAGCTAGATGGGGCCTATTTATCGAAACATGATACATTATGATAACAGTTATAGAAAAAACGGTGAATAGGGACCATAACCCCAGGACAGTTACCCCCGGACAATTATCCCCCCCCACGCTAAAAGAATGACCAAACAACAACTCAGTGCTAGAAGACGTATCCTGACACCAACGCAAGGATTCTTATTTCTGACCATCGTTCGCAACTACAATGAGCGCAGTGTTATTGACTATTTACGTGAAGTAGCTCTCTAGGCCGAATTATTTCTTTTTAAGCTGATTAATCTCATTAACGCTAATCAAAATTTTCTTTAACGCTTTTCAGTCAACACAGTGACGTTACATGGTTCTCTAATAATATTGTATGTCTACTCAATTAATGTATAAACTGAATGAGTATTTTGCATTATTATTGTAATTATGTAGGCCTAATTGATATATAGGTAAGCAACAGGTGATTCATATCTAATACTATGTACGTGTAGTTGTTTGGTCATTCTTTTAGCACGAGTGGGGTAATTGTCAAGAGGCAACTGTCCAGTGTGACAATTGGCACGGGGGTAATTGACACGGGGTAATTGTCCGAGGGTAATTGTCAGAAGGTAATTGTCGGGGGTAATTGTCCTAGAACCAAAAAACAGATAAATTGCATGGCGGTAGCTTGGGAAACACGCAAGGGGAGAATTGCCGAGGGACTGAGGCGGTTTAACCTCCTACTCTTTATTACCTACGGCTCCACAGTATTGCGGGATGTCTGTTCTGTTAGTATAGTTGATTGATGTTAATTAAGATTGTTTCATGTATGTATACTGAATTTGTCGGAACGAATTTCAAAGAAAATATCATTGTTATTATTAATAATGGCAGTAAAATCTTCTTTTCACACTCAAACTCTACATTTATCATTATAGTCTGACTTACTGACTTATGGCCTTGGCGATGCTCCAGCACGCAGAAGCCGCTCATCTATGGAAGCTCTCCATTTCCCCTCAGTTATTTTTCTACAATTCTCATACAGGAAACACGCAAACAGTTGCATCAGGTTACATTCCCTCTGCCTCAACTAAAAATGAATGACAAACAGACATAGGCTAATAAAGTAGTTAAATCTGACATTTTCTATTTCAACCACACTCGTGTCTTCGGGGACCAGACATAACTTCCAAGAGGCTGAGGCCGCTGCAGCTGTACATCGTCCCACAGTCCGGCCATTTGGCTTGAACCTGCGCTTGACCTCTGACCCCTAGAGGTCAACGCGTCTGACAGTTTTGTTGCCAGTCCGCTGGGACGGTCTCAACGTATTCGTGGAATCGCGGATGCGCGCTTAGAATAACTAAACCGGATGCGGAGAGAACCGTGACAAAGAAATCGATGATGGCGCGGTGCGGATCGGCCGGGTCGCTGTCCTCAAGGGGTAAACTGCATTGGGTAGGGTGATATCATCGTGGCAAAGGCGTATGGTGCACAGCAGGGAGTCAGACCATTTGCACTGGAGGCCCCGGTTAAGCATTGGATAACACAATGGCATGGGGATCAGAGGAGCTGAGTTCGATTCCGGAAGTCCCCTGTGAGGTAGACGTGCTTTGCAGGCTGCTGTTAGCGCCGTTGTATTATTGCAGGCTGTCTGTTCTGTTGTTAGTAGATTCAGGACTTAAAGTGTGGCTGGACGGTTATAGATGGCGTTCAGGCACTTATTTTCAAATATCAACGCTTTCCTGCCACTTATTTGGACAGCAGAGCCAGGAGAAGCTGATGAGCGCACAGGCACTTCTTTTTCTACACTTTAAAGACAGAGTAATTATTATTAGTAGCCGTTTATTGACAAAGCATCAACCAAGTACAAAATAACAGCAATCAGTACAAACTCAATGATTTTCAAGTGATTGGTGCATAAGTCAAAGGATCAATCCAAAAAGGTCGTATAGACCCGCTGAGGCTGGATTGACCCTAATTAAGATAGCTGCATAAAATGTACATTGTAACTTGTTGTTGTCTGTCAACCGGATTCTGCAGTAATCAAAAATCATCATACTGAACGAGACCGTGGGTGAGCGTAAGTGAATTTGAAGTATGTACATACAGCTAAGAGCCACGTGGACCTTAACCCTTTGACCGTGGATCGAATGAGGCAAGGGACAAGTGCCACACGGCGTGAACGGAAGGAGCAATCCACAGTTATGTTTTCCAGACGTTCATGGGAACGCTGCAAAATTCCTAAGACAATTGGTCTTTGTTTAAGACAACAGCGACTACACTGGCATTGTTTCGATTGCATTGTGTTCTGTATCTTTCATTTTGTCTGTCTGTCTGTCTGTCTGTCTATCTATCTGTCCATCTATCCTTCCATTCATCAATATGCGTCTCTGTTTCTGTCTCTGCATCAGTCTCTGACTCACTATCTAACTAGCCATTTCACCCATATTACTTGTGCCCGACACTCTCTCGCTCTTTCTGTGCTCAGCCTTGACCCGTTGACCTTATTTCCATCTTATCCACGACGCCTTCTCAGACTCTTTGTCCATCTAATCCATTGTCTGCCCTCCTCGATTGTCTCTCGTCCAGCCGTTAAAGTGTCGCTGCTACAAATTATTGGGGTCACGCGGTACGCAACATATGACGACAGCTGCTCAATCTGAGAAGCAATAAAAGCGATGGCCCTGTTTAATTAATTGCAGCCCGTCTGGTATTAATAATAATGTGATCGATCAGCTGCTGAAGGACCAATAGAGTATCCGAGTGATAGCTCGACAATTCACGCCAATTTTAAGCTAAGCAATACATAGAATGTGCAAGGAAAGGTACTAGGGAGGAAGGAAGCACAGTTCAGACGATCTGGAAGTACGATCGATTGCAGTGAATAGTGCAATATGTAAATTATGTATTCATTCCGACATTTATATAGCGCTTCTTCAAGAAAAAACTACTCAGAGGCGCTGTATGCATGCATGTATTTATGAATGCATGTTTGTATGCATGCACATCATGGACATGCAAGGCACATCCGCAAATTCCTTTTGCTACTTTTAACAACGCCATGTAGTGAATGAAAAGATGAGTATGTATTTGAAAAAGAAGGGAAATTTTCTTATCTTTGTACCAGAGTGTTGTCATCAAGGCCGTAACTTGGGTGTTTGAACACCCCCCTCCAAATGAAATAATGGGAAAATGAATTCATGCATTTTAGGCCTGTTAGCACAAGACGTAAGAAGTAAGGACTATACTGTATAATGTATTTGCCGTCCAGATCGCCCCTTTGTGGCTCAAGACGCTACTCCAAACCCATTAGTCAGTTAATTCAATTGCTTGTGGGCTAGCTAGCACACGGTGAGTAGGCCTAAATACCCTCCCCCCAATAAAATCCTGGCTACAACCTTGGTTGTCATTACCATAGAATACCTCCCTTCTTCTTTCCCTTCAGGCTAGGATTATTCCCTCTGGCGAGGGGTCAGCCACTCGGATCCTTCTCCTCCACTTGTCTCTGCTTCCGGTGTCTTCTTTCTTCAATTTGAGCAGCTTCAGGTCTTGTTGTATCACGTCCTCCCATCTTTTCTTCTGTCGCCCCCATAGGCGGAGACCTGGGCCGAGAATTGGGGGGGGGGGGACGGAAAGACGCGAGATTTTCCGAAAAATTTCTGACGACCGGCGAAATCTCGAAAAAAAAGTTATTTTCGCCGCTAAAAAACTTGATGACCTTTTTTTTTTTTTTAGTCATTCGGCCAAAATCTCGACGAAATTTTCTATTTTCGCTGCCAAAAAAAGTCTTGACGCTCAAACATTGGGGGGGACAAATGCATGGGCCGTCCCCCCAACACTTTTATTGGGGGGACCGTCCTCCCTGTCCCCCCCTAGGTCTCCGCCCATGGTCGCCCCCGACTGCGTCGACCATATACCTCCGCCTGCATGATTCTTTTGACGCAGCTACCCTCCTCTTTTCTCATTACGTGTCCATACCATCGCAGCCTGGTCTCCCGTGCTTTGTCAGTGATGCATGCCACACCGAGCGTCTTCCTGATGTCTTCACTTCGTTTCATGTCTTTCAGTGATATTCCAAGCATCCATCGCAGCATTCTCATCTCTGTTCTTTCCAGCAAACTCTCGTCCCTTTTCGTTAATGCCCAGGCCTCTGCTCCATATAGCATTACTGGCCTTATCATCGTTTTGTAGATTTTTCCCTTCAGGTGAGTCGGCATTTTAAAGTCGCACAACACTCCAGATGGTTCTCTCCACTTCTGCCACGCTACTCTGATTCTGTTCCTGACGTCCTGCTCGCATCCTCCCTGCGCATTCATCGTCGATCCCAGATACCTCCCGCCCTGATCCTAATACGAGTTCATGCATACAGTTTAGCAGTTGGATATATCTGCTTATTATTTTAGTGTATTGAATGCGGCCCAGTGGCTCACGCAATTGGTTACATCGAAAGCAATGGTGATGATGAATCTTCTGCAGTACTGATTTGGTCACATTGAACCAATAGTGTGCTCTGATGTTGACAAATCCATGACAAACTTCTACGAGGAAATTTGTCACATTCATGTTCGCTGTTTAGTCGTGTACAACGTCTGAAATACCAATCCGTAATCATAAACTCTAAACTCTATAGCGCTAGCCTATATCTTGCTTTATGGGTAAACGTAGGATTCAGGCAAATGGCGAGCGCTGAATACATAACATTACTGTCCGACATCGACTTTCTGATTTTTTATTACTACCCTCCTTTTCCTCTTGCGCGCTGTCCACGGAGGCTTAGTTTTTCCCATGCGCTCACTCTGCGACAATGCAGAGCCGTTCTTTCTCTGTAGTTGGTAAGCTAGAGCAACATGAAACGGTCTTCCCTAGGTTATATTAGGCCTACATCTCCCAAACTGCTATCAGTGTATTGTGTATTGCAGGCGGTCTGTTCTGTTAGTAGTTAAGGTTGATGTTAATTAAAATTGCTGCATAACTTGTACAATCATGTAGGCTAAAGCGTAGTGCGCTTGCAGGCGTTACATTAAATAAAAATATTACATTATTACTATTATAATTATTATTATTATTGATCACCAACTGCTGAATAATGATTAATGCTTTTCTTCGCTTGGCTTGGGTCGGGTGCGCCTCTGAGTATGAATCTTGAAGGGGCGCTATGTAAAATCCTTTGATTGATTGATGGGTAATTAATCGACCAATCGTTTGATTGATGGTCCGATCATTTGATTGATTGATTTATTGATTGATACTTCCGAAAGAACAGACTACCGATTTCCACACAAAATGGTTGAATTCATCATGCGACGTGTTCCGAACCCCAGACCGACCGAACCTTACGAGTCGAACGATGTTACCGCTGGGCAACTGCATCACTGCATGCAGCCTGCATCGACCAAACCGCTGCTCCGTTTCCTAGGGACATGAAAATCCGGTGGAAAATGAAACAATCTGATTTCCCGAAGGATAATTTAGTCGGAGAGACGATAACTGGTCGAGTTAATTAAATGAGCCGCAAGACATCCAAGGAAATTGTCCCCACGGGTAAACATACAACACATTCCCTCACATTAGTCAACAGGTCCAACACACTTATAGTATAAGCTTTTTATATACATAGGCCTACACATAAGCATATAATATCAATATACATGTATAGGAATATTGTATACGCAAATACATTCAATGATATAGCTTATAGTCTATATAATATAAAATATGGATAGGCCTACTTCATAACGCTTCACTGCCGGGGAGCACCATGCACTTCCCTTACTATTAGTTTCAAGATAATAGAAAAGATGAACAAGCAGCAACCAAAATATCTTCAAAAGTATTTTATATCCAATATACATTGTGTCCGGTTAAAAGGTAGCCCTCAAAAAGTGTCATAACTCGGTCAAAACTTTTAGGATTTGTCTGAAATTTTAAAGTGACCATATTTACACGCGATTCCAAAGTCGTTTGCAAATATTCGCGAGTTTGTCAAATTTATGAGCGCCTGCGTTGGAGCACCGAAAAATTAAAGTGTAGTTCATTCCAGCCTATAATAATGGACAGGTATGTAGATGATTCTCTGATCATACTCTTGACGTTATGATTTGCATACGATCTTGTAGGGCTGTTTTTAAGGAATTTTTAGAACTGCACAACTCCTTCTTTCCCTTCCAATCTTCCATGGTATATATTACTTCCATTCGGAGGACAATGACCTTTTTTGCTAGTTTTTACTGTACATAAGTGCTTCTAGAACTGCACAAATCCATTTAGAACTGCACATTTTGTGCACAACTGCACGTTAAAAAAGCCCAGCGCTCTTGAATGCCAAGTAACAAGTCTTTCCTATAACAATGATTTGCCGGAGTGCACTGATTTAGAGCAATATTATTGATGTTGAAGACCTTATATGAAGCATTATGTCAATTATTAGTTTAAGCAGTTTAGCAGTTGAATCTGTTCATGCGGAGTCATTTAACACCAATGCCTTTGTAGACATGCTTGACTCTATAGCCACAACACTCGAAAACTTCCACATGCGGTTATCAGAAGCGTATGCTTTGTTTATAGTTAGTAGGCTTTACCGTTTAATAAAGTGGCCTAAGTTTGCTTCCAATTTTGTCTTAAATTGAGGCTATTGATGTAAAAAGAATTCGTGCAGCTTAAGAGTAGGTGACAGCATGGGCGCCCGCAGAAATGTTTGCAAGATGGGCAAGACACAGTGGTCACGGTTAAATTTTTTAACAATAGCCTTAAAATGCAAAGCGTAGAATTAAGACAATGGGTATTATTCACAAAGGTTTCTAAATGTAAATTTTCCAGTTTCACTTGTGTATCATTGATAACATTTTAGTGCGAAGAAATTTGTTATAATTCAAAAAGTGGCAGTTAAAGAATAGGAAAATCAATTTTCCAGGGGGCAAGTGTCCCATTTTGCCCCTATGTGCGGGCGCACATGGGTGACAGGCTCCAAGTCACTCTTCAGCTTTGACTATTATAAATCAGACATTCAACTGGCTACTCCGAAAAAAAACAGCCGGTTCATGACCCCCGTCCCTGTTGGAAAAGTCTAGAACTGACACTACGCTGAAACAAATCCAGATAAAAAAATTTAATCCTTAAAAACATTTCTCCATGATTTCGTAATAAGTAAGCAAATATCTAGCCTACTGTACAAAGTCTTGCATAGATAAATAATTTATGTATTTGGTTTTATTTTATTTACCTTTATAGGCCTGACTCGCTGATGTCTCTGGCCACACTACATATACATATATATATATATATATATATATATATATATATATATAATTATATATATATATATAGATCTATAGGTCGGTCTTGGTCATACTACTTAGCATAGTTCGCAGGAGTGCACAGGACGACACAAGCGAGAGTGATTGATGACCACAATCTCCGTTCCATTTTCCGCCTCGTGTCATTCAGATCAAAGCCAATCAAATGCCTTCGTCAGATCAACAAAAATCGAACGTCGGATTATGAAGTTCGCGCCCTGTAAGTCACGACGCCGGGGAGTAATCCGACCAGATTTACGCAGCGCACGGATACATCGGACTACTTTCGACGGCGTTGCCACGGCGACCGGCAATCGCAGGTTGGTCGATTTTAGAAAGGACGTCAGGTAGTGTATTGTAATTTGTAATCCGGTGCAAACATTATAGGCCCAGACTTTTCATTTATGATCTAATTTAAAATATATTTTTTGTACAACTTAAACTGTCTTTTTTGCTTAGATTGATTATCGTTGAATGTAATATAACACTAATTGTAGGCCTACTACGCGATGCTATGATGCTGTCTAAATAATTATAGGACTAGTATATATAGCAACTGAATGTAACGTAGTAGTTAAGATAAGATAAGATAAGAATATTCTTTAATTCACCAATTGCTAACCGCATTTTAGTTTACAGACGTAATACACAGTACACAACATGAGAAATTGCATAAAAATAACTGAACCGTACGACGTTGATGTACTTTTGTACGTGGAGTTGGGTTGTGTAATGTGCAAGAAAAACTACTGTGGTGTCCTAAGAAAGACCTAGGGGTTGAATCCTAAACCCCCGACATTTCTCACCCTGACAGAGTTAAGTTTCTTGTAGTGTAACGCGTCGCCAGGTGTCGTATACATTTCTGCGTATGTTTACTTTCAGAATAAAATACATTACAGTGCATTTCGTATTAGTCATTTGCATTGCGTGATGAGCTTTGCTACTTGCACCAAGGTTAAGCCGTGTCTACACTAAATCCGCTCCCCCCACACACACACCACCCCGATTCCGCCGGAAGCCTTCTTGTGTAGGTGAAGGGCTGAGACCGACTTCAGCTTCCGGTTTGGTGACTGCGCGGCTGTCGTCGACTTGCGTCATCGCCGTCGTCGTCAGAGGGAGCCAGCTGGACGAAGATGAATAGCATCAGTTGGATGCGGGATCAATCCGGTCACAGCAGCTCCAGCAGCAGCAGCAGCAGCAGCAGCAGCAGCAGCAGCAGCTGAAGTCTGGAAAGTTAACCATGCGCAGAGAATGGATCGGGTCAATCGCCAATCCATCTTCATGAACAACATATAATTCATCCTCGTCATCTTCTTCTTTTCTTCTCGTTCATGCTGTTTGCTTTGAACAGTACTTATAGCTTTCCGTAATCCGTGCTTTTGTTAATAATAACCGTAATTTTTCATTTATTTATTTATTCTTCGCATTTGCTATAGCGTCCATTTCCAGCTGGCTACTCAGAGGCGCTCCCGACTGCAGCGCGGACACTGCATCGGAGTCTCGAAATGCATGAGATGGTGCGAATGAAAGACTTGTTCAGAGTCCGTACGCGGCGGCTTGAGGTGGTTTCGAACCTGGAACCAAGGCACAGAACTCACCACTAGGCCACCGTACCCCGCAAAAAATCATCATCGTCATCATCATCATCATCATCATCGTCATCATCATCATCATCATCATCATCGTCATCGTCTTCGTCATCGTCATCGTCATCGTCATCGCCACCGTCACCGTCACCGTCACCGTCGTCATCGTCATCGTCATCGTCATCGTTATCGTCGTCGTCATCGTCGTCTTCGTCGTCGTCGTCATCATCGTCGTCGTCGTCATCATCATCATCGTCGTCGTCGTCGTCATCATCACCATCACTATTATCACATAAGTTTCAGATTACTTTACAATACATAAGTCCAATCGAGACCCATCCGTTAGACCGTCCGTTAGTCCGTCCTTGGATAAGCCGCAGGGTGGGTGCCAAAGGAAGTAGGGCGAACCTAATTAAGGGAGCCATTATCCCAACGACCGTCCAGGGAATTGACGGATGCCATGGGTCGGTCGGTCGGTTAACGGTCGTAAGGCTGCTATACATGTATACGCTGTATGCTAACGCGTCGGTTAAGAAAACGGTCGGACTGGTCTCGGTGTGAAACCGGGATCTATTGTTGTCCAACGGATTAATCCGGAAAATTCCATGATTTAAAACCTCTCTGCGATCATCATTCATTGCCGCGATTGGGTTTCGGGAGAAACGCCTACAGCAGTAGCGGCGGTAGTGGCGGTTCTATCGGCCTCAGATCCCGCATTCCTTCGGGGGTCTTGAACTTTCTATACGACGATAAACTACCGTACAGATGCGAGTAGACAGCCTGGGTTACGTCTGTCGGATTGGTCTTGCGGCTCGTAATTATATTTGTAATTGTAATTTTAATCGTAAATCACCGTGGTCGGTTTTGGAAATTTAAATTGGTGGGAAGGTCGTGTCTGTGGTTTGTAGTAAATGACTGCGATGTCATTCAGGGCAAGTCGCTATATGATAATTATATGAAACGATTGAAACCAGAAAGGAAGGAAGAAGGGAAGGAAGGGAGAATGGAAGGAAGGGAGAATGGAAATAAGGGAGAATGGAAGGAAGGGAGAATGGAAGGAAGGAAGGAAGGAAGGAAAGAAGGACGAAAGGAAGGAAGGAATGAAGAAAGGAAGGAAGGAAAGAAGGACGAAAGGAAGGAAGGAAGGAGGAAAGGAATGAAGGAAGAATGGAAGGAAGGAAGAAAGGAAGGAAGGAAGGAAGGAAGGGAGAAAGGAAGGAAGAAAGGAAGGAAGGAAGGAAGGAAGGAAGGAAAGAAGGACGAAAGGAAGGAAGGAAGGAGGAAAGGAATGAAGGAAGAATGGAAGGAAGGAAGAAAGGAAGGAAGGAAGGAAGGAAGGAAGGAAGGGAGAAAGGAAGGAAGAAAGGAAGGAAGGAAGGAAGGAAAGAAGGACGAAAGGAAGGAAGGAAGGAGGAAAGGAATGAAGGAAGAATGGAAGGAAGGAAGAAAGGAAGGAAGGAAGGAAGGAAGGGAGAAAGGAAGGAAGAAAGGAAGGAAGGAAGGAAGGAAAGAAGGACGAAAGGAAGGAAGGAAGGAGGAAAGGAATGAAGGAAGAATGGAAGGAAGGAAGAAAGGAAGGAAGGAAGGAAGGAAGGGAGAAAGGAAGGAAGAAAGGAAGGAAGGAAGGAAGGAAGGAAAGAAGGACGAAAGGAAGGAAGGAAGGGAGAAAGGAAAGAAGGAAGAATGGAAGGAAGGGAGACGACTGCGCCTAACGGATGGAAGAATAAGCCCTCAGATTAGGGTGGAGCAGGGCCATCAGAGGCGGACAAAAGCCAGTCCTGTGTAGGTCTAAATAGGTTTATCAATTCTTCTAGAGAAATTATACATGTAGGCGGAAAGCGCATTTCACGTTAGTCCGAAAAGATGCTGAGGTCATCAAAAAATGGCTAATCAGTCAAAACAATTGAGAATACGGACAAACTCAAGATACCTGTCAAAGTTAGGACCGAGAGTTGGGTTCCACAATAGGCCATTCTGGGTCATCCGAGGACGAAGCTGTTCATCACACATTGCGGAAACAATGGACAATACGAAGCTGTATACCATGGGGTAATATGAATAATATTTTAAACTTAAGTTTTATCATGCTTCATGCATAATTTGGATTATTAAAAATTTGTCATATTTGGGACTTGCACATAGGAGAATCTATGTAACTCTATGACCATTGTCTTTTACGAATAAATTATATTTAATGATTTCCTTATCCTCACCTGCGATCGTCACTCTTATCCATCTAGAATATTGACAGTCTATTATCATCCCTACGCACATACCAACACTCAGCGGCGGATCCAGGGGCCAATCCGGTCATGGCCCCCCATTTAGAATTTTTGTTACCAGCTATTCTGGCTCGGAAAGTTGATGCGGTCCTCCCCTATGAGCACTTTCGTAGGCCTCCCAACCGCCGCACAAGGTCCGTACACGAGGTCCGTGCAGGGGCTTAAGGACACTGAACGATTAAAAAAGGTCATCAAATATTTTGGTGGATAACATGGTATCTTTTTCTTGGGAATTCGACAAATTAATACAAAAAAGTCAGCAACTATTTAGGCGGATAAAACGGTATCTTTTTGATGGGAAATTAGACAAACGACTTTAATAAAAGGTCATCAGATTTTCCGGTGACCAAGACGAAATTTGTTTCCTGTCCCAAGACCCAAAATTTTGCCTCCTCCTTCCAAAAATTTCTGTATCCGCCCTTGCCAACACTCGTCTATTCTCTATGCAATATACTGACTTCAATTTTTGGAACTCTCTTCCTACACAGGCCTAATTATCTTCGATCCCAACAAGATTTTTAATTGTTGCATAGCTGCATTGATTTTTTGTCGGTTGTTTTGTCCGCGTCGGTACGCCACTGTCTTGCTTCCTGCACCACAGATGGGCCCTGGTTGGTGGGGCCAACCACCCCTTAAGATCCCCCGGTGTCAGTGGCGGCGCCAGGATTTCAAGTTTTGGGGGCTGAATCCTCGCAGAAATTTTCCGTTTTCATCTGCCAAAATTTCTGACGACCTTTTAGTTATCCGGAAATTATCCTGGAAATATTTCAGTTTTACATGCTTTTTAGAGTTTTACGGGGGGCTTAGCCCCGGATGACCTTTTTTGTGGGGCTTAGCCCCTTAGCCCCATCCCCCTGGCCCGCTACTGCCCGGTGTACCCAGTTTAAAAAAAAAATTATTTTCACTGACTTCAGTGGCTTATTTGCATTATTGCTTTGACATTATGGCTACAAAATAAATAAATAATTTAAATGGCATGCCTTTGGATGAGTTGCTACAACGTTTTTGGTATTTGGGAGCCTCGGGACACATGCAGGCTATAAATAATACCAAAAATAGCCTCATAAAGAGAATTCCGTAAAAAGTGGCTTCGTTCACTAGATGGCCTTACTCGAACTGAAGCGAAAGCTATTGTCCTTAGTAGCTTTGCTTGATTGATGGAGATTGTTAGTTGGAAATGTCAACTGTGTCCGGGATTCCTGCGGCGATGTTTGCCGTGTTGTGGGTAGTTTACCACATCAAATGAAACATCATCAAACACTTATATATATATATATAATATATATACATATTCGTTTAATAACAAAACCAAGTGGCACACCGCACATGTGTACATAAAGAGATGTAGAAATTAATGTAAAAAAGTATTGAAAATGTCATCTTTAGTAACAGTTAGTCAGTTGGTTAGGCATATGAAGATCAGGGGGATGATTTTTCTTCACGTCGGTATAAAATACGTGAGATGAAATTGCGGTCGTCCTTTACAGGCAGCGAGAAGTCGTTTTCATATACCTAACTAACTGACTGATCGTTAGTAAAGATGACATTTTCAACACTTTTTTAGATCATTTTCTATATCTCTTTATCTACCCATGTGCGGTGTGTCACTTGGGTTTGTCATTAAACGAATATATATATAAAATTATATATATATATATAAATTGTTGATTCAAGTTATATATATATAACTTCAAGTTATATATATATATATATATATAATATATATATATATAACTTGAATCAACAATTTATTTTTTTAAATAGAGCACGAATCAATCGTTTGCCCCCCCCCCAAATGGTGATGTGCGTGTCTCGTTTGTCTCTTCGTTCGACTTTGCAAGGGGGGAACATCGCTGACAAGACACTTAAGACTCGTGACCCAGAATTTTGCGCCTGACATGTGACACTTTAACGGGAATACGAAGCATCTTATTAGAAAAAGTCGTGTACAGAGATACCACGAGAACGGAGTTCAGCGTGAGCCATCTTTTTTTATAGCGCCCCTTAAATATTTTCACTCAGAAGCGCTCTCGACCACAGCGCCAACACTGAATCTGAGTTTCACACCGAAGTACCTGAGCAATTCCTAGTGATGGACACGCCCAAGGTCCCTATACGAGGCGGCTTGAGGTGAATTCGAACCTGCAACCATCCGGTTACAAAGCAACGAACATACCCATTACACCAACGCGCCCTACAAATTAGGCGGTTGTTTGGATCGGCCAAAAGAATTAAGTCTACTTGAACAATAAGAGTATGCAACTATGCATGTGTATTTGTAGGCTATAGTTTTCAGCGCGAGCCGATTGTTTGGACCATGTCTGGTATACCAAGTGTCTGCTTTGCTTCATCTCGTAACAGTGTATAGTATATCAGGATAAACGGTATTCTGGTCGACATCATGTTGTGCTAAGTGCTAAGCACGACTGTTTGTTTGACAGATCCAGGCATTTACACTACAACCTTTGAAATGCATTGGACCAATGGACCATGTTGTCTAGATTCTGTTAAGTAGGCCTAATGTCCATTGACGTGGATGATGCAAAGTCTATAGGACGATCTAAGACCTTGATTTATGGCTTGACCTTAGCTCAAACCTTCTATTCTCTGCTACACAGATGTACCGGCATTAAATAAGAATTTCTCCTACAGTGCACAAGAGTTTTAACCCTCAGGCTACCAAGCTTTTTTGTAACACTGACTACCAAGGGGGTGGTGGTTACCACCCCCCTGGATTTTGGGTTTGGTTTGAGATATCATAACCTGTAATACACCATTTGATTCAGCATTCATTTCTGCACAAAATGGTATATTTAGGTTTAGAAAATATGAATGTCCCTCGAAATTATGAATTTTTTACCATGGGTACCCGTCGATTCCACAAAATGTATTCTTACGCATAGGGAATATATTAGATTCTGTGTGTTTTATACATGATTTATATATAAAAAGTAGTTTACATATAATAAAGTTCAATATTCAACTATAAAAACTAGTAATAAGTCTGTTTTATGTTCAATCAAAACAAAAAAACATGTTTTAGCCGCTGAAAAACGTTTACGCACACATTTCGGCTTGCGTTGTAAAAAAACCCAACATTTTCATACATTTTAATTTATTTTGAGCACTTCCGGTCATCAAAAGACAACTTATTTAGTATCAGAAAATAGCCCTAAATGCCCTCTACAGAATGGCATAATTTATTTCTATTAAAAAATAAATTATGGATAAGTTATAATAGAAAAAACATGACAATTTTATGAAAATAAAACACCTTTATATATATTTTAATTTATTTTGAGCACTTCCGGTTGTCATAAGACAACTCAGTGAGCATGGAAATGTAGCCCCACATTCCCTTTATAGAATGGTATAATTTGTGTCTCTTAATATTAAAGGGCGGAAAAGTTACAGACGATATTCTAGGGGGGGTGGTATCCACCCCCTGGTACCTTTGGTATATTTGGTGTAACTTTTGAACAGTAGGGGGCATCATCAAAAGTTTTACCTCAAAATGTGTCCCAATGAACCCTCTACAGCTACCAATTTTTTCAAAATTTTATTCCAGACGGAACGCGTTTGATTTGCGAAAAACCTAGGGGGTGGGTGGCAACCACCCCCCTTGGTAGCCCGAGGGTTAAAAAGCTTATCGGTTAACAAATCGAGGCCAGAACGCTGTTCCACGTTCTAGACCTATATTAGCCCACGCCTCAGTTGTTCGGATTTCTCTGCGTGTTGAACGCTACATTCGCCTACTTCTTTACAACTTAAAGACGTGCCCGTTCCGTACCTGAGTTTAAGTTCTAAAGCAATCGACGTCAGGTACTGAAAACTCGAAACATGTCATCAGGAGATGAAATCAGAAGGGGCGCTATAAAAAGTGCACCTATAGCCTACATACATATATTTTGACGCCTGGATCTATGCTATGGACTAACAAACTGAATGTCGGATCAGAAATAACACAGCTTGATTCGTTAGCAAAAGTGCAGTACCGGTACCTTCCAACTTGCAGAAGATTTTGTTACAACAGAAGGGATATACAAGAGAGTCTAGAGATAATTACTCTGGTCTTCATCTTGAACTCAATGCGCTCCATAGTATTAGTTTAGCCTATGGTTAGCAAGGCCGCATTATTCACTATAGGCACCTGCGACAATTTGAGAAGCGTAGGCTATACGCAACTTTGAAGATGAAACGTATGGTATCCAGAATAAGATAGTTTAATGTATAGTTGTAAACAAGTTTTTTCCCGTTTTTTTTATTCTCTCCCAAAAAACGTCGTTTTTCTCGTTTTTTTAATTTTTCCCATTTTTTATCGTTTTTTTAATTTTTTCCTTAACTTTATTTATTCATTTACTTTCTGTTATTATTTTCCTTAATTTTATTTTTTCTGATATTCCTTATGTTTTCCGCAAACTCTCAAGGATTCAGCTAACTAAAGTCATTATTTCATCGTTTAACATCATCATTTAAGAGATAGCCTGCGTGTAGTAGGTTCCTAATCAATGTTTTCAAGGTTAAAATGCGGTTTTAGATGTAGCAAAGTCAAATTGTTTTCCGTTTCCGTTTTTTTATCCGTTTCTTTGAGGTTTTTTATTTGTTCGAAAAAATCCACGTTTTTTTCGTTTTTTATTCCGTTTCCATCTTTTTTACATCTATGGTTTAATGATTAAATTTTACATCAACGGCACGGATACAAAGGTAGTTGCGTTTTTCCACTATTTACCATAAGCAATGATTTTTTCAATCTTCGAACCATGCATTTTAAAATCTCCCAGTGGAATAGGCCTATGTAAGCAAGAGTAGCCTAATCTTCACTTTTGAATTTATGACAAATGTGAGAGGTGCGTACAGAGTGATACAGACATTTTCGAACGGGAGCGGGCAAAATTTGTGGCCCTGGGTCGGAAAAATTTCTTTGATTAATTTTTTGACCGAAGAGACTGGCGAACTTTTTTAGACCAGATACACCAAGCCAACACTAATTAAGAACTAAAGTAGTTGATGACCTGGTGCTGCTTCCGCGGCTTCCTTGAAAGCTTGTTGGAACCTACTGGAAGGCCACGTCCTATGCACATTCTCAGTGGGGGCCATGGCCGGATAAACCCCTGGATCCGCTCCGGGTGTGTAAGCAATCGCGTTGCCATTACCCTTTGGTTTCTACAAAATTTCTACATGGCTGTTTTAACTTATGAGAAGGTGTACGGAGGTTTGTGATCAAATTTATTGCCTCACCCTTTCTGACCCGTCTACGATGGCTTTAACAGAACATTAGGCTACATTTGTGGGGCGCGGTGGTGTAGTGGGTAATACTGGGTATGTTCGTTGCCTTGCAGCCGGAGGGTTGCAGGTTCGAATCCACCTCAAGTCGCCGCGTAAGGACTTTGGGCCATGGGCAAGTCCTTTACTCGCTATTGCTCTGCGCTTCGGCGTGAAACTCCGATGCAGTGTCCGCGCTGTAGTCGGGAGCGCTTCTGAGTAGTAATCTAGAAGGAGCGCTATAACAAGTGTGCATACAAACAATTGCAAGCAGCTTCAATCGAGACGAAGCACACACAATCTGGTGCACATCCTCTACTGAGTAACATGAACTTAAACAAGTAAAGTTTCAAATTGCGCACACGTAGGCCTAGTCCATTTGACTCACTCTGTATTCAGGTCTGCGCATATTATGCATCATCAGGTAAGTGTCATCAAATTTGTGGCTAACTGATCCCAAACAACAAAAGCTTAAGCCAGTCAAAAGAGACCTAAATGTCTTCTTTTTCAGCTGTAGAAAATCATAGAGATGTCTACGAGGATAACTTGCAGCAAGTGTCTTCCGTCGTTCGGGTTTCTACTGCTGATGGCCGCCTTAGCTATAGGAACTGAGTCCTACAATATACTGATCGTACCGATACCACAGAAGAGCCATCTCTTCAGCCTAAAGATGGTGACAGAGGGACTAATGGCAAGAGGTCACCGAGTACACTTTTTGTACAACGACATCTTGCCAAAGACGGATATTCCGTATCCAGACGGCGACCGATTTCAAACTGTCCTCTATCACGGAAAGATGCCGGATTTCATGGCACCCGATGCGAGTCAAGAAGAAATGTTCGAAGCTGCTGCGAGAAAGACCATAGACGGAGAATCGAGTACCGCGTTGTTGACTTTGGCACACGATATCATGAGGATTGAGTGTGAACAACTTCTCTTGAATAGTGAAGACACGATCAGATTGCTTGAGAACGAGAAATTTGATATCGCCGTTATCGATGGAAATGTTTTGACCCACTGTCTCTACCTGCTGCCATTCCGACTTCGTATTCCATGGGTAACTTACACCGAGTTGATCGAACCTCGGCTTGTTCCTGTTCCATGGCTGCCTTCATTTGTTCCATATCCATTTGGCGCTTTCACGGAAAAGATGGACTTCAAGCAGCGAATTCAAAACACTCTGGCGCAACTTTTCTTGTGGTCGGGATATCTAAATCTAGACGTGCCGGCGGAAATCTTCGAAGTCTATCGTCAGTACGGACATTTCGACTCATTGGAGGATCTGGCACGACAGTCTCGACTTTTCTTGAGCAGTCGTGACACTGTTCTCGAATACTCAAGACCGACAATGCCCAACATTATCAACATCGGAGGACTGACAACAAGACCCGCAAGAAACATTTCGGAGGATCTGCAAAACTTTCTGAACGGTTCCATTCACGGTGCCATTCTTGTGACTTTTGGATCCATGACAAAGACTCTGCCTAGAAAAGTGGCGGAGAAACTTCTGATTGCCTTTGGTCGTCTGGAAGGTTACAGAGTCCTATGGAAATTTGAGAACACGGACAACCTGATGATCCCTGCCAATGTTAGGATCGAGAGTTGGGTTCCACAGCAGGACATTCTGGGTCATCCCAAGACGAAGCTGTTCATCACACATTGCGGAAACAACGGACAATACGAAGCTGTATACCATGGGGTAAATATTTGTTTGTTTGTTTGTTTGTATGCGCACTTGTAATAGCGCCCCCTCAAGCTCTCTCTACTTAGAAGCGCTCCCGACTGCAGAGCGGACACTGCATCGGAGTTTCACGCCGAAGCGCTGCGCAATTGCGAGTGAAAGACTTGCCCAACGTCGATACGGGGCTACTCGAGGTGGATTCGAATCTCGAACCTTCCGGCTTCAAGGCGACGACGCCACTACTACACCACCGCGCCCCACAAAATAAATATTAGTACCGGTACACAGTTCGCTCATGTTGCATAATCTGAATGTCACTCATCTGTATATACATAGCCGGAGTTTTCACTTCTTCTCAGCATACGGTAACAAGCGGTTTTGGCAAACCTCTGTTTAGTATAAATTGGTTGCAAAAATTAATACTCTTTAAGCAGCTTGATAGAATTTTAGTTGACTGGAAATAATTAATTATCTCCATAGTTTGTGCTGCTAGATTAGACTAATTTATAGGCCTACTGGAAGCGGTGCCTGGTTCTCCAATCGAGATATGTAGGGAAGTCCCTAAATCACGAATTCACGGAGATCACGGAAACCGTGAATTTCGCAGTTTGCCGTGAATTTTGCCTTTTGCCGTGATTTTCCATGATTTTTCCCATTTTCAGCACTTTTGTTTGGTAAAAACACGTCAAAAAATGGCGCCGACGACCAAAAGCAGCGCGGAACCATTAAATTAATTTAATAATTTCTGTTTTGGGGAGTGAATGACGTCGCTGACAAGTGAAAACTCATTAATAAATACTCGTTTAGGCTATGCTAAATTTCAAAATCTAATTCTTTCAAAGTGCAGACTCAGACTACCAAGAATGATGGCTATTAAGGATAAGCCTATTCTCTATTTACGATCAATGAATAAGTGACTTATATTGACAATTGACAAACTATAGGCTATAGCCTATCAGACAGTAGGCTAGATTTTAAAAAATCATATATAGGCAATCACTGTAATTTCATTGATAACTGTGTCTGTGACTACAGTAACTGTATAGTTTGAAGTTAACACTTCTTTTGAATCAATATAATGCAGAAATTGTGACTGGGAGCTGCACGGTGCCTCGAATTTTTTTTATTGTTGCAAAAGTATGCCGTGATTTTTTCACTTTTTGGCCGTGAATTAGGGACTACCCTTGAGATATGCCAATACACTTCGTTGCAAGTCAAGAGCATAAAAAACAAGAAATATTGACCTTCCAATAAATCATCTGAACCAAAATAATTTACATTGTTATTGTTCCAGCTGCATCAAATTTGGTCAGAGTAGGCCTATAATGTAAAATTATGCGACTAGCCCTGTCTGCAATTCCATGGGCATCAGCTAAGGCCCATTCGGGTCTAACATGAAAATAGCCGTGTCTGTCAGACGTTTGCTCATTTTCCTGTGAAACATCCACTTTCCAATTGATTCTACGTTTCTTGCTTTAACAGCATAAACTTATAGTCTACTATTCTGTGGCAGGCTAAGCAATGCCCTATACCGGTTCTGTGAGGTTCAACTAAAGCGGTGTGGCCCGTGTGGGACCTGGATATTTCAGTTTGCATCATGTGTCAAGGACTTATCGTTTATTAAAAAGATCGGATAAAAAGTCACTCGTTTTCTAGGTTATTTAGTCAGCAGTAGATAATCTATTTTGCTGTAAGTAATCGCAAATTCTCCGCGAATAACATTCGACTCAATTGACGATTTTTTGACAGATTTTCTTCAATCCTTCCGCCTTTACTCATGCTCCAGTTTAGGCCTACTGCTTCTCTAATAAGGCTGTTATTTTGCTATTTGAGGCAATGTGAGCGTGAATGCCTACAATAAAAAATTATATTTCGTTATGAAACTTATTTCTCAGGTTCCGATGATTGGTTTCCCATTACACTCGGACGAACCGTACAATGCCATGTGCATTGAATACAAAGGATACGGAATTTCGATGAACATTCACGACTTTACCACCAATGAATTATACAACGACATCATCAAGGTGACAACCAACCCGATCTACAAAGACCGCGTCTCTCTCGCTTCTGAAATATTCCGCAGCGCCCCTCAGCGACCGGCGGAGAGAGCAGCATTCTGGATCGAACACGTCATCAAATTCGGTTCCAATCATCTTCAATCTGCTGGAAAAGATCTCAACTTCTTCCAGTATTTCCTGTTGGACGTCCTGGCTACGATTGCGCTCCTCGTAGTCGGTTCTGTGTTCCTAGTCTGGAAATTAGGGTTCTGGGTGTGTAAGAAAGTGTTGAAACGTGGAGGGAGTGATAAAGTGAAAACGAATTAAATTATAGCATGTCGAAGATTGTTGCTATGTTTGCATTGATTTCAGTGCGATTAAAATTTTGAAAATGGTTCATCAGTCTATACAGAATCTATAAAATACAGAGAGTAGCGCGCGTTGAACCAAGATTTGGTGTGATAAGACAGTGTGGCTTAATTGTCTCATTTCCTGTTGCTGTTTATTTTTGTTTTCGTCAAATTTCAGTGTGCATTAATTAAAAGTCTTCATAGCTACCTGGGGCCCTATTTAGCGGGATTTCGTCCCTTCTGGATTTCCTTTTGTGTCCTAATTCTTTATTATAGAGTTTTCTTTGACCTCGCACTCCAGGTCGAGGGCTTTATAACCACTGGGTCTAAATAATCCTTTCTTATCTATTCCTGTGGGGTAATCCCAATACAGGCCCATTCACTATAATTATAACTGTCTTCAACTACTTTATAACCACTGGGTCTAAATAATCCTTTCTTATCTATTCCTGTGGGGTAATCCCAATACAGGCCCATTCACTATAATTATAACTGTCTTCAACTAATTAAGTTTTCGCTATGATTATTGTCTGATTAATTTGTGACACTTGTGATGCTTTGAGTAGGTCTAACCATTGACTATATAGCTTTCTTTAACCATTTAAGTTTTCGCTTTGATTATTGTCTGATTATTTTGTGATACTTTGTGCAACCTTATTCCTACCTTAGTGTGCTCGATACACACGGGACAATTAAAAAAACTGATTGATTTGAGATACTGTGCAGCTGTTCGTATAGCAGGTGATAGGCCTAGTAGGCAAATCATCGTTGGTGATCTTATGTAATTTTTCCCCAAAATGTTCCACTTTTAGTTGCATCGGAGTAAATAGACTGAAAAATTCCCAGCACTAACAGATGTTCTAAGTGATTTGGACTTGCAAGGAATGTCCTGCTCTATGATAAATATTCCCTCGCAGTTTCAATGTGAAAATACCTGGTAGGCCTACAGGTAACTGAAATGCACTCGACTGTTTAGAGCAGATAGAGGGTCTTAAAGGTGCGTCGCAATACGTAAGTGTCTCGCTAATCGATAGGTAGACTAGAGTTTCGTGTAAATAATTATGGTGTGTGTAGTGTTTAATCTAATCCCTCTGCTTTGTGGGGGATTCAGGTTTCTGTGGTGGGAAAACGGCCGTTTTAGGCGGATTGGTGGGCAGGCGGCGACCGCTGACCCAGGTACCACGACAGTCCTTGACCGGTCATTTATTCTGACCACAATTTCCGAGAAAGATAGTAAATTCTATGCTTTAAAATCTGAATACCTTTTTAGTGTTTCCTTAACAATTTGAGACAAACATACTAGTTTGCATGCTTTGATATAATTATGATGACCTTTTTTAGTATTTCTCTTCGAATTTCCCATAACAGAATAGAATTTGCATATCGATCATTTCAATGTGAACAAGACCTGTTCTGCTTTCTGGGGAGGAAAATCCTACGTAAACAATTATTTTTCTGGGAATATTAGGCATCCCAACGTGCATGTTGATAACAGCTCAAGATTTTTCCTTAGTAGAGATGTCATTCCTGGGGGATCCCCCCAAAGACGTCTACATTAAACACTGGTGTGTCCTTGGTGTGTCGCGCAAAATTGATAAAAGTATACTATACGTCCACTTCAAAAAGTTACTTACGTTACGGTGACAGTTTAGTACTTTAGAGGACGTTAGATGTGAACATTCGTTACCGTCCTTTTATCCAGATGCTATTCTATTTTATTGCAATCTAGGAGCCATATTGCTTACGTCATTTATACAATCACAGTTTGGGCTATCCGGAAGTTAAATTGCTAAATTATTTTAATGTCTTCAATGCCGAAGGCCTACTCAATGTTGGCAAGTAAGCAGTCTGCTTGTGTCCATGATTACTAACGACATTCTATTTAAAATTAGATCTATGCGTGGGCGGAGTTTGGTTTCCGTTTTTTTGGGGGGGGGGCAAAAACTTGGTCCAGAAGGCGCGGAGCCGAAAATATTTCTCGTTTCGGCCGAAAAAAAGTTGATGACTTTTTTTAGTTGTCAAGTTCAAATCTCATGCAAATCACTATGTATTTCCCGGCCGAAAACGTTGATGACCTTTTTTAGTCATCAGTTGGAAGTGCTTAGGGGGGGGAGCTAAGCCCGAAAAATAGACCATTTACATGGTGAAAACATGGCTATGGGGCTTCTTGGGGGGCTTTGCTCTCCTAACCCCTGATAAAGTCCGCCCATGGATCTATGCCTAAAAATTGCGATATAATACACAATCTACACATCTTCCATATATTTTGTAAGACACGAAACAAATGGTTTTGATAATACATGTAGCCCTTCTTCCAAAGTTGAAAAGTTAACACATGACAGAGCATTGATGACGCTGAGGAAGGTGTGCGTGAGGGGAATACTCAAGATCCATTGATGAGTGACCTCCTGAGTTGGATGTGAAGCTTAGCCTCAATAACACGGTCCCCACTGATGCAAAAACTCGACTTTCCAAGTATACGAGGATCGTGTAAATTTGACAACAAACAGGTTTTAATGTCAAGCGTCAATCAACAGTGTGTCTAGGTCGCGATCTTGGAGATTGATCGATTATGTATATCTTGTAGAAAAGTAGGAAAACTGACCATGATAATTATTAGATGTGGAAGAACCAGGCAGATCGGAGAACCCATCACTTTACCCTACCAGTAAGAAAAAAGCGTAATTTCATATCCCGTTTCTTTATTATGAATTCCTATATCACCACTGTTGAAGTGTAGACCTCGAGAATGCCTCAATAGTCATGTAATTTTCTAAGTTGCGTCTGTGATCATTGATCAGCTTATAAAGAGCATTGATTGATTGATTGATTGATTGATTGATTGCTTGATTGATTGATTGATTGATTGATTGATTGATTGATAATAGTGAAAGTTACTGCGAACATCCTGTCATTATGGAAAATCATAAAGCAGCCAAGTGTAGACCGTTATTAGCCAACAATCTGTGTCACCTAGTGAGGTTATAATTATAGTTCGATTCTGCAATGAACCCAAGCTGCTGCTTTAAACAACAGTGTTACTGCTCACTGCTCAGTCATCAGAACATGTAGGTTATTAGGCTATTTTCTGCTTTTTAAAGTATCTGTTTATCTCTTTCAGTTGTACCCGTTTTTGGATAACAGCCTCTCTGAATTGACTTTTTTCGGAATCTTGATTCTTACACAAACAGGTTCAAACGTCCAGACGATGACAACCTTTGAACTGCACCTACCACTAGCATTTACATGCATAGTCTGTGTGCTGCTGTGATTTAGTCTGTTCTTTTTGCTAAGTTTTTTAGGACGGTTGAGTCGCAGATTTATGTCATCGACCTGTCTATCGAGACTTTTTTCTTTAAAAGTAGAGGCGACCGTGCGTTTTTCGGAGCCTTAGGCCCTAACGCAACTTTGAGCTATTGTGGATTTTCGTTTTTAAACCTCGTGCTTCACTAATTTACTCTCAGGATTCAGGTAACTTAATAATTTCGATTAAAAAGGTTAACACTTTTCCTAATTGCGTTTTTACAAATATACACACTATTGTCGGCAAGACGTAGGTACATTGTAGACCTATAATTGAATAGAACTAAATTTTAATGTTCCTACAGATTTATAATTATTTATCGACTGAATTTTAAACTAGACCTATACTACTGTCATGAATTAGTCCTGCTAGAATGCGAATGTCTGATAACATATAAAATTTAAAGAAGGCAGAAGAACGTTGATTAGGGTCAATGACGTATTGTTGATTAGGGTCAATGACATAATTTATTGCATGTTGATTAGGGTCAATGACGTATTGCTGATTAGGACAATGACGCTTGATTGATTAGTCTACAATTTTTAAGATGCTATTCTTTGCAAAAGGCATAAACATTTTCCTTCATTCTCATAATTTATACTTCCTAGTAAATAATATGATGAAAGCTAGCCGACGCGAAATTAAATTTTGTGAGCATTAGTCTAAAGATCTGCAAGCATGGTTTAAAAACGCAGATGTAGGCTAAACTCAACAATGTGCGGCCTTCGAGTAAGCTGAGGCAGCAAAGTTCGGGATGTCACCAGAGACAGGTCAAAGACTATTTTCATATTGCCTATAAGTCCGACGAGAGTTACAATGAACAAGCGCCCAACAAACAAGACACGAAGGTCATAGAAAATAATAGAAAAAACTTTCAGCAGCAGGCAATACAACAACAACAACAACAACAACAACAACAACAACAGTAGAGTGCTGTAGTTAGTATATCAGATAAAGCATTCTTATGTCAATGTAACTGGGGTACCTGGCCTTACCTGGAAAATTTCCCGTCGCCCTCCCCACCTTACACCCACTCTGCCCCGCCGGAGCGGGGTGGGTGCTGGGTGGGTCGGGGTGGTCCTGGTAACACTCTGTCTAGCTGCAAGGTTTCAGATGAATTGCCGCGAAACTATGGCGAATGTTTGAAAGCAGTGAAATTTGGGTTATTAGCCTCATCTAAGTCCGACTTAGGCAATACGAAAATAAGTATTGACCTATATCTCTGGTGAAACCCCGATTTAAGACGGAATCGATAACCCTTCCATTGGGTCGTACTGGTAGTCCTCTTTCTAGGTGCAGGGTTTCAGGTAAATTGCTGCAGAACTGTGGGCGTGCATTCTGGACAAACAAACAAATTATCCGTGAACACGTTTTCCTTTAAAGACCTGGATAGTGATCACCAAAATGGTCGAAGTCTATTCGTCTTAATCTTCGGAGACCCATTGGCCTATGATATAAAGAGATTGCAGGCTCTCTAAGCACGCACATAGAATGTACAAATTAATAGTCTATTTCACAAGTTTTATGCTGCTTTCAGCTTTGAGCGATCTCCTGTTTTTGAACATCTCCCTTTCATCCAAAAACTGAACTTTACAACTATGATCGCCAAGATAGCAGCAATCGTTAAAAATAAAGCCAAGATGTCCAACATAAAGAACTGGAAAAAGTTTAAATCTTTTCCAGCAGATTGGAGATGATCAGAACCGAATTTGATGACGTGTTCAATCCAGTAGGCTGCTCTCTCCGCCGGTCGCTGTGGGGCGCTGCGGAAGATTTCCGACGCCAGAGAGGTGCGCCTTTTGTAGCTCGGGTCGGTTATAATCTTCAGGATATTAGAATATAATTCGTCGGAAGTGAATGCATGGATATTCATAGCTATTCCAAAGCCTTTGTATTCCAGGCGAAGCGCATTGTAATGTTGATCGCCAAGGAATGGAAATCCTATCATTGGCACCTGAAAGAACAAGCGGGGACGTTTTCAAGTCAAGTGGGACCCTCTTGAGTTTTAAACATAGGCCTAAGGCCTACCTTTTAATTTTAGTAACTGATGAAGCAGTCTAGACTAGTATTAAGCCCGAGGTTTTAACACACAAATTCGTTGCGAGAGTAAATACGGTAGGCTATAATTATGCGCTCTGTCATTTCTTCAGAGGCGTATTACTGTTAGTTTTTGGTTGCTTAACGTCGACAGTCTGTAGGCCTATTTCCGTTTATGACAGAGAATCTGTTGTCCTACGGTTTCCTTAGAGGACACCATTGGTTCCTGAGCATTAGAAATTTCCGTAACAGAGCATATTATTTCATTTCAAGACTTAGAGACGAGACACAAATGTCATGTGTTGTAATTGAATAGCAGTTCATCATTTATAAGTTACACAACAAAGTGCGTCAATTGCCCTGCGCACTGGAAAGATTTACCTGCAAATTCTAGACAAACACAACGGGCAGAATTTTTGGCAGGTATACATACTGGTAACATTTCGCAATCCTAATGATAACCATATTTCTTATTACTCTCAGCATCTCACAAATATAAATAATGCAAATAAACTATATAATACTATATTGGTCAACAAAAGACAAAAGGAGAGAAACCCTTAAAGGACCATCGTCCGGCTGATGGGGTTAACCAAGTCCATAAAAAACATAGCAAATGGTTATGCAAAAATAATCGGTAAAAATCCAATAAATTATGAAGAGCTTAACTATAGTTACCTAAATCTTCGACATTAAGCATAATGGATGTCTGTATTGAGAACAAGTAGGCTAAACACGCATTAATTCACAGAGGGCAGTAAATTGCATGTGAAGTATGATTGTAGTTGTAATTGCACATTTATATGCGCCACTTCAGGAGAACTCCTCAGAGGCGCTCCCGATGATGGGATTCAGGAGTCCAGAACTTTCTTTTGAGCATTGAAATGGAGGGAGAAACCCGAATGGTGACAGGAAGATTATTCCAGGTCCTAGGGACAGTACTTTTATTAGGAATTTCCATGTGTCAGTGCGCTCACTTGCCTCGTTCCACGATATTCTGGTTCTCGTCTGACCAAAGCGAAGTAGCCTACATGCATGGCTTTTCACGATTAGCCGACTATTGAGTGAAATTGGAGTTTTCCAACAAAATGCTTTGCTTTAAGTCAGAACGGATGTTACCTGCGACTAATTAGACCTGCCGGTACGGCTGAAATAATCGGGAGGGGGAGGGCGGGGGATTGTGGCAAAGTCGAAGTTGATTAGATTGAAGTATCTCACTTAGATGCGAATCACTTAGTAGCGACCAGCTTTATAAGTTTATTCACTACAACGTCGTATTCAGCCACCTAACCGACCAGAGCGTACTAAAAGTGATTGGGAAACAATTGCAGCTCGTTGTTAAAGTGCTACCCAATCAAATGGATCCGATTAAAATGCGTCTTACCCCGTGGTAGAGAGCCTCGAATTGTCCGTTGTTTCCGCAATGGGTGATGAACAGCTTCACCTTCGGGTGTGCCAGGATGTCATTCTGCGGCAGCCAACCGACTCCTCTTATGAAGTCCGGAATCTGAAACTCGGAACTCACGTTGGTCAGCCTCCAGACGATCCTATGTCGCTCGATTTGACTGAATGCATCGAGGAACGATCTAAGCAACTTATCTGGATACGACGACAACATGGAACCGAAACTCACTACAATCACTCCATCCTCAGCTCCGTCTAGGAAGCTCTGGAGGTCGTCTGGAAGATTATTTGCAGGTTCTGTGGTTAGACCTCCAACTTCCGCCATGTGAGGCATCGACGGCTTCGCATAATCGATAACGGGATCGCTCGTTATCAACCAGAACTTGGATCTCGCAGCCAGTTCCTCCGTAGAGCCAAACGCCCCGTACTTCTGATACTCGTTAGTTATAGCTTCTGGTATTATCGCTTTGTATTCCTTCAGCGCAATTGCAATAGAAAGCAGGGCGTTCCAGGCGCGACCTAGAAAGTTCATTTTCTCCGTCTGGTGCGCGAACTGACTCGGAACGAAGGACGGAAGCCACGGAACCCTCATGGCCCACGAGTTTGGGTAATCCGTGTACGTGATCCACGGTATTCCCAGTCGATGAGCCAGGAGATACAGTTGTTTCGTTGCGAATGTTCCATCGATAACAGCCATGTCGAATCCCGCGGAGTTCAGTTTCTCCACCAGCGGTTCGTTCTCAAGTAGCAGCTCCATCGCCAGAAGTGGAGTCCAGAACGAACTCATATTCGCCATATCGGAGAACGACGCCTTGTTGGCGATCATCATGGTGGCAAACTCTTCAATTAACTTGTCCGTGGTTTCCGTCACGTTGGTTCTCGTCCGAACGTACCTGGGAAACGATATGTTCGCCTCCTTCGCCTGAGCGGCCATCTTGGAGTCGACCGGGTAAACATCGGTGAGGAGAAAGTGGCTCTCGTGACCGAGTTGTCCCAACGCTCTTCCGATTGCGAACGTGCAGAAGACGTGGCTTTTCTGGTTGACTGGCATGAAAAGAATCTTATAAGGCGTCGTGAAAGTCATCAACATTGACAGCAACACAAAAATCAAAGACCATCCAATCTTTAGCGAATTCATTCTGCCCGAAACTATAATAATTATTAGAAGACTCGTTTGCCAGTGTCTTGCCTCACGAGTTGGTACTGTCTTTTTAACTACCCTAAGCGCGCACTTGTCCTTCTTTTATTTATACAATTGACTATTTAGCATTGTTATGGAGCTTGTCCGATTGCAAGTAAGGTCGTTTCAGTCACCGAGCGTTGGCACGTGTTCTTAGACGATGCTAGGTCACTGCGAGATATACGAGGGTAAAGGTAGAAACATTCGTTTTTGAACCAAGTAAAACAGAGATCTAGGCTATCGGCGCGGACTTTTCGCGGACTATCCCGTATACATGTAGGCTACTTTATAGCTTCACCAAAGGTAACGGAGACAAATCCCAAGGTTGGCAGAGTGCTCTGCAAGTACTCGACCTATAGGCCTACGTACGCTCCAGAGGATTTAGAGGCCTAAATGATCTCGTCAGACACATCCAATAGCGATCGCTACTCTGATGAACGATAGCAATTAGACCTATAATTAGGCCGAAAAGATTAACGCTAATATTATTATTATTCTCAAATTTACTTATTCCTATACTGCACGTTATTGTACAGTATGAATAAAATCGTGTTACTGTTACCTTTCTGGTTGCGTTAAGTTTTTGAATCGTCAAAAACAGTGAGTGGACTCACTAAAAGTGATATAGGCCCAGGGCCGAATTAAGGCATTTTCAACATGTTCGGCCGAACAGGGCCCCACACTTTAGGGGTCCTCACATATGCGTGAAAAAATCCGAATTTTTTTAAAATTTTGACCAAACGACTAAAAAAGGTCATAAAGTTTTTTGAGAGGGAATAATCGGTGTATTCTAATAGGCCTATTCTCGGAAAATTTCGACCAAACGACTAAAAAAAGGTTAGAATTTTGGGAGATCCGCAAAAAACTTCCCGAACAGGGCCCCCACATTTCTTATTCCGGCCCTGTATAGGCCTAACTTTTGTTCTGTTTAAATGCTTGGGTGAAATTTGGCTGTTGCGTGTCGATTTGAATTACCATTAAGCCTGCAAACCTTGATTAGAAATTCGTACTTCTGACCAAGATATTGGCAATAAATCAAGGGGGTACTTTTATTCACGCTGTGGGTCTCAAATATCTTGTAGGCATTCACTATTCATGCGTATTAGGCTATTATTAACGTATTATAGCTCCTTTCAAAACAAAACGTTGTGAGCAATCTACCTATCTATCTATCTATCTATCTATCATCTATCTATCTATCTATCTATCTATCTATCTATCTATCTATCTATCTATCTATCTATCTATCTATCTATCTATCTATCTATCTATCTATCTATCTATCTATCTATCTATCTATCTATATATCTATCTATCTATCTATCATCTATCTATCTATCTATCTATCTATCTATCTATCTATCTATCTATCTATATATCTATCTATGTAATTTATATAGCGCCCCTTCGAGAACTCTACTCAGAGGCGCTCCCGACCCAAGCGCCGTCAAAAAGAAAAGTCTTAAGCAATCTATAGAATGAGCCAGACATGTTCCGAGGGTGGGAACGCAGGTTAGAGGGAAGGTCGTTCCAAGCAGATGGTCCAGTGACCGATGATGCCCTATTCTGACTAGTGGCAGTGCGGGCATAAGGAACCATAAAGTCACCTCTAGAGGCCGAGCGCAGAGTTCGGCGACCCACAATAGTTGAGGTCAAGGTGAAGAACTCACAGAGATAAGGAGGTGCTGTGCCCAAGACGCAGCGCCAAGCAAAAGAAATAACCCTGAAATGAATGCGTGACTGAACCGGAAGCCAGTGTAAGACATCACGAATGTAGTCAGAGATGTGGCCAAACTTAGGGACGCCACCCACCAGGCGAGCATTTTGCATCGACTGAGCAAGTGAGCATGAAGCGAATGTGCTAGAGCAGGTAGGTAATTATTAGTGAGGTTTATTGACACGTTTCTGTAGTAAAGACGCTGCTTCACCATTCAGCACGCACCCGGCCCGATCTGTTGAGTTTTATCAACCCACTAGAACTAGATGTATTACCCGGCGTTGCCCGGGAAATTTCGAGTTTTCAACACTACTCCTCTGGGGTACCCAGCGTTGATCGCTAAATTTCGGGTTTTCGGTAACCCTCCACCCCACCCCGCTTCCCCAAAAAGCCAAACATGACCCGTCCCTGAGGGATGTGTGGGTGTGCTGACTGTGGCCTAATACAATTATTGCAGGCTGTCTGTTCTGTTAGTATAGTTAATATTTCTGTGATCTGCGGTCTTGTGCATAATTGTAAACTGTAACCGGTTTCGGTTTGTCAAGCGGACTGTTGATAAACGGAAATTATTATTGGGCGTGAATGGCGTCATGCGGAGTGTAGCCTCTTTTCTAAATGCTGCAAGATGACTGCTGTAAGGATTAAAAGCTAACAACTCTGGTTTTAAATTGAATTAAAAGCTGAAAATAGTTGCGTTGACCTTACTATTTGGGTAAGAATCAATTGAAAAAGTTTTGTTAAACCGACGCTGTTTCATTTCCGAGCCTTTCTGTTATTATTATTATTATTACATAAATTTATAACGCGCGCAAGGTCACACCAAAGTGTGAATCTGAGGCGCGGATGAGTCAAAACTGTTCTGTTACGAAGAGTCAAAACACATACAAACATATGGAGGGACAAACATTCAGACTTCTAATAATTATAAGATATTGTGTTCGTATTTTAGCAGGGCGCAAAAAGCGGAGTTGCTAGACAAAAACCGCAAGTACGGTATCTCATTTCTCCAGTCTTCTATTAAAAGACACGAGTATGTCTAGGTCCCATTTCACAGATGAATTATCTAAATTATACCATAAGCCAATGGCATCGTTTTACAAATAGGCCTACACTAATAGGCTTGCTATCGAAAGGGGGCACTTCATATTCGATTCTTTAATTTGCACGACGTTAACCCATTAGTGCCTGATTTTTCAAATTCATCTCAAAATATGAAAACTTTGTTGCAAATGATGAGTTTGGACAATACCTAACACAAATTCTGCACAATTTTTGCTTTTGATGCTTTAGGAGCAGTTTTTTTAAGCGTCCCATTTTTGGGGACGCTAGGCACGAATGGGTACGTGAAGATTTACATTGTGATATATGCAGGTTACATGACTCAAGACTGTTTATACAGTCAAATTAAGAAAACAGATACATAATTTGCACTCAGAATAACTTAAAATAAAATGTATGTGCAAAATTGCAACAAAAATGCCATGTTTGAATGCATTTATATGCCAAATTGCTCACATTTTGAAATGAATTGCTTACACGCAGCAAATCATAGTATTGCTGTTCATGTCTCAGATCAATATCCTGTAGCAATGGCAACCAACACTGTTACAGAAACCTCATCAAACAGTTATATGAAGCTCTTCAATTGCTAAAGTACTAGTGACTAGTCTTGTGTATTAGATTATTGGCCTAGGCCTCCTTATGTGGACCGACGACATTTAAGTTTTCTCAAACATTCGCAAACTTTTATTCGCACAATGCATCTGAGTTACAAAAGATGGGATTTGGTGCTAGCAATTGAAGTTCATACTGTCTGGTTTGTCCAGCCAGCTTATCCTTTCAATGTCAGACAACTGTGTGTTCAGATCCATGCACTGGCCCTCACTTTTCTATTTTGTACAGCTCGACTAAAGGAAGTGAAAATCTTCACATTTTGTTGGCTTGCATTGTCTCAATAATGGTATATTTTGCTCATCTGCTGTAGCAGTCAAACAGTGATGGGAAGTATTTAAAATACTAGTGTTTAAAATAGTATTTTAAATACAATCTAAGTATTTTGTACTTGTATTTTAAATACTTTTGTGATCAAGTATTTATACTTCTACTCAAAATACTTTTTTGATAGTATTTTGTACTTAAAATTATGATTATGTCAAAATACTTTTTCAAAATACTTTTAAATCTCGCCAACTGCAATTAGTTATGCAATAGTGCATTCTCATGCACTAGGCTGCTTCATTACACAGACAAAGGAATCCTTGTACAGGAGGTTTAAGTCAAACAATGTAGTGAAACAGGCTGGCATTGATTAGTCATTGTTAGGGATGACTGGGCACCGCAGGCCAAAGGGTGAGGAATGTTAATTACTGGTGTATTTGATGTATGGTGTATGGAAAGAGTACACCGAGTCTATAGGGCCTAAATAATACCTATGAGGCATCAATGACACCCATAATTTTATTATGATTATGTTTGAAATCAGTTTGATGTTTGGCACCACAATGGACTTGTCTATGCTGATAGAATAGGACATAGGTTAGGTGTTTACTCTTTAGATGTTTATGAATAGGACAAACGAGGGTGGCATTAGACGAGTCTATTGGCTGGTGGCAATTGAAACTAATTCTCTGACCTTGGAAAGGGGGGGCAGAGTTTCATTACATTGATCTCAATTAATGGATCACAGACTACACACTTGACGAGTTACAGCACACAGGAAGACACCTATAACGCTTAGTTGACCTGTGCTGGTGTAGCCTATTGTATTAATTATTATCACACGGGATAGGCCATTCCCATACCAGAGAATTCGAAGACTTGCTTTAAAAAGTACCTTAATTAAGGGTTTTTCCGATGTGCAGAGTTGTGATAGTACGTCTCAACATAGCTGATTTGATAAGGTATGTATACGTTGAATCTGTATTCAGAAGTGGAACAACTTTTATCCATCTAATTGCGTCAGATTTCTGAACAAAACTTTATCTAATTTAATGTTTTTAAAGTTCAATTTGGATAAATTACACTGACAATTCTTTCTGCATAGGTAGGGGGCTATCGATATTTTTTATATGCCATTAAATTGAGTGTTTCTGTGGATCTTGATGTTAATGGATTACGACTCGAACTTGCATCCCCAATCTCTAGCGTCTTAGACTCGGACACCTTTAGACCCAGACTCGACTCGGACTCAGTTTAGATGGACTCGGGCATGACTCGGACTAAGCTCAGGTGGACTCAGCTAAATCACTGGAAAGCAGGATATGAGCCAGAAGTGAGAAGTCACCATACTACTGGGTGGCCCTTCAAGTGTTTAAGATGACAGTGATGATGGTATGGGCTAATTAATTCCATGAGACACATTAGACATGGACACAAAGAATGCTGAACTGAAGAAAATGTTTGTGTTCAAAATTCTATGTTAAGTATTTTTGTCGCAATGTAATATGACTTCCTTAATTGTTATATAGTTTGGCAGTGAGTATTTTGTACTTAGTATTTTAAATACTTTTCGAAGTCAAGTATTTTATACTTGTATTTTAAATACTTTTGTAAAAAAGTATTTTTACTTGTATTTTAAATACTTTTGTGACCAAGTATTTTTACTTATACTCAAAATACTTTTAAAAAGTATTTTCCCCATCACTGCAGTCAAAGAATGGTAAATAAGTAGTCATAGCAACCTACACAACATAGTTGTTGCTATGAACCAACCGCAGCAAGTTGGGAACCCAGGGACTCCAACTCCATTATAGGTCTGACTGAGCAGAGTAACCATGCATGACATTGTGGTGAATTCAATGAGCATTCTGTGTAGCCAACAAAGGCATATTTGCAGGCTGAGAGTGGTAAAGAAGTGGTAAAGGACCACTAGTTGTTAGTAGGAATTAACTGAATTGGCAACCAATATGCCACCCGACTCACCCCGGCTTGGGATCCATGACTTGTACCAACTCATCCACATGGATGTGAATCAGACCAAAAGCCAGGTGGTGTATTCAGCATAGTGCGATACCATTGCCTAGTCATTAGGCCTACCTGATATTGTAGCAGGCCTTACTGGAAAATGTAACTGGAAAGTGATATTCATTACAATGCACAACGGCATTTCTTGAATTTGGGTGACACCTTAGACTAGAATGACAAAATTACATCGCGACTGATTTTTCTCGTATTTATTTCAAATAAATTATACTAAATTAAATTATTTAATTTAATTTTCTAGCAACTGCATTCAACAGAATGAGTGCATTTTGACGATTATTTTGCACTACATTGCTTGGCCTAGTAGATTCTGGACGATTTCTATCCATGTGAAATATTCATGTTATTTCATATGTGTATACATAGGCCTAATGTAGCCTACAGTTGAAGTTGTCAATAAATTTTGGAATCAAATAGCATCATATAACGCTATCTTTCACTGCGAGTGATACTTCTGCTTACAAACAGCCATTTATACTTCTTTTCAAACAATATCTGACTGCAATACCATACAAGATGCAAAACTGCGTGTGTCGAACTTCACGTACCCATTCGTGCCTTGCGTCCCCAAAAATGGGACAGCGCTTCAGTGATAAAATGCATGTGTTATATTTTAGCAAAATGAATTTGATCCAATTATTTTTGTAATAGTATATACCAACCTTTGTGAAACCAAAGACAGATCTGTAGAAATGCGAACACATTTTTTTAAATAGGTCGCGGAAAGTCCGCAATGTTCACATTTGCTAAAATAGGTCAATGGCGTGATCAAAAACATAATTTTCAGTCGATAAAAATATTTTTGGAGCGCATTTTGTGTCAGAATCACTTTATCAGCATGTTGGCATTACGGCTATAACATTAAATTGCATATTCACTGCAGATTTAATTTAATGTGAATTTTTGAAGTGGTGTCCCATTTTGGGGGACGCTATAGGCACTAATGGGTTAAAAGACAGCGTCTTTTTTCACTTGGATAATTAGCTCCGCCACTGGTTGCACTCTGCCAGTGCCAGTGCCTAGTGTCCCAAGCCTGGACAAAGGAGGAGGGCGTCGCTAATGGTCTTTGTTACCAAACAGTGACGCTAAACTGCAAATCCACCAACACCACTTGAATAATTATTAGGTGTTATGTGGCACAGCGGCGCTATCTTCTTGCAGAGCAAGCTGCTCCGATTGCAAAAAGAACAACGCCTCCGCAGGCTGCCACGTCCAACATATAATATTCGTAAAGTTGAAGATTATCACCAGCAGATTGGAGATGATCAGAACCGAATTTTATGACGTGTTCTATCCAGTAGGCTGCTCTCTCCGCCGGTCGCTGTGGGGCGCTGCGGTAAATCTTCGAAGCCAGAGAAATGCGACGCTTGTATCCAGGGTCGTTGAGGATTTTCATGATGTTATTGTACAATTGGTCGGAAGTAAAATCGTGAATATTCATGGAGAGTCCAAAACCTTTGTCTTCAATTCGCTTAGCATTGTGCTGGAACAAGTCGTTTAGCGGGAATCCAAGCATTGGAACCTGAAAGAAACGATCTTTTGAATATGAAGTAGGCTAATATTATTTGTACGAAAACAATATATAGTTGATAATAATGGTCTGATAGAAATTAGCACAGAAGATAATCTGGTGAGAGGTAGTTTGTCAGGTAGATTAGTTGATAACCCAATAATTAATCGAATATAATAATCACTATGGTATTTAGACTGTGCGGTTTTATACGGTCCTACGCAGCAAGAATATTGGATCATTGAGTAAAAATGGTTAATCTTATAGCTTTGCCATAGAAATCGGTCTGAAAGCGCAAAGGGAAAGAATTAAGATCTAGCACAGTTTAACGCACGCATGAGAAACAACTCTACGGTTGCCATCTGGTGACTAAATAGAATCTAATATCGGCTACTAAATTTTCTTAAGCTGCACCTAACACAAATTGACTTTTATGTCGCTTATAATTATCATGGCAACAGTGCTGGGAAAAATATTACCCCGTGGTAGACGGCTTCGAATTGACTGTCACTACCGCAATGAGTTATAAAAAGCTTCGTCTTCGAATGCGCGAGGATTTCTTGCTGTGGTAGAAACTTATTTGTAATTCTGACGTTTCGAGGAATCGCAATATTGTCGACATTTTTAAACTTCCACAAGAATTCATAACCGTTCAGGCGGCCAAATGCTGTCGCGAATTTCCTCGCCGTTTCTTTTGGCATTGTGAAGCTCAGGTAGCCAAAGGAGACAAATATTGTTCCTCTCATGCCGGTCATTAGGAAGACTTCCAAATCGTTGGAAAGCGACAAGGATTTTGGTCCTGCAGTCATCCCGCCGACATCAATTAGTTTAGGCATTGTTGGTTTTGGGTAATCAATGACCACGTCTTGATTGCCAATGAAAAGTTTCGATTTTCTAACCAAGTCAGCTAACTTATCGAAAGACCCGTATTGACGATATTTGCTCAGAATATCGTTAGATGGTTTTATTTCGTGCTTCACATTAGCGTTATTCACGTGAAAGAGCAAGTTCTGGACTCGTTGCTTGAAGCTCATTTGGTCCGTGAAGCGTAGGAAACGGTGTGGAATGAACGACGGTATCCAGGGCAAACGAATTTCCGAGTACCAGTCTTCCACGGCTTCCGTGTAGGTCACCCATGGAATGCCAAGTCTGTGAGGTACCAAGTAGTAGCAGGCGGTCCAGCGAGTACTATCAACTATAGCAATACTGTACTGCTCGTCTTTGAGCTTGTGGAACAGCATTTCATTGTGCATGAGTAACTCTCGGCATTCCGAGTCGACGCTTTTCAAGTTTCCGTCAAACGTCTGATTGCTTAGTGTATCCGTAGTAATATCATCATACTCACTAGCTGGATTCTTTAAGCCACGAAATCGAACTAGTTTAACGTTGTCAATGTATGACGTAGGGTATACGCCAATGTCCGGATCGAAAATCTTTATATCGTCGCTCAAAAGAGAGTGGACAACGTGGCCACGTTTCACCAACTCATTTCCCAGCTTGAACATGCTCGAAAACTGCCTCGTTGGTATCAATAAGATTCTAAAGCTCTCAGGTGCGTTGAATTTCTCCTTAATAAGAAAAAGCGGTATTAGGACGACTATAACTAGCAGGAGACGCTTCATGATGCAAGATCATGCAATGTAAGCGACGAGTCCAAATGAACTCCAGTGAAAAATGGTACTATCTATAACTCACCTACCGGTATCGACGGTACAGACTATGATCCCATAAAGTCTACAATCAAATGGCTTGGTAAAGAGACCATACGTTGCATAGCCTAATTGTCAGTGTTGAGGATCTTGTTGGCTGTGTTCGAGTGAAATGCAGTTTACTTATCTTCAGATTGCACACTTGAATACGAGCGTGTGTAGAAACAAATGATCGCCGTTTGAAGACGTGCATTTCAATGTGTGTGTGTGTGTGTGTGTGTGTGTGTGTGTGGGTGGGTGGGTGTGTGTGGATGGGTGGTTGGGTTGGTGTGTAAATACTTGTGTGAATATGTGTGCAGTCTGTATTGCCGGTGGCGATATTTTCATGGAGATAATTTGTTGAAGTTCTAGGCCAAAAATGTCAACGTGAAAGCGTTCTAGACACAGACCACGAACGAACCACTCGTGACCAGATAAGAAACTATTTATAATTCAAATATAGCGCAGTAAAACCAATGATGTAAACTGATCCCAGTCACACCCAGTGCAAGCAGGTAGACTCCACCTTTCCCGATTATTGCTTATAATTATTATCTCATCTAGAAATAGACATGAGCAAACATACTTGACATTCGGCTGCTATACAGTATGCCAGACAATACCCTTCTCTTGATAAAGTCAACTGATTGCGGCCAGTGCTTAAAGTGTGGAAAAATAAGTGCCTGGACGCCCTCACCTTTCCAAAAGAAGTGCCTGGACGCCCCTTACCTTTCCAGACTGTGCTGGTCAATAAGTGGCAGGACGGCGTTCAGATTTTAAAATAAGTGCATGGACGCCGTCCATGACCGTTCAGCCACACTTTAAGGCCTGTGATTGCCTTAATACTATCATGGTGGGTCCAACCATGACGTAATAATTTATATGCCGCTGAACATGCTTTTGAGCAACGGCTTAATCATAATACACCTGTAGCTGAATCACTGGATCAATCGAGCAAGGCCGTCCAAATACGTCTATAGGCTTTGTGCTTTCCGACTCTATTTCCGTCTGAAATTTGCACCATACACACCAACAACGTCGTTAAACACTGCAGCCGATTGGCCAAAGCGTATAGTGGGTATCCTTCTTACACGATGAACCCGTCATTGCTTGTACTCTGGCAGTGCCAGTCCCAAGCCTTGAGAAAGGAGGAGGGCGACACTAACCATCCTTGATACGACACAGTGTTGTTAAACATCAACAAGTCTAACCTCACGATTGGCCTATTATAATAGTGACAAACAATAGGTCCACTATTTTCTTCATTGATAGACTGTTCGACTTTTCTACCAAAATGATTTGCCTTCAAGTCAAAATCAATTTCTTCGGGTTTATTCTTTTATTTCTCCATTTCGAATCTCTAGACTGTCTCACTTCTTCCTATCGCCAATAAGTAGGAACACAATAACAAGTTCGTTCGTGATGTACCGAATTTTGTACCTTATACCCACATTGAATTTTGCTCTAAAGTCAAACAAACCATACGGTTTTTAGGACTTTACGCTGTCAAGGGCCTCATTTTCGACCAAAGTAAAGGTTACTGGGCTACAAGCGGCTGACTGTATATAGCATGTAAGATTAAAATCACCTCGAATAGGAGTCCACAACTGCTTATCCACTCGATAGGCTACACTGGCGCTCAGCACACAATGCTATACCGGTACTAACTTATTTATGTAACACACGAGTAGGGAGCCATGGAGACCATTAGGCGCAAATAGGGCCTACAAAGAGCGTGCAGTAAATAAGCGATTTCCCAGCTTTCACCAGGGTAGCGACACTAATGTCTAACACAGTCGGACATGTAACATCGCGGTCGATTCTGGAGTCAACAGCAACTTAACTGCATTGTCACCCAGTGCAAAGATCAGAGTTAAAGAAGTTCTACAAACGTTCTTATTATCTACTATAACCAGGTCTTAAGAAACGTAAATTTGCAGACAACGGAGGGTGAGCTAGAATAACTATCCGCACATAGGCTACAGTAGCTTATAGTTGTAGGCTTATATAGGCGTCACAGAGGGACACTAGATCAGACACGGGACTGTTGATGCAACATTGCAACTTCGTATAAAAACATATGCGCCACTAAAAGTGATTTTGTTTTTGGTCACCAAAAGCTGTCGTACATAACCAACAATGGTCTCGTTAGACCGAAGATGGATTGCGGTTCTCGTCGTGTTTTCTACGATATTGGGTTCGTCTGACTCCTACAAGATTCTGATGAGTCCGATGGTCCAAAAGAGTCACATATTCTGCATGGTAGCAATGGCAAAAGAGCTGGGACATCGCGGCCACGAAACCTATATTTTCATCAGCGACGGTCTAGAAATCGACCACAAACTGGTCGCCGAAGCTAATGAAGCGCACGTATATTTTCTCACATACGTTCGCACGAGAACGAACGTGACCAACTTGGACATGGAGGAGATGTATGAGGAGATTGCTCGGCTACTCGTGACCAGCAACACCTCGTCTGCAGAGCTAATTAAACTTGCCACCTACATGGTTCCCCTGCAGGCCAGGGAGTTGCTGATGGAGAATGAGGAGACAATAGAGAAGCTGAAGACAATAGGATTTGACATCGCTGTCGTAGATGGAATGTTTGCCACCAAATATCTGCATCTGCTTCCCCATCGTTTGGGGATACCGTGGATAACCTACACGGATTATCCGGAACCGTGGACGATGCGAGCTCCGTGGCTTCCATCGTTCGTACCAGGTCAGTTCTCGAAGCAGACAGAGAGAATGAGTTTTATGGGTCGTGTCTGGAATGTCGTCACGACTGTGATCCTACTTCTAAGGAAGGACAGCATCGTTATCTTACCCGAGGACATACTGAATGCCTACCAAAAGTACGGGCATTTTCGCTCATACGATGAACTAGTGCAGAACTCAAAATTCTGGTTAATCACGAGCGATTTCGTGCTCGACTATGCAAAACCAGGGATGCCTCACGTGATGGAAGTGGGAGGACTAACAGCGAAACCTGCAAAGAAACTTCCTGAAGACGTACAGAGCTTCCTAGATGGAGCTGATGATGGAGTGATTGTGGTTAGTTTTGGTTCCATGTTGTCCTCGTATCCAGATGTCCTGCTTAGGAAGTTCCTCGATGCTTTCAATCGCATCCAGGGATATAGGATCATTTGGAGATTGACCAACGTAAGCGAAGAGTTCCAGATTCCAGATTTCATAAGACCGCTTCGTTGGCTGTCGCAGAATGACATCCTTGGACATCCGAAGGTAAAGCTGTTCATCACCCACTGCGGAAACAACGGACAATTCGAGGCTCTATACCACGGGGTAAGTTATGATCAAATTAGGTCATACATCGTTGTTCATCATTTAATACAGATCACTGACATCTTTCTTAATCTAATTGAAAACAGCTGTGGCAGGTGAATTAATTAAGATTCTACAAAGCAATTAATGATGTGCATAGTTCATCTTCTTTAACACTGAGCAGTATAATATTATATAAACTAGGCAATCCGTAGCGACAGTGTCCATCTGTGTCATTAACAAGGCGCATGAGAGGGGGCTTCAAATTTTGAGCAGAATAACTTAATTATTAAACGAATTGCTCTATCTTCCGTTCACTTTTATTTGAAAGGCAAATTGTAATATTACACTCTATAGATAACTGATTTGCTAGTTAATGGCTAAGTTTGGGGCGCTAAATTTATCCCTGACCAGGCTCCACCTACATCTACATGTATAATCTTACTGTCTATCTGTCTGTCTGTCTGTCTGTCTGTCTGTCTGTCTGTCTTTAGCCATCTTCGCTCCGACGTTGGGCCGCACCGTGAAATCTCTGTCTCCAAATACATCTGTCTTCGGCTGCCCTCATCAGTTGACACATGTTTAGACGAGTCCAAGATCTTATATTCTCCATCCAATTGGCCCTCGGTCTTCCACGCGCACGTGCTCCTCCTGCTTTGTTATTCCCTGCATAATTTCTTTCTCCAAGCAGTTCCCCTTCTTCCTCACAATATGACCAAAGTATCTCAATTTTCTTGTTTTGATTTCTTATTGTACCGATACTGAATGTGCAGAAGTTCACCAGAGTGTTATCGCCAGAATGATTCTTACCTGCTATTCGCTTGGTGTCCCTAGGTTCCGATGATAGGGTTTCCAATCGCAGGTGATCAGTCATACAATGCAATACGCCTGGAGTACAGGAAATTTGGAATCGTGTTGGATATCAGAGAATTTACTTCCGACCAATTGCACACTAGCATCATGAAGATTCTCGCAGATCCTGGATACAAGCGTCGCATTTCTCTGGCGTCAGAAATCTTCCGCAGCGCCCCACAGCGACCGGCGGAGAGAGCAGCCTACTGGATCGAACACGTCATCAAATTCGGTTCTGATCATCTCCAGTCTGCTGGAAAGGATCTCAACCTTTTCCAGTATTTCTTGTTGGACGTCCTGGCTGCGTTTTTGATTACCGGAATTCTGCTTCTGATTGTCCTAATACAAATTGTCCTCTGGGTCAAAAATAAATTTAGCAAATCTGACGATAAAATGAAAGCTAAGATGTCGTAAGGATTTAGTTTAAATTTATATATTTGTGTAAACTTTGCTTCATCTAATCGACAAGTGTCTATCTAACATAGGCCCTACTTCATCAATACGGAGGATATTATCAAGAGAGTAGATAGTTTAGTCATTGACATGTTGAATCATTGCTAAAGCTCTTGTACCTCTGTGGCGATGATCTGATGTTAGACCTATCTGATTATATGCAGGCCTACTTATCCGATTCTATACTGCCAAATAGGCCTACGTTAACATATATACCTACAATCATGGGCGAGTTTGGTTTCCGTTCTTGGAGGGGCTAAAGCCTTCTTGGGGGGCTAAGTCCGGCAAAAGACACCATTTACACGGTAAAAAAATTGAATTTGGGTCTTCTTGGGGGGGGCTTAGAACTAGTGTTCTGCTATGTCCAGTACATCGCTTTGCAGCTTGACAAATCAACAGTGTTCGCTGTTCATAGTGTTGCTTCAGAATGAGAATTGTAGAAAAATAAAACTCTGGGTCAACCAATGATCCATGTGGAGATGGGATGTGCAGAGTAGATTTTACGAAGGGGATTCTATGAAAGACCATAGCGAATTGAACCCCACAGCCTCGCAATTCTCACCCTGGGTTATTTAGACACTTCTACTTCATATTAATGAACGTGGGTGTCAATTTCTGCACGGTAACTGAGGCTGACTTGACCCTGATATGCGATTTTTCGAGGTTCAACCGTTCAGCTGCATATTAAAAGAGGAGCTTACATATAACGGCGAATCTCAACAACTGTCGGCGCCATATCCGCAATTTCCTTAAACGAAAAACAGTCGTCGTTGAGTAAGACGATTCCTGCTTTTTCGACGTGAAATCTCCCTGGTCGCCAGCCATCATGCAGCACAAATGGCCGTTGTTTAGAACGGGCATTTGTGGCTGCTGCCAACTTCCGTAATACCGCCATCGATCTCAGACACGTGGAGTTACCGGTTTCCGTACGCTTTGTTCACCTTTCAACGGTGACCTGTCGTCGCAAAAGCAATTGCTCTGCAGTGTTGATCAAAAGCAGGTCATGGAAAGGAGTCCATTTGCGGAAGTCTGTACCTTTCATCAATCAAACCCAGATTAGTTCAACATCTCGCTCCGAAGTGAATAGCATGCGCAGCGGTTTTGCGACAAACTTTGCGACAGCATGATTAGGCGCAGGGCGCGGTGGTGTAGCGATGGGTTCGGTGCCTTGGAACCGAAAAGTTCCAGGTTCGAATCCATTTCAATCTCCCGCGTATGGACCTTGATCCAGTCCTTCACTTACTATTGCTCGTGCGCTTCGGCGTGAAACTCCGATGCAGTGTGTCCGCGCTGTAGTCGGGAGCGCCTCTGAGTATATATCTTGAAGGGGCGCTATAGCAAATGCGAGAATTAAATAAATAAATAAAAAAGCAACTTTTCCTCAATTTTCTACGTCTGCATTCGCTACAAACCCACCCACCCCCATCGTTCCTTATATACGTAGACCAATGAGAAAACGCAAAAACTTATCGATCTATATACGGATGGATGACAGCTAACTGCTGAGACAAATTCATTTATTCATTAATTTTAAAAATGTATATAGCGCCATTCAAGGTCGGATACAGATATTTTCGAAGGGGGGAAAAATTTCGATCTTGGGACAGGGAAACATTTTCGTCTTGGTCGCCGAAAAATCTGATGACCTTTTATTAGTCATATCTCCAAGTCCTAAGATACCATTTTATCCCTCAAAAAAATTTTTATGACCTTTTTTAAATTTATAAATGGGGGCCATGGCCGAATTGGCTCCCCTGGATCCGCCCCTGGATCCGCCCCTGGCGCCATTTCAAGACGCCTACTCAGATGCGCTCCCAGTCCAACCACGGTGATACCAATAGGTATTCAGAAGCCTGTAGATATCAAAGAAACCGTTTCTCGGCAGTTGAACAATTTCTACGATTCCTTTCCTGATATCTTTTCGATTGTAAAACATCGCCAATGCTGTGCTACGCACTCCATAGATTCGCTTCCATTATGCTCCGTTTTATATTTACCTGGAAGCAGCAGGTAACGAACGTCAGGCGATTGTTTTTAACCCTATCCAGCATAGCTGAGAGAGTACCGGTGTCACGAAATAGAGTGTACCCCGTATTAATTGTATCCCCCCCAAATTAAAAAGTCGAAAAAAAACGTTTCCGCGTGAATTTTATTTTGCAAATTTATTTTCATTTGTTTTGTTTTGAACAATGACACTAACAGGTATGTTTATTCCTACTAGATAGTTTGCTTTGCCCTGTTTTTAGAGCACTTAAAACATTTAAAACACTTAAGAACACTCAAGAGTCACTAAATAAATTCGAGTTGCCTTTATCTGAGCATTGCTTAGGACACTTAAAACAATTAGAGTCACTTTAAATTTTGATTACAGCATAATTTTTTTATTATGCGCATTTTTCAAAAAGGGGGATAGAATGGGTTATCCCCCCGGATAGTATAGACCGGTTAATTCCATCCGGGGGACAGATTAATTCATCCCCCCGGATAGCTTTCAGGGGGGATACTCCGTTTAGTGACACCGGCAACGTATACACATCTGCATATCAGCAGATATGCATGAGCACGAGCTATTGATAAACCTACCTGTGCTGCATAATTGTATATAAGCCTCTGGCAATGGATACTCACGCAGCACAAACACAAGTGAGTATAAGCGTTGTGTTTGCTGAAGTGTGTACACTAGAGTTCCATTAGTAATTAATTGACTGGCAAATAAAGCGTATTGTACTACTTACTCGCTCACTTAGCCTAATTACCTATACCCACTTGTTTGCTTCAAGCGACTGCAATGCTAATGAGCTATAATACTCCTCACAGACTCCTGTTTCATAAAGGTTCGTTTTCTTGCAGCATTGTATCAAAACATTAATGTCTAAAGCTTTCGTTCACAACTCCTGCTGGGCTGGCCGGCGGGTAAGCGGTCTAGACTATTTCCACGGTTGCTCGTAGCAACAACATATTCGTCGTCGTCGTCGTCATCCTACCCTCCCCATCCCCATCTTTCTCCTCTCCTACCCTCCTCCTTCTCCCCCTCCTGATCTTCCCCCTCATCGTCATGGTCATCAGTTCCTGACGTGGCCATTGTGGCAGCGACTGGCTAGAAGAGTAATTATCTTCTATATTCTCGATGATTTGTCAGAATAAAATAGGGGACTTGTCCTGCGTTTAAACAAAATTCTGTTCTCCCTTTGTTTGTATTGTCCATGGCTTTGTACAAATCTTCGAATGCCACGACAGATGATAGAGGACAATAACTACTGCGATCTGATACGAGACACTGAATGCTGCAACTGTGTTCGAATCTTTAGTGTAAGCAGACTCTAGACACTGCCAAAACGCGTGAGAAGACATAAAGTCCAATCTATAAACCTGGCACACAAAGTGTTTACCGATCTGTGTCACGCATTATTTGTACCTACGACGTTCTACGGAAGAGCTATACGCTTCCATCGCTACGGCCGTAAACAGGAATTCTTTGTTCCAGTATGTAAACACGAAATTAAACACGAAATTAGCCCATCAAGCACAATTTGTACTGCATGTATTATAATACGAGAGGACATGATAAGGCGCCCTGAAGTCGTCTTCACAGCATCATGGCGTGTGTTGCATTGGTCCTGCACGTTATGCCACTATTGCAAATTAGAGATTTCTGATTGATGATGAAAATATATACCAGCAATATATTTTGCTGATAGAAGTGTGTATTTGATACCGGTCTACATGGTAGAATTGGGTAATTTATGGTAAAAACTGATTTAAGTCAGGTAATAAGGCCCATCTATCCCCCCGAATTAGCCTAATCGTGTCCCCAAAATGAAATCCACAAGATAGCTTTAAGGGGGGGATAGAAAATTTCGTGGCACATGCATTTGACATGAGAGTTCACAGCAGAATCCTATTCAGAAGACGGCAACAGAAAAATATCGAACATCTAATTTCATCCTGGCTATTATAGCCTACTCCAAATCGGCGCGCCAAGTCAATGATCAATTAGACAACACGCGAAATACTATATGACCTAGTACTAGCGTACCTATACTAGGTCGCGACAGTAGTATTTGTTTGACTTTTAATCCAGGGTGATGGAACAGTAATCACAGTGCATGAATCCAGAATTAAGACTTAGAGCTGGTTGAAGGTCAAATAAAAGTCATCCAGAAGATCCTATAGATTCTCGACACAGAAACATACCTGTAAAAAACCGAGTCATTGATATCTCGGATGAAATAGAACCCTGCGGATCTCAGTGGAGGTGGATGGCAAGAAGATTGAGAATGTGAAAGAATTTTATATGTGAAAAGTCAGTTCAGTTGCAACATCGACAGCTGTGAGGAGACGAGGAAAAGAGCAGAAAATTATCTGCAGCTGGAGAAACGGTTGTTTCTGGGATATTCGGAGGAGCAGAGATACTTTTGCTGACGTCAAGATGAATAATAATAATAATAATAATAATAATAATAATAATAATAATAATAATAATAATAATAATAATAATAATAATAATAATAATAATAATAATAATAATAATAATAATAATAATAATAATAATCTCTTTATTGAAGCAATCCGGTTGACACACCGCAACCGGTTACAATGTACAATTATGCAGTTTAAACAATTCACAAGAACGGAGATCACAGAATACACAAATCTGAACTATTATACTAACTGAACAGACAGCCTGCAATACAATGAAGATCGTCAAAACTGTATTCAACGTTTTGTTATATGCTTGATATAAACGAACGTTTGCACGAACTTGAGGACAGAAAATAAATAGATTGCAAGTGTCATAAAATAGAGTACCCCTCGAATTAAATGTGTCCCCAAGATTTATTCAATTATACGATTAAGAGAAGTTGAAAAGCAACTACCGCGTGTACATGTAGGCCTATTTATAAATTTGCAAAGTAACTTCCATCTGCTTTGTTTTGAACAATGACAGTAACAGGTACGCTTATTCCTACTTGATAATTTTATTTGCTTTGGTGTTAGAGCACTTGGAACATTTAGAATACTCAAGAACACTTAGAGTTACCAAATAAATTTGAGTTGCCTTGATCTGAACATTGCTTAGAACAGGGGTTCTCAAACTGTGGTACGCGTACCCCTGGGGGTACGCCAGGTGCCGGTAAGGGGTACGCGAAAAAATTTCAGAAATATAAATGTTCTTTGAGTTTATGGACTTTGTGCCCGTTTTTCCTTGATTAGAAATGATTTTAGCGTTGCTACATATAACAGCATTGTTATTTATTTCCTTCACAGGATTTGTTTAAGCTCACATACTAAGCTTGGGCCTATAAGCTTATATAATAGTGCATGCAACATATTTATGTTTGGGCTGATCACTATAAATTTGAAACAAAATATTGCATAAATGGTTGAAAGAACCAAAGCCAGAAATTCTCAGCGTAGCCTACATGTTCGGCCTATTATAGAGCTCAAATATGAGAGCTGGATTGGCCTAAGCCCTAAGGGCTAATTTCTGGTCGAGCTTTAAAATTTGTGATTCCTATCAGCACGTCATATAGTCTAATTATAGATCTATACATGTATCTGTTTGAAACTAGTTTTTTAAAACTATCTTGTTATCAAAAATAAATATCGCCTAAATTTGCGTTTGACAAATAGGGGGTCTATTAAGCCAGGTGATTTTTTTATTTAAAATCTGTGCAAGTCAAAACAAGCACGCGGCAAAATAACGCTATAGGTTGGCTCTTTCTTACAGATATTATAGGCCAATTTTCCTTTTTTGTCGACATGATTGCATGATTAAAACTATGTAGGCCTATATTTTAAATTTTGCTCTCTGTAGGCCTATACGACTCTAATACACTATATGTCACCAATGATGAAAAGGCCATTTAGTTGTGGAACATCGCGATGGCATTTCGTTTCAGATCTGACTTTGCTGGGGGTACGCCATCATTCGAATTTTTTACTTGGGGGTACAATAAAAATAAAGTTTGAGAACCTCTGGCTTAGAACACATAAAACAATCAGAGTCACTTTATATTTTGATTACGACATAATTTTTTCAATTATACGCATTCTACAAAAATTGGGATAGAATGGTTTATCCCCCGGATAGTCTATACCGGTATATTCCATTTCGGGGGATAGATTAATTCATCCTCCGGATAGCTTTAATGGGGGATAGAATATACCGTGACACAGGCATTTGACATGAGAGTCCACAGCAGAATCCTATTCAGAAGACAGCAGCAGAAAAATATAAAATAGCGATTATTGTGAAGAAGAGTCCATCAGAACATATCACAGAACGAATAACGGAAAGAGAGATTAATTTCTTTGGGCATTTCTGTAGGATGGACAATGTATACCTGACTGATTAAATACAATAAAGAGGTCGTTTTTGGAATATGACTGATGTAGATAATAGAAATAGACGGCTGATGACAGGAATTGGTGCAAGCTGACTGTGCAAATGCGACATAGGATGGAAACAAGAGGAGAAGGACAGTAGGACAAACAAACAACTATACCTGGTGACAAAGCACAGGAACAGAATGAAGGAAAGAATTGGACCGAAGTGCACAAAGTTCATCTGTGCAACGTAAAGTTTACAATGAATCGCTTCAATCTTATATGGTCGAATTAGCTGACATTGAAAACGATAAGTAGGTCTAGATACTGTATAGGCCTAATTATTAAGCGTATTATTTGCAAACTCATAGCTATATATAGTTATAAAATTTATTCTGATAATTAATTGATTAAGAGGCAAAACTCTAAGCATTTAGCAGTTTAATCGCTTTTTACCACAAATTATATGAAACCCATTTTTAACCACACTGAAATATTACAGCCTAGTAGCCTATACGGATTTCTACCGGAAAAATCATCGCATATCACTATTATGTTCGTTGATGTCTGACAGCATGCAGCTTACAGGATATTGCTATATTTGACAGCAGACAGTCTATACAGTGTACACTGTACACTATTGTGGGGCGCGGTGGTGTAGTGGTGGCGTCGTTGTCTTGAAGCCGTAAGGTTCGAGGTTCGAATCCACCTCAAGTCGCCGCGTAGGGACCTTGGGCAAGTCCTTCACTCGCAATTGCTCAGCGCTTCGGCGTGAAACTCCGATGCAGTGTCCGCTCTGCATTCGGGAGCGCCTCTGAGTAGAGATCTTGAAGGGGCGCTATAACAAGTGCACATACAAACAAACAAACAAAACAAACAAACTTAGTCCTTCTCGTGCTCAGGCGTGCTGGCCTGCAAATCGGACAACGCATCTCCTCCACTCATCTTTGTCCATCGCCATCTGCACGCGGATGGAGGGAGGGAGTGACAGACGGATGGACAACGACTTCTCCAAGCATCTCAAGTCGTCTCAGCGCTGGCACGCATGCGCGCAGGAATGCGTATGCACTTATTCAGGGCTGTGCACGAGGGTTTACGCGGATATACTGCAGCGTGTGCCGGATACTCACCTCACAAAGAATAGGGAAATTAATAGAAGGTCGCTGTGGTTATAAATATATAGCCTAATAGACTTTTATTAGTAGTTCATTGAAATTATTTGATGAAGATGAATGTGATAACGGCTCAACAACGACTAAAAAGGTCATAAGAAAAAATTAAACGTGACTGCAGTATATTGTATGTATAATCTCGAATAACAGCTGTAGCGTCACTGGCGTGTACTCACCTCCTAACATTTTGCGAGTTCAGCTCTGCATTTCATCATCATATTGTTCTCTGCCAGTTGGCAGGTTCGTATACGTCCGATGGCACCACTCCTCTCGTTGTTGAGCCTCCTCTTTTAGCTGTTGATATCCGCCCGCATCATCCATTCCATCCAGAAGCTTCTGTCTAGGACTCTAGGTCTTCCTCTTCCTTTAAGTCCCTCCGATCTTCCCTCTATTATATCCCTCATAAGGGTGTCTCCTCTCAGTATGTGACCAATCCAGTTTCTTTGTCTTTTTCTCTTCCTTTTCATACGCATATATATACGCGTAATCGCGTATATTATACATGTGTGTATGTCCATTTGTATGTACGTATATGTATCAAGCATGTATGTGTGTGTATAGACATGGACCTATTTGTGCAACCGCGCATGGTTGTAGACAGGAGGGTAAGTCAATATTTGTATTGCGCCATTAGAACCTTGCGTGGGTCATTAATTCCCGCAATAAGATATAAAAAACGATGCCTAAGTTCCATCAGAGAGATGAGTCAATTGGAAAGGGAAAGCCTGCACAATTGAATTAAGTCGCTCATTGATTGTTTAGTCACGTTTACGATTGCAATTACCTGGACCGTGGCTTTTGGCTTTTTTTTTGTAATGTAATAATAATTTACATCACTGCTGCAGTGGCATGGCTTACCATAAATAGCCGGTGACACTTAGACGACATATAGCTGCATAAATACCTTGATGCATGAAACCATTTTCTCCCGTAGCGATAGATGGCACTTTAGCACCGTCCGCCGCGACCGCGTCCGGTCGTCATGGCAACCCGCACTCCAGTCTCTGCATCTCGTATTAGCGCAGTCGTCGAGCTAATCATTGTACGTTTGACCGAGAGAGGACGCCGGCACGTTCCGGTGCAAGGCGCCGACGCTCCGTCGCGGGGGGATGAGGTGGAGGGGGTGTGGAGGGATAGGACTGATCGCATTGGGTGCGATAAGAAGCAGTGCTTCAGGATCATTTTGCTATCTCGAAAACCGACGAAGCGCTGCGGTGAGATGACTTCTGATACTTAGGCGTCGTTTTTTTAATTTATTTTATTGCAGGAATTAATGATCCATGCAAGGTTCTAATGGCGCAATGTAAATATTGACTCACCCCCTGTCTACAGGCATGCTTTCTACCAGTTGCTCAAGACCTATCTTTTTAGCTGTGGCTGGAATGGGAGCGCCTCTGAGTAGGATTCTTTAAGGGGCGCTATGTAAGTTTTCAGAATGAATGAATGATAAGTACAATGTAGTTGCACAGCAAAGTGAAGATATAATTATAGGCTAAAATGACGGCAGAGGAAGCCACTTCGGCTGCAAACCATATATTGGAGTAGACCACGATGAACCCGGTTTGAGAATTGCAGAAAAATAACTGGGGTCAGACTATAGCCTATGATCCACGTGGGGTTTGGTGTGCAAAGAAGATTTGGGCTACATGTAAGTATGGGGTCCTGAGAAATGCTATAGTGGTGTAATCCCACCAAAAACCCCGGCAATTATCACCTTTGCCTGTCTCGTCAAGTGACGTTAGATGATAGAGTAGAGAAGTCATCTACCCGTTTTCGGCCACTTTGGATGCCGTAGTGATGCAAAATTCTAGACGCTTCTTATAACGCAAGAAGACAGCCGTGCCGAATAAGTCCAATTTGTAAACCTGACATGCGCACTGCAGCACACAGCGTATTTATTGATATGGGTCACGCATAATTATTTGCCTCGTTATACAATCCACGGAAGACGTCCACTGTCAGCTATAACATCGCTAAACTAAAGATTTGAATATACATGAATGAGTAAATCGGTTACTGTTTTGAATAATAACCAGGATTATCCATCTATAATAATCTTCTATAGTCTATCTAGGCCTGTAATAATCTTCGATTAATTATTTCAAACTGACACAACGCAGAATGATCAGATTACAATTACAATGATTACAATTCATAATGATTAGATTACAATTACAATGACTACAATTCAGAATGATTAGATTACAATTACAATGACTACAATTCAGAATGATTAGATTACAATTTCAATGATTACAATTCAGAATGATTAGAATTATTATAGTATACAAATTGTATTCTACCTTACCTTATCGGAGTTTGATCTGCACGTTTATTGTCTTGACTATGACGTTATCACACACAACTCAACATTACCTATCATAGGCAAATACTTAACCGTACCTCATGTATGTTTGTTTGTATATGCACTTGTTATAGCGCCTCTTCAAGCTATACCTACACAGAGGCGCTCCCGATTACAGAGCGGACACTGCATCGGAGTTTCACGCCGAGGTGCTGAGCAATTGCGAGTGAAGGACTTGCACAATGTCCCTACGCGGCGACTTGAGATGTATTCGAACCTGCAACCCTTCGGCTGCAAGGCAACGAACATACCCACTACACCACCGCGCCCCAAACTCGCCGTAGGCCCTATACCTTATAGTTTCATTTAACTTACCTTACCATTCCCTGACCTCTCTAATTAATTTACCATAACCTCAGCTGCACCCATTAGTTTTACCTACCTCATTTTGCCTGCCCCGACTACCGTTGTTACCTTATATAGTTTACTATTATTATACCTGATCGAAAAGTATCATATAATTACCTCACTCGGCATATGCACAATAATTTACAATTACTTACCTTCAAATTCCGTTCACCATACTTAACAATTTCTCATCTAACCTTACATTGACATTTTATCCCTAACCTTACCCAGTTAAATAGCCCAGTGTTTAATCTACTTGTTTGAGAGGGGGTATTCGGGTTTTTTCGGGGGGGGAGCGAGAAAAAGTCCATTTAGGTCGGACATTTTGAGTGGACAGCTAGATCGCCGAATACATCTTCATCGGCAAAATTTTCTGACGACCTTTTTTAATTCATCTGGTAAAAAAATCCGAGAAAGATACGTATACCATTCCCGTCACTAGGGAAAAAATGCTGACCTTTGTTTTAGTCTTTCCTTCTATTTTACCAAAATTTACCGACATGTCCGTCCATTAGTGCATGGACACTAGTCCGCTCGGTTTTTCTCGGAGGGACGGAGGGAGGGAAACTCTTTCACATTGACCTTTCTGGGGGGAGAGAATATTACGTATTTACATGTATACGCAACACCTCGCTATTTATCCGGGGGAAATCCATTCCTGAAGGGAACACCCCCTCGAGAGAGACGTCTAGATTAAACACTGTACATAGCCTACTTTAATTTACATGAAATGGCCAATTTCAACGCTATCTTACGGCACCCAATCCACTATGTCCGTTGCCTCTATTGCACGCCCCGGCCTCGTCATATTCGTCAACGTCGTCCCTGGCCACAGCATCGTCGTCGTCGTCGACATCATCTTCGTCGTCTTAATTGCATGGGCGCCGAGGGAGTGTGAACGGGCAGAGACGGTGGAGGGGGGGGGTAAGACGGGGGGGAGTATGAAGAGGCTGAGGAAGTTGGGGAGGAGGTTGGACATCAGCTGCCCGTCGTTCACCGACATATATAATAATTGATGCCAGTCGTACAATTTGTTCGCACTTCCGTCGTACGGTGGAGCCACGCGTTAAGGAGTCGTGATGTTGATTGTTGCTATAGCGCTGCTAATGGTGGTGTTATCGTTGTTTTGATTGTCGTCATGATGAGTATGATCGTGACGAAGCGATGATGATGATGATGATGATGACAAAATGATGATAGTCCTGTTTGTTGTTGCAGTTGTAATTATTATTATTATTATTATTATTATTCTTGTTGTTCTTGTTCTCGTTCCTGTTGTTACTGTTGTTGCTTTTATTCAATTTATCATCATTACCCTCGTCACCACCACCACCACCACCACCACCACCACCACCACCACCACCACCACCACCACCACCACCACCACCACCACCACCACCACCACCACCACCACCATCACCACCACCACCACCACCACCACCAACACCGACCCATCATCACCAACACCACTACCACCACCACCACTACCACCACCGCCGTCGTCGCCGTCATCATCACCATCATCGTCGTCGTCGCCGCCGTTGTCATCATTTACCTGATATTTGAAATCCTGAAAGATCCTGTTTAGCTCAATTAAATATTTGCTATTAATAATTATTATTTTGTCTTGATAATCAATTTATTATTATTATTATTATTATTATTAATTTTAATGATGATGATGATTATTATTATTATTATTATTATTATTATTATTATTATTATTATTATTATTACTACTATTACTACTAAGCTTACTATTATTATTACTACTATCATTTCTACTACTTATTTTGCCAAATGGATTAAATCAGGAAGTATCACCAGACCCTCCAACTTGCTTTGTCACCGAAATGAAACCTGTAGGTTACTTAAAATTCTTCGTGCTCTCGTAAACTCCTCTCTTCTCTTTCTCACGGGCTCTCCGATATTTGGTCTGCACAACGACATGCATTAATTAATATAGAGACTCGACTGCTGCGTCGATCAGTGGCGCTATAGAAGTTCGTAGATCTGAATAGATGAGTTTTCCTAAGTATTTACGACTCCAAGTGATACTTAATACATGTATGTGTGTGTGTTTGTTTGTTTGTTCCTCTCTCTCTCTCTCTCTCTCTCTCTCTCTTTCTCTCTCTCTCTCTCTCTCTCTCTCTCTCTTGCTCTCTCTTGCTCTCTCTTGCTCTCTCTTGCTCTCTCTTGCTCTCTCTTGCTCTCTCTCTCTCTCTCTCTCTCTCTCTCTCTCTCTCTCTCTTGCTCTCTCTCTCTCTCTCTCTCTCTCTCTCTCTGTCTCTGTCTCTCTCTCTCTCTCTCTCTCTCTCTCTCTCTCTCTCTCTCTCTCTCTCTCTCTCTCTCTCTCTCTCTCTCTCTGCCTATCCATCTTCGTCTATATTTGCTCGGCCTATTTCTACCTCACTCATTATCCGTGTTTCTATGTATATCTCTCTCCCTATGTATATCCGTCTCTGTCTGTCTGTCTCTGGCCGTCCACCTATCCGTCTCTCAAGGCGCCCATCAATTATTCCAATTCCTTCCATCACCCTTTTGTTCTCCATCATTGAAACGGGACCCTCCAGTGTCCGCATCATCTCTTCCACCAATTCCCTTTCTTCCGCTGTTGCTCTCATTCCACCCGCCGCGACTTTACCGATGCTCGTCCGTCCATCCGCTTATCATCCGGTCATCCAATTATCCGTCCAGATGACTCCATCCATCGCCATCTGGCGCCAATAATCGTCACGTCGCCTCCGCTTCGCTACAAGCAGACCACAAAATAGCGCTATATAACGCCCCGTTATATCAACAAATAGCGCTATATGAAGTTCTATTATGTCAACAAATAGAGCTATATGCATAGCGTCCTATTTATGTCAGCAAATAGCGCTTTATAACGTTCAATTAATTCAACAACTGTTGTAACAATAATTGTAGCACTCTGTAATGTGTCATTTTGAAGCACATTTCGTCCACTATCATAATTAATTACTTAGACACGTACGTAGACAGATTCATTAGTGTCTCGAATTTCTATTTTTAAATTCAGCCTCTCTTCCAAGCCTCCACCTATAAACTTATAATATTATCTGGTGCCTTACGGGCTGTGTTTAATAATCTAGACGTCTCACCAGGAAGGATAGGCCTACTTTCCTCGGAAAAAAGCTTGAGGTCTTGTTCACACGTGTATGCGTATACCATTCCCCCAGAACAACGGTACGAGTAACATTTTCTCCTTCCCCAGAAAAATTCAGATTATGCAGCGCGGCATCAAAGTACAAAAAGGTCATCAGGTATAAAAGTAGCGAATTTACTACCGGAAGAATTCCGGATTTGGTACGTCGTTTTGCCGGAGATTTCGGTACAAAGACTAAAAAAGTCATTAGATTTTTTACAACTGGAATTGGTATTTTGATTTACGTTGTGAACCAAAAAATCGGTGACTGATCAAATAATATTACACTGTATCAGTTACAGATTCAGTAACAGAAAATGTGCTTTGTTAAGACAACGACTCAGTAACGTTTTATACAAAACTTATAGAACCAAACTGTGTGTCTTTATAATTCAAGCTGCAACAACAACAAAAATGCAAAACAATAATGCAGAAGCCTAACATACACGGTTCCAACGCTTGGCTGTCCTGAACCGGCGTATTCGAACGAAAACGAATACCGTTTTAGAGTTTCTTCAGTCAGAAAAGAAAACGCTCGACTTAGAAGAACAACGTCTCTTAAAATAGATGAAAATGTATCAGAACTTAAGAGAAATATTCATCTGTTCTAGGTATGGCATAGGCACGCGTAGATATTTTATCCGATGTTCAACGTTTTTATGCATACTTGTTATATCGGGTAAAATGCCCATTGTTCAAATGAACCCCGGGCTCATAAGTATCAAGTATGCTTACCGGTTCGCAGGTCTGCTGGTTCACACAAAAATCATGTGAACTTGTCTCACTGCAAGCATATCTCTGTGCATTGTATCTATATCACTCTGTCACATCACCAGTTCTATTTAATTCTGTTATTTGTTTTGACATTTTCTCTCTTATAATTTAATTGTATGTCTCTGTTTTTTGTTCTTAGTAGCATTTTTCTTCTGTATACAGCTCTCAATAATAATTTGTCTCTTTCTCATCACCTGTCGCGTATACCATCAATTGAGTCTTGCTCCGAAGTATCTTTGTGATCACCCTATACTTCGCCACATTTCTGCCACTTCGCTGCGTCCTCTTAGGTCCTCTGATCATCTTGACCTCTTTGTTCTCCGCGTCAGGACCACTATGGCTCAATTCAGATCATTTGCCTGCATTGGTCCCTCCATATGAAATGAACTTCCTCCAGCCGTTCACTCTGCCATCCTCTCTGGTAAGTCGAACCGTCTTTCTCTCGTCTCAAAACCTGCCTTTGCTCTCGGGGTTGCACACATCGTATGGGAGCGCTTCTGAAAGGTTCTTGCCTCAAGAAGGGCTTCACAAATGGTCAAATACAATACAATACATTGTAATGCCATACCGGTAATCATTCTCTTTTCCCAAGAGCCCTTCTACTTTTTCGTAATTTCCATACTCTCTCTTTCAGTTCCCACGTTCCCATCTTTTGCCTTCTCCATTTTTTTCACGTTCTATTCTCTCATCTGTTCTCTTTCCATTTCTTTTTCATTTTAGCCTGCTAATCACATTCCTTCTTCTTTCCATTTTTTTATTCGATTCTGTCTTGTTATTTCCATTGTTATTTCTTGCTTCTTAACTCATTGTCTTTTTCTCTCTGCCCCGCCTTCTCTGCTGCCGCAGCCATGGCATGCAGTCTATCCGCCGGTCGAGACACAAACGGCAATCATAGTTCATGATTTATCCGGATTCGAATTCCAGACGAAATGGAAATTTTCTCCTCGTTACTCTTCTACCACTTTAAGCTAAAGCGCGGCAATCCAAGATTTTAAAAATCATCATCATTATTTAAACTTATTAGCACCACACGATTGAACCAATACGGTTTTCACTGGCAAAGAAATACGATTTTGATATGACCTTTTAAAAAAAACAACATTCGACAACCATTGGCAACAACACCTGACTAGCATCTCGCAACCATTGGTATAGAATATCAGTTGCATCCGTTGTCTACACTCTACGGCAAGTTTATATAGCGCACTTTTAGGAAATTCCGCATTTACGCTTCCATGCAACCCAAGCTCTTCTTTGTTGCGACTCGACAATAGCATTTATATGAGAAGCATTCTGACTGCATGGCGTTTGTGGCATTACCGTTTATTCTGGAAACCCTGCCAGTTCTTTACACTTGTCCTCCTTTCTGGGCATAAAATGGATGTTCATAGATAGGCAATAATTATACCCATAGCAATTGTTGTCATACCACAGCGCCAGTTTTCTACCGTTGCAATGAGGCATTACCTCAATGACACTTATGGCAGTACCCCTTCTAACGGAAGATATCCTGGTCATATGAGTTGATCATAATTATCTGAAAAAGCAGCTTTTCCCAAAGAAGCACATGGTAATACCACTTCCATAAGGTGATATCGAATTCTCTGTCGCTATTAAGAGATATCACCACCGTAATTCATGGTAATACCCATTTTTATCGGGTGATAGACCTATCGAGTTCTTTGTTGCTCTTAAGAGACATACCACCGCAATTCATGGTAATACCACTTCTACCACATGATCTTGAGTCATCTGCCGCAAGAGGTATTACCGATTGAATTCATGGTAATACCACTTCCACCACATAATCTCGAGTCCTCTGCCGCAAAAGGTACTACCACCGTAATTCATGGTAATACCACTTCAACCAGACGACCATGCCTGCGTTCCACGACTTCTACCAGAAAATCTCGACTTCCCTGCGATATGCCATCTTTCGCAGTTCGTAGGAGGTCTCTATCTCGCCCTCCTTCTTCAAGACAAGGCAGAAGGACCGGAAGGCCGACTGGCCCCTCGTGCACAGGATCTCGATGAGCTTCCTCATGCGATCGGCATGCGGTTGCTTCATCACCTCGAAGCTGAGCGTCTTCGTGAAGATTCCTTCCTTGACGAGACCTCGGAGGACGCTGTTCAGATGGAGGCTGTCGGTCAGCTTCTCCTGGAAGGTCCACAGAGCCTCCCGCTCCAGCGTCGTCACCTCTGAAACACGCAGTCGGAATGTAAATGCAGACTCACGCAATGTAATGCAATGTAACGCAAATGCAACCGCATGCAGTGTAATGTCATGTAATGTATATGCAACCTCATGTAATGTAATGTAATGTAATGTAATGTAATTTAAATGCAACCTCATGCAATGTAATGTAACGTAATGTAAATGGAACCTCATGCAATGTAATGTAATGTAAAGTTGCTGTTACACAGCGCTCGTGAATATGTACGTGCATCTCTCAGTCTCCCGGCCTTGGTCTTATTTTCAATGCAGACGCAATACACATGTGCATGTGTATATGTCTGTCTGTATGTCTGTCTGTATGTCTGTTTGTAAATCTGTCTGCTGCCATGTGCACCCCTGAAGGGGCGCTACATAAATTTTCAGAATGAAGAATGAATAAGCTGGTGCCCTGCGCTTGGCTCCTCTCGAGTGGCGCTTTAGAAATCTGGAGATTACAACTACCATCACGATTACTACATTACTACACTAGCGTAACGCAAACCAATACCGCAATTAATGTTATTCAGAACTGTGATGCACCGGAGTATCCAAGGACATCCATGCAGAGAGACAGAATGACACAACGATACACACAGACAGACAGATATAGACAGACAAGACAAACGGGGCAAACAGAAGACGAATTGAGTGAGACACACATACATGCACACACACACTGCCAAACACAGGCGTACATAGCAACAGACAAACAACTGCACATGCACAAGTGTAATTTTGCGTTTGTATAAAAACATTTTTGCAATAAGACGAAGGCCAGGGCGAATGAAATAAACACGAATACACGTAGTGACGTAGGCATACAAGCACGCAGACAGGCAAGCGGATACGCAGACATACATAGCTTATATCATGCGTTCATATAGATTATCGTGCGCATCATAATCAAAATGGACGTTGTAGCAATCCTGCAGGCTGAGAACATCATCCAGCGTCTACCTGGCAATACAGGTGGCCTTTGCTTAATACAGGTGCAATCAGCACAACTACTCAGGTGCGGCAACAATTAGAAAAAGAGCCGAGGTCTTTGATTGGCACCGACTGCGTACATACAGGTGTTTGGTCCACGGACACCGGATCAATAAGTCCCGACCCTACAGCGGCAGCCAGACTCAGCCAGGAAATATAGTTACAATGTACAACTGGACTGCATCGGGTTTAAAATATTATTACAAAATGTTGTAATAATAATAATAGTAATAATAGTAATAATAATAATATTAATATTAATATCAAAAATAATAATAAATAATAATAATAATAATTATATAATAATAAAATAATAATAATAATAGTAATAATAATAATAATAATAATAATAATAATAATAATAATAAATAGTAATAAAAATAGAATGTTTTCTTTAATTAAGCGCCTGCAAACGCACTGCGCTTTACGTTGTATTACATTTACAAGTTATGCAACAATCTTAATCAATTAATTAATTAATTATTTTTATTGAATAAATTTGTAACGCGTGCGAGGTCACACCGAAATGTGAATCTGAGGCACGGATAGTCAGCCGCCAGAGAAAGATGCAGTTAAAGATACTTATGCTTGAAAGCCAAGGAAAAGTAGTAAGTTTAACATCAATCTAAACTACTAACAAAACAGACACCCTGCAATACACGACTTATTGTAGTATGATGTAACTTGGTATAACGTAAATAGGCTATTGTTGCACTGCATATTGTGTATTGTAGCGTTGCTAATGGACATAACGTTAAAGTGTGGTTTAGTCAACTTTAGTGTATTGTACTGTAGTATTCCAGGTTTCAAGTTGGTTAATTTCACCCACAACAATAGGTCTGAGCTACTCGTGACTGTAGGCATACACAGCCATATAGACTATAGCACAAGTGACTCTGGAATGGAAAAGCTCGATTGATCTCATCGCGTCTTCCTTACAAAATATTCCAGAATTGACAAATAGACTATAGTTGACGGTACATTTCAACAAGTAGACTATTATGATGCTATACATCATTAACATGCATGGTGTGTTTAATTATACTGGTCACTGAAAACATAATTCATGTTGGGTACATCAAAATGAAATAAAACGAGCAAACAAAAACCAAGAAATCCAGTTTGGTTACAGTGACAGAATGACGAGTCTTATAGATCAAAGTCTTAGCGTAACTTATAGGATATCGATACAGTTTGTAGTTTAGTGTAATTTTGTATCGCGCAATGCTGTTCTTATGCAATACGTCTACTTAATCCAATGTCATGACATTGTTATATTACGTTGAAACTTGATGCTGAGAATCCACTATTCGACTGTTTGCCTTCGATAGTATAGTTTTGGCTTAGGTAAGGGTCATAGTTTACATCGTGTTTTGATTAAGATTACGATCGCTGTTTACATTAAGGTTCTTTTTAAGATTAGTATCATAATTTTATCATGATTTTTATAAAGATTAGTCTATGATCTTAGCTAACATCATGATTTTGATTAAGATCAGTACAGTATCATAGCCTTAATCATGGTTTTGATTAAGATCATTATCATAGCCTTAATCATGGTTTAATTAAGACCAGTATCATAGCCTTAATCACGGTTTTGATAAAAACAGGATCAGAGTTTGAATCAAGGTTTTGGTTAAGATTAGATAACAGATTAAATCATGATTTAGGTTAAGATTGTATACTTATAACTTAAATCATGGCTTTGGGTAAGATTTGGATCAAACATTGTGATTTTGGCTATATTCTTGAAGCCGTGGTTTGAATTATAATAAAATGGGGGCCACACGACAAACTTTCCATAATTATACCCGTTAAACTCAGCAACTGAAGCATAATTTCCAACAGCATTCCTTATATGGTAGGACCAGCTTCGTTCCGCCTGGTCGCATACCCAATTTTTAACCCACCAAACGTAGCCTCATATCCAACAGCCTACTCCCCTATACGGCAAGACCAGCTCCGTTCCACCTGGTCGTATACCCAATTTTTACCCACCAAACGTAGCTTCATATCCAATAGCTTCCCCTATATGCATGGTAGAACCAGCTCCGTTCCACCTGGTCCTTTACCCCTTCATTCCCGTCCCTGTGGATTCCCTCCATGCATCCGTCTCCATATCCTGCTGAGAACGTGACTTCCGATGCTGATCGGACGCTGTAATCAAATTCCGGAGTGCGGCGGCTCTTCCACTAATTAACTTTGATCTTCCGTAGCCTTTGATCTCGCCGCCCATCAGTCGGGTGGACTGTATACGCGTCGGTTGGAAGAGGTCGGTGGCTGAACGGTCAGCTGGCATGACCAGCAATATGGGAAGCCCCCCACACACACACCGCCCCCCCCACATCCCACCCGACATGCTATCGATGAAAGAAAAAGATGGAGTGCTGTCACTATCACGTCTATTGTAGGACTAGCTAATCAAATCATGTTGGACTAATCTAATCTGATCTGATAATCTAGTGACTCCTGTAATAGGATTGATCACCGTAGTGCACAGATATCAGCGGATAGTCGCTTTATCTAAAGATTGTTCTACACAACAATTATGGTCCGAATAAGAATAAAAAATACAACATGGAGAGGGAATCTGACAGGTGGGCGGAACTGTGAGAAGGCTGAAAAGATGGGTTGTACGAAGCGTGCAAATTTTCAATATATAAGGTCATCGTTGTAGGTTAAATTACGAGAAGTAGGCTAACTGTATTTTAAGTAAAGTAAGTAAAGTCATCCCAGGGGCGAAGGCCCGTTGGCGAGGCGCTCATCTTGACGAAGCGTTCGTGAATAAGCTAGTGGCTTGCGCTTGGCTCGCGAGTGGCGCTTTAGTAGTTTGGAGATTACTTTCTAATTCGTTTTGCTTAGAGATCCGTTTTTCCACATCATAGAACCCACCCCAGTGATACCAGTCCAACCGGAAATAGACTGGTTAACTGCCCGGAAGTGACATCCTATAGCAAAACACAATTATCAATGTCCGTCTCTGTCTGTCTGCCTGTCTGTCTCTGTCTCTCTGTGTGTCTCTCTCTCTCTGTCTCTCGCTGTGTATATATATATATATATATATATATACCTCTCAGTCTATTTCGGTCTCACTCAATGACTATGTTTTTTCTGTATATCTCTACGCACGCGGTATATGTATACCTGCTTCTGTATTTCTTTCTCTGCCTGTCTCTCTGTCTCTCTCTCTCTCTGCCTGTCTCTCTGTCCCTCTCTCTACCTGTCTCTCTGTCCCTCTCTCTCTGCCTGTCCGTCTGTCACTCTCTCTGGGCACCCATCACTTCTGTCCGTCTGGTCGTGGAAATTAATTTGTCAACGCTGATATATACGCCTGCGTGCAGTACGTCATCCTAATTCTGGCGACTCGCTGACAGCCACAGGTGATACGAGAATTAATCTGATTGCCTGAAAGTACACCTGGCTAAGCAATATACCTGTGCGTTTTAACATGAAAATGACCAACATGCAACTGATATCCAAGGACTCACACTAAAATTACACGCTATCCCATCGATGTGTCGCCATACGTATACTTTTCTCATGAGTTAAGGAATACTGTTATACATATATGGTGAGAATTGCCCGGCAGTTGATTGGGTCTATACTCTATACCCCAGTCTTTCTATGACCCATACTAAAGTGTGCCTTTCACACCCCAACTCCACGAGGATCATAACCTGACCCCTCAGTTATTTTTCCACAATTATCATACAGATAATACACATTCATAGGCGCAACCACCCTATGGGACCCACGGGACGCGTCCCCCCAACTTTTGAGTGGTCCCATTGACTTTATCATTATGGTCTCCCCCAACTTTTAGGACGTGATTCATTTGGCCCCCCCAACTTTTAGGATGTGATTGCGCCTATGTACACATATAATATATGCATACATCTATATGAATATCGTGCAGTATTTGAATTGTATAAAAGCTATCGCAGGGCTCAGACCAGGGTGAGAATTGCCGTGGGATTGTGGATAGTTCACACACCCCCAATCTTTGATGGGACCTCTTCGTAAGGTCTTAGGTGCACACCCTCACCCCACATAAACTAAAGTCTGACCCTCAGTTATTTTCCCCCAATTATCATACTGGGTCAGCAGTGGCGGCGCTAGGGGTGGGTTAGGGGACCTAAGCCCCCTAAAAAATGCCATCCATTTTTTCCTATGTGAAAATGAAATCTTTGCACGAAAAAAAGCCTTTACCCCCCCAAAAAAAACTGAAACCCTGACGCCGCCACTGTGGGTCAGACTCCCTTTAACGCCCACCGTGCAGTAAAGTGTAGTAGGGGGGTAACGTCCAGCGTGCACTAAAGTGTAGTGGGCATATGCTCATATAATGACGTCTACTAGCTTATCGAAAGCCTTAATTTTTTGAAACTTTACGTTGTCTAGGTCAAGATGCTATAATTAGACATAGATTAAGTGGAAGATATTTTTAGAATACGTGACCTAATCGCGTAAATCGACCAATCGAAACAGACATTTAAATTCGGCATTTAAATTAGCTCAAGATGGCGAGGCGCAGTCAGCGTGGCTTGTCCGATGAAGAAATTCGGCGATTGCTTGAGGAATACCAGTTGTGAGAAAATAACGAATGCATATGGAAGAGGAGATACAATGCTAAAGAATGATATTTACATCAGGTCTCTATGTCCAAAACTGATAATAACATGCGAAGTATAAGAATGTCGACTTTTCATGTATTTCCTTATTTTTTCTTCGGTTTTTACGAAGACGGTCTGACTACTAAAATAATTATAACTCCTTCATTTATGAATGGATTTTCACAATCTTTGCTGAGTTTTGTCAGGTATTCAGTTCTGCACATTTCATACGCTTATAACACACATGTTGTCACTGAAATTTTTTTGTTATAGGCACTTGAAAGTAGAAAATGTTAAAAACATTGGGGTGGGGTACACTTTGGGGCCGTTTTGGGTGCCCCCAAAATTTTTTGTTCCAAGTCTGGACGGATGGATGGAACGAGGAGATAAAATGCTAAAGAATGATGTCAGCCTTATGTCTTTAGATCAAGAACTGGCTGAGATATGGCAAGTTCAAATTTTTTAAAGTTTTAAGTCGTTTTATGGTAAAATTGCTGGGCAACGGGCCCTAGGGGAAAAAATTTTGCCTGGGCGTTAAAGGGATAAATGATTCCCCTGTCGAGTCGTGGTGCGAAAGAAGACTTTACTTTGGGGTCCACAACTCCAACGGCAATTCTCACCCTATACATGTATATACATGTATAGTATTCGGTTAACTAGTTACAGATGGAAAGTCGTTTTCTTAGCTACAGCATAGTCGCTATGTAGTCCTCTACTTCGCCCTGTTATCTTTCAACGACAGCGTGCGACCAGTTAGTTAACTAATAATTAATTAATTAGTTAATTAATTAATTAATTAACTAATTTGTTAATCAAGCAGGTCGTCTTCGGCGATTGTAACGGCGTTTGTCTTGAAAGCATTGCTCGTCAGATTCTATAGAGATCCACAATTGAATTTAACAACAATTAGAATTCCAGTTAACTTCCAGGACCTACAACTCTACATCTTGGCATCGAACGTTCGTTCTATAGCTTATGCTCACAATCGAGCTACATGTAAGGTCAAGAAAGCTTAAAACGCAAAACCAATTACCGATATGCCTGATTGTAAGTTAGAGTCGCCATGCTTATACAACGATAGTATATCTTCCCCGAATAAACCCCACCACGGGTTTAGGTCTGGCATGACCAAGCATGCTCCTTGCCTGTTGTGGACCCAAGGTTCGAGATATTCGAATCCCCCTCAAGTCGCCGCGTAGGGACCTTGGGCAAGTCCTTCACACGCAATTGCTCAGCGCTTTGGCGTGAAACTCCGATACAGTGTCCGCTCTGCAGTCGGGAGCGCCTCTTAGTAGTGAGCTTGAAGGGGCGCTATAACTAGTGCACATACAAATAAACAAACAAACATGTAGGCCTAGCTATATTCAGTGAAGCCTGGTCCCTGTGACGCAGTTTGTTTACGGTGCGACGAAAGAAACTTTCGTGCGTTAGGCAAATTTTGTTCATCAACACGCCGTTACACGCACACGGTTTTCAGCATTTAGATTATTTCCAGATCGGGCATGGATGGCTTTTAAAAAACACACATTGATCGGACTCACCTGTGCCATCGATCGTAATGTCCTTAGGCGTGTATACCTGTTTAATGAGACTACCTGCTCACCTGAATTAACCTACCTGGTCTATGCCTGACGTTGTCGTGTATACGTGGTATCCGCGCAGGCCTACTTAGGCCAATCTCAAATCAATTGAGCAATTTAGACGTCTTCCCAATGCAACGTAAAACTAATCGGTGATCGATTCTGCACACGTGTATATATGTAGTAATTGTCTTCTGGCATACGTTGAGTGCATACCTGTATTATTGGCATTTCTCTTACCTGTTCGCTGTTGTAATGTATTAGGATCGAGGAAGGCTAGACAATTGAAGTATATTTTAATGCCGAAAGCGTATCGACCGTCACATGAAGGATTATATAATTATAATATAAGCGCAAATGCATACCTGTATACAATGACGTTTCTTACCTGTTCCGTTACCGGTACGCCGAACTGCTCTAGCTATTCTATAGAATCGCGGTAACAACAATAACAACAAAAGCGGCGGATATTTCCCGTCCAAAACAATACCGTTGCAATCAATCACACACACACACACACACACACACACACACACACACACACACACACACACACACACACACACACACACACACACACACACACACACACACACACACACACACACACACACACACACACACACACACACACACACACACACACACACACACACAGGTAAGTGGTACGTATACCTGTATTAGAAGATAAAGGTATACGGCTTACCTGTCCGCTCTCGCAGAATCGCCTTAACGTACTCGGAATCGAATGGACAATAGTCGAAGGCATCGCTTCCGTCGTTGTCTTGCACGATCGGGTCTGCTCCCTGCTCGACGAGGAATCGAATCAACGGTATGTGAGTCTTCGCGCACGCCTGGCAGGCGAGCATCAGCGGCGTGATGCCACCCTTGTCCCTCAGGTTGATCTCGGCACCCTTCTGCATCAGCACCCGGGCGCAGTGCAGGCTGGGGTTCGTGCCCGTGAAGCAGTAGTGAAGGGCATTTCGCCCGTCGTTATCATACAAGTCAACCCTGGCGAGGGCGCGGCGTACAAGGCACGCGACGGTGGGGCAACGCCCGTTCTCGCAGGCGTACATCAACGGCGTCTTCCCGTTCGAGTCTCTTAGGTCGACGCTGCAGCGAAGCGGGACCAGCGTATCCAGTATCGCGACGCAGTCATGCATCGCGCAGTAGTGGACCTCGTTCCGTCCGTTCCTATCGACCATCGCCATCAGGTCGTGGACGAACTTCGACCGGGCGATCTCCGCCGCCGCAGCGTGGTTCCCCGTCACGGCCGCCACCATCAGCAGCGAGAGTCCGTTTGCGTCGCTGTCGATACGGTCCGTCCGCTGAAGCAGGTAGGTCGTCGCCGCCAGGCTGCTCGACTCGACGGCGTAGAAGAGAGCGCTGCGTCGCCGCTGATCGACCTGGTTGACGTCGACGCACAGCACCTCAACGAGGTAACGCACGAGGTCCATCTGCCGGGCGTCGGCCGAGAGCTTACAGGCGCTCATGAGGAGAGTACACCCGGTCAGGTCCTGGTCGGCGTCCCGTCGATAGTGCGAACCGTAGCGGGTTAACATATCGATGTCTCCCTGCTCGACGAAGTGGTGAAGGGCCGTACGGCCCTTAGCATCCCTGCTGCAAACGGCCTCGCCGAGATCGGCCGCTCGGTCGAGGACGAGCCCGACGATCCCGTCGAGGCCCAATCCTAGGCTGACGGACACGGCGTTCAGGCCGTTCGCGTTCGTGCACAGCTTCAGTCCGCGGTCGAGAAGGGCGCAGACGACCTGAGACCGGCGGGACCTGACGGCGTAGAAGAGCGCGTTCTCGCCCTTACTGTCGACCCCGTGAATGTCAAGGCCGATGGAGTGCGCATGCGCGAGCAGGTGCTCCGTCATGGCAACGTTTCCGGCGCGAGCCGCCTGCATAAGGTTCGTCTTCAGCTTCTTGTCAGCGCGACATTTCATTCCGGTGGCCAGTAGGTACTTTAGAACCTCCGTGCATCCGCTTTCGATTCTGAAATGGAAAGTGAAAGCTACAATCGAAAGTGCGAGCCAAAGCGAAACTGAACTCGTTTACAACTCGTACAAGTTAACGTCTGCCAATACTATATGATTAAGAGACACAGTAACTGATCTGAGTCTATTGAAATAATATAATCTAATCTAATAAGATTAGATAAGATTGTATTGTGTCACACAAGATCAGATTAGATATTATTGTGTCACATAAGATTAGATTAGATTAATTACATTGTGTCACACAAGATCAGATTAGATATTATTGTGTCACATAAGATTAGATTAGATTAATTACATTGTGTCACATAAGATTAGATTAGATTAGATTATGTCACATAAGATTAGATTAGATTAGATTATGTCACATAAGATCAGATTAGATTATATTGTGTCACATAAGATCAGATTAGATTATATTGTGTCACATAAGGCCAGATTAGATTATATTGTGTCACATAAGAATAGATTAGATTAGATTATGTCACATAAGATTAGATTAGATTATATTGTGTCACATAAGATTAGATTAGATTATATTGTGTCACATGAGATTAGATTAGATTATATTGTGTCACATAAGATTAGATTAGATTATATTGTGTCACATGAGATTAGATTAGATTAGATTATGTCACATAAGATTAGATTAGATTATATTGTGTCACATAAGATTAGATTAGATTATATTGTGTCACATGAGATTAGATTAGATTAGATTATGTCACATAAGATCAGATTAGATTATATTGTGTCACACAAGATCAGATTAAATTATATTGTGTCACATAAGAATAGATATATTGTGTCACATAAGATTGGATTAGATTACATTGTGTCACACAAGATCAGATTAAATTATATTGTGTCACATAAGAATAGATATATTGTGTCACATAAGATTGGATTAGATTACATTGTGTCACACAAGATCAGATTAAATTATATTGTGTCACATAAGAATAGATATATTGTGTCACATAAGATTGGATTAGATTACATTGTGTCACACAAGATCAGATTAAATTATATTGTGTCACATAAGAATAGATATATTGTGTCACATAAGATTGGATTAGATTACATTGTGTCACACAAGATCAGATTAGATATATTGTGTCACATAAGATTGGATTAGATTACATTGTGTCACATAAGGCCAGATTAGATTATATTGTGTCACACAAGATTAGATAAGCTTATACTGTGTCACGTGAGATTAGATACGATTATACTGTGTCACATAAGATTATATAAGATTATATTGTGTCACAAACGATCAGATTAGATCATATTGTGTCACATAAGATTAGATATATTATGTCACATAAGATCAGATTAGATTAGATTGCGTCACATAAGATTAGATAAGATTATATCGTGTAAAATAACATTAGAATAGATTATATTGTGTCACACAAGATTAGATTAGATTACATTGTGTCTGATGTGTCACATAAGATCAGATAAGATTATATTGTGTCACATAAGATCAGATAAGATTATATCGTGTAAAATAACATTAGAATAGATTATATTGTGTCACACAAGATTAGATTAGATTACATTGTGTCTGATGTGTCACATAAGATCAGATAAGATTATATTGTGTCACATAAGATCAGATAAGATTATATTGTGTCACATAAGATCAGATACGATTATATTGTGTCACATAAGATCAGATAAGATTATATTGTGTCACATAAGATCAGATACGATTATATTGTGTCACATAAGATCAGATTAGATTACCATATATATAAAAACCCCTTCGGCCATGCAGATCAGACCAAGATTTGATTAGATCATAAGGTCATAGCATCTACATGTATACTCTACCCACCCATAGAAGAGGACGTTCCTTCCTTCGTTATCCGTCTGCTCCAGCTTCAGTCCCAGAGTCTCCGCATTCGTCGTCAGGTACTTCACCATCTCCAGATGACCATTGAGCGCCGCCTGCATGTACACCGTCCGGTTGCCATGGTCACTCTCGACGCTGCATCCGGCCTCAACGAGTCGACGGAAGATGTCCGGGTTGCCGACGGACGAGGCGTAGAACAACACGTTGCTCCCACGCTTGTCTCGCACCTGTAAGGTATAAAGCAATTAAGGAAAAAGGTATAATTAGGTAACGTATAAGGTAAGATAGATTAAGAAACGGAGGTAGGGTAAGATAAACAAGGTAATGTAGGATATGGTATGGTATACAATGGAAGGTGAATAAGGCAAGTTTAAGTAAGACAAGATAAATACGGTGAGGTATAATAAGGCAAGATAATGTAGGGTAAATTAAGAAATTAAGGTAAAGTAAGATAAACAATGTAAAGTTAGGATAAGACAAGATAAGATAAATAAGATAAGGTAAGTTAGCATAGAGTAAAGAAAGTTAAATATGGTAAGATGAAAGAAAGGCAAGAAGGGTGAGGGAATATGGGGTAAGGCGACAAAAGGTAAGGTGCCTGTAATCATGTAATTATAAGGTTAACAAATCGAAAAAATATTAGCAATCAAACAATATTCTAATAATAATTACGAATCAGGTAAGCTAATGCTATAAAAGGTGGTCTAAGCTTATTTTACTTGATCGTAATCGCACACTCCAAATCTCTAAAGCTAGAAGTGTATACTACGGAGCACCAGCTTATTCACGAGTTCTGTAAATATCTATAGCTACTCTCGTATGCATGTACATATAGCAGTGGCGTAGACAAGGGGGGGCAAAAAAGTAAAATTTAAAGGTTATATTTTATCCACTTAAATCGAAAAACAAAACACTTGCTTGTAGTAACAATTATTTTTCTTACTTTATTCCCTTTGTTACTTTATTCCCTTTGTTACTTTATTCCCTTTTTATTTACCGTAATACTGGTGGGTTGGTGTCAGAAAGCGCATCCGGCCAGACCAAAAAATCCAACCCCCTCATAGATTCCTGGCTACGCCACTGACAGATAGGACATTGTAGGTATGCGTCTTACCTGTACATCAAGGCCGAGTTTGGCTGCGTTGCTGACCAGGTAGTCGACGAAATCCAATCGGTTTCGGTTGACCGCCTCCATAAGAACCGTTGACCCGTTGACCGTCGTACAGATGGTCGAACCACGTTTCAACAGGAACTTAAATCCGTCCATCTGGCCTCCTGATATAGCGACACACAACGTAACGTATTTAATGTACGTAAATGTTAATGTGTTCTAATACCATTGAATGCTGTGTAGTGTACAATGTTCCGCATTGATATAGCGCCACACAACGTATTTAATGTACGTTAATGTAATGTGTTCTAATACCATTGAATGCTGTACAATGTTCCGAAACTTAGCATACGATGTGTACGAACTGCAAAAGAAATAATTCTGTGTATAGTACGTACTTGTGTATAGTACGTACTATGCTATAGGTGAGAGGTAATTTATTTATTCAGTCATTGGAGAGATTTATATAGCACCCGTTCAAGTCTACTTCTCGGATGTACTCCCGACCCAAGCACGGCTAAAAAACATATCACCAATAAACCAAAATGTGTTCTATGATGTGGCACATTGAATCGTTCTAGCGAGTAATATATTTGCTGTGTGTAAATTGCTATCATGTAGACTACCACGTAGTCTGCAGCAAGAAAAAAATTATGCATAATTATGCAATAAAGATCACTGGTGTATTGTATTTTACAGTTAACAACAGCATGCAATATAGGCTATGAGCTATGTACATTTTCTGTGTGAATTTTGTTGCATTAAATATGTAATGTCCTGCAGGCAGTAGGCCTATTTAGTAATTATAATCTGCAGGCATGCACAGGAAGGACTAATCTGCAATAATGTTCCATGTATAGCATTCAAGCTAATCAACAAGAGTTTATTCATCATCATCATCATCATCATCGAAATCCTTGGGCTAAACGCCCGTAGGTGTCCGGCGCCACTCTCTGTTTGAGTCTGTCTCGTGCCATGTTGCCCATCTTCTGTACTGACCGGCCTGTGCATGTCAGCTCCACATCATGACACCTTGAAGCATCTGGGTTGCTATGTCACTTGTGTCGTGGTTTTTGGGGATTTCTATGGTCTTGGTCTTTTACTGCCAGTGTATCTCCACCCATCTGGCAAACCTTCCTCATTTTGTCCGGGCTTAGGACCGGCACAGGGAAGTTGCTGGTTCCCTGTGGCAGAGGATGGATGCAGTTTAACGTCGTGCCCAGGACCAGGAGTTTATTAACATGTCATAATTTATGTAAATTGGCTGAAGGTAGAATTTGTAGTTACGACTTAGCCTACACTACATGTGATACTGATGCAGTAGGCCAACGTAGTGTATGCTGTGTAAAGTATGCGCCATGTCACATTAATGTAGATTTATATGATTATGACGCGCAGACTAACAAGAATTCGTCAGTCTCACATGATGACCCAAACCTTCAAGCCATATTATGGGCGCTGAGGTGTGGTGCCTATAATTTAATGTAATTTAATATAATGTAGGCATATTATCTTAAAGCAATGCTATGCAATTCAATTGTATAATAGGCACTCGTTAAGTCAATGTTATGTAGGCCTACATGTCAATAGATCTGAAGACATTTTTTACAATGTACCAAATAGCATGCATCACATCGGTCACTTGCACAGCATAGCAGGTATAATAGTCTGTTCTTGTTTAGCATGAGAAATTACATAACGACAGCTACTTACTGCTATTATTTTCCACACCGCTTCGATACCTTTGTTAAGAGTAGCCTATTATATTCCCAATTGCTCATTGTAAGACATGTTTTCACACTCGTTCATATTCTCTCTCAGATAACAATCCATCCAAACAAATCTTTGCCCCAAGACCGGCAGTTACGTCACACACCCTCCTTTCCTCCCTTCGACTTCTCAGCCAATCAGAGTCACCGTCTCTTCTTATTGAGGGTCTAGTCCGAGATATGGACTTCTATAGTTGATAGCATTTAAACACGAAACTCTTCTGCGCATAAGGTGAGGCTAAATAGCAATCGGTATCGTAAACAGTAAACTTGAGATGACTCTGCCACTATTCGCACTCTGCCAGTGCCTGTCCCAAGTCTGGATAAAGGAGGAGGGCGACACTACTCATCTTTGAAAAGGCAGTGTCGTTAAACATGTAACAAGCTTAAACTTGAGATGTTTACAGCGCGCAAGAACCAAAGTCGCACACGTCAGCTTATTCACTGGCGATCAGCCAAAACATAAATCGATAGGCGGGATGCAAATAATCGGTTTCAGGTGAAGGTCCAAAGGGCAGACAGGCAGATAGTCAGACGGCTAAGTTGGATGGTGTTTATAGTAGAAAGGGGGAGGAAGGCGAGGGAAAGACAACGTCATCTTAGCTTCCATCAAGTGTCATTCACCAAGCGATATTTGCCATTGTATTGTATTGTATTGTATTTATAAATTTATAAAGCGCCTCTCACAGTGCATAACAATCAGAGTACATGGCATAGCTATGCCATGTACTTGCGACAGCCATTTCACAGCCATATTATAGTTGTGACTTGTGACTTGTAGTACCGGTAGTTAGTGTAGTACTGTAGTGTATTTGCGGCATGTAATGTATGCAGTACGTAAAATGCAAGATCTTATGTGCACTGGTTTGCAGTAAAAAAAATAAGCAAAGTGCAATGTATACTTTTTAGTGTCATAATATGTCACATGTCTCGATAAGTATGTAATACGCAGCATTATTATAGGAAGCATATCAACTAGTGTGTAATAGCCTACGTTATATGTAATATAATAGTTTATCGACAGGAATCTATATACAGACAGAGACCAAATTTATAAACTAACCAACAACTTTGTACCATCGACTATTTATCATTCACAAAGTGCGGTAACATTCACCAAAGTACATCTCACCATTGCTCTTCGCCAAGACGTCCATGGCTAGCTCACAACAACAGCACTGGGTCTACTGAACCTAGCTAGGCCTCACTCAGTCAGGCTGACTGTTCTGAGTGTTTTAGCCTCACAGCCATTCTCTATGAATACCTCTCCAGCCTACACAACAAAGCAGAGGCGCGTAACGTACCTTTGCACCTCGAGCCTCCACAGCCATTTCTCTAGCCAACTCCTATAATATACAGCAACTAGTAACGCTACCACTACTATACAGCCTTAAACCTAAATCAATAATCACCTGCCCGACTCCAATATATAGATACATTGTAAAGACGCACAATATATCGCTCAACGACAATGCACGTGGGCTAATATACGAGCACATTACTCGGAAAACCTATGTTTGGATCGTGGAGGAAAGAAATAAAATTAATGTGAGGACGTTGAAAGACGCGCTTTCAACACGTGCGCGCTAATCGCCTCTGAACGAAGCTGGGATAAAAAGAAAACGCATTTGCACATTGCAGGCCTAGAATATGTCTGCACACATTATTATTCGTACATGCATACATACAAACGCACAAACGCAAATAAGCCTAAACACTAAGCCTAGAAACATTCAACTTTGGACCATTTTTACATTGCATTGTCATAATGTAGACTATAGTATTGTATTATATGTATCCAGGGCTGAAAGTGAGCCGGGTCGGTCCGGGTCTGCGACCCGGCATCGATTTTCGAGACCTGCTGTTGCCGGGTCTCAGCCGGGTCGCTCGTTTACCAAAAATCAGTTGCGAATTACTTTAAAAAGTTCGTCATTCGCCAAAAACTAGGTTAAAACGGTAGGCTTTTTAAACATTTTCAGCAAATGACTAGCGTAGATGCTTATGCCAATGAATACACCCCAGATATGTTAATCATGCCGCCGGCCCGTGATGAGGTTATGGGCACCATAACCTTACTGGGAGGCCCGCCGACTTCCTGGGAGTGACTACGCCGGTAATCCTGTACAACTACATCAGGAAATGGGGTGTTAAATTAGCAGCAGCAGCATTCATAGGCGGAGACTAAGGGGCCAGAAGGCGGATCCCGAAATTTGCGGTTGGGGATAGAGATGCTGATATCCCCAATATTTCAGAAATATTTCAGAAATATCATTAGACTCTATAAATTTCTAGAATGTCAGGCCCTATCCACTGTTTATCCATAATGAGCAATTTTGTTAGGGGTCATTGCATAATTACGTAACGTCGAAAATGACCGTTTTCGACCCACCCACCCACCCTGTAACGCTTCGTAACGTTACCCTTGACCCACCCACCCACCCTCCCCAGCGTTACGTAACGATTGTTACAAAAATCCAGTTGAGATTCAAGTCTATTATTGGCTTATGTGAGCACGTAGGCTAATTATAATTCATATTTTCATAGTGAATTTAATATAGCCTAGTTTGTGAATTATAGGCTAATTTGACAGTAGACTAGGCTTAAAATATACACAATATTTTTTCATATAAATAACAGTCATGCGTGAACTGTAATTTTTTTAAATTATACCGCAGGAATAAAATTTTACACTGCTGAAAAGTTTCACGGACTAAATGGCTCCTTAATAATTAATTAAAATTAAGATTAACTTATTATTTGCTTAGTCGGGGCACTTCGATAATTATTAATAGAAATATTGCCGAGTTTTGTTGAGCATTATTTTTTAATGTTTGGGGTCGTGTCCACTAAGTAAAACATGCTTCAAAGTGATTCTTCGATGTCAGAATTTCAAGGGCAATTAGACGTATACCACGTTGTTCCGTTGGTAAAGCTATCACAGATCTAAACAACTCAAAGAGCGGTTTCCGGTTTGCACAAATGGGAGAACAGAATTGACCTGGCATGTAACTGATGTCTGCTGCCGGATCTTATTCAGATAAAATAGTTCGAACTACTTCGGTTAAGTTCTAAATCAATGTCACAAAGTTTAAACTTCGACCACATCATGTCTGAAGTGTCATTCGAATCTTTCGATGGTAATTTAATAGTAATTTTTTTTCATGGCGTTACGTAACGCTCAGCTCTCCCCACCCACCCACCCTCGTAACGTTTCGTAACGTTTTCAATGACCCCACCCACCCACCCTCGAGCGTTACGTAATGATGCAATGACCCCTTACGACGACAGCAAACAATTCTACCTCTGCAGTGTGGAAATTCAAAAATTTATAGGTCTACGACGTGGTGACGGTGGTGGAGACATTCATTGAACACTTAAATTAAATTTTTGTTCAGCAATAAAATAATTATGAGAAACTTGTTGAGATGACAGCTTAAAATGATGCCACTGCAGTGTGGATAATTATGTAAAAACATTAAAAATACAAGGGTTCACTTTTGAAGTCACAAAACGCGACTTTTGGCACTGAACGGATGAGCCGTTTCGTTAAAATGACAGCCTGAAATGCAACTAGGCCTACTGCAATGTGAAAATTAATCAAATTTGACCATTGGGGAGGGGATATTTGTTGAACTCTTAAATCAAGTCTTTCAGCAGTGAAATTATGAGAGATTTCGCTGAGATGACAGCTTAAAATAATACCATTACAGTTAGGAATTTGACAGATTTAAACAATAGAAGACACTTTTAAGCCGTAAACCACGACTGTCCGCACTGAAATGATGAGCATTTTAGCTATAATGACAGTCTAGCATGCTAATATTGCAGCGTGTAAATTAAAAAACATCTTGATAATGGGGATGGGCATATCTCCTCCGCCAAACCCATCCCTTTCTTAGTAATCGCAATCGATCGTAACCGTCATCTCCAAACTTCTAAAGCGCTACTCAAAAGCCAAACGCGGGGCACCAGCTTATTCACGAGCGCAGCGTCGAGTCAAAAGAGTTGTCCGCAAGAGTAGTCCGAAGGTGGTCCGGGTCGAGTTTCCAAAGGATCAGAGGGGGCGGGGCAGCAACTAAGGCGAGTGTCGTCTGGACCGGGAATTGGCGGGTGGACGATCAGATGAGACATAGCAAGAGTTTTTGAAAAGGCGTGACTTCATCTTCGAATTAAAAACCCAAGGTGTCATGAATGGAGGAGCCTGCAGAAGGTGATGGTGTGTGATCAGTAATGATGGTGTCGGAACTGAAAAAGATCGAAATTCAGGAGACGGATCATTCCAAATGCGTGGTGTTGTGTTGGATATGGCTCGTTGGAGAACTTGAGATGACTTGTGACCGGCGGTCGAGAAAGAAAGACAGGCCGATGATCGGGTAGAGCAGATTGGCTGGATAGTGAACAGTTCGCGAAGATATCTGGACTGGGAGCATAGGCGCAACCACCCTATGGGACCCACGGGACGCGTCCCCCAACTTTTGAGTGGTCCCATTGACTTTATCATTATGGTCCCCCCCCAACTTTTAGGACGTGTTTCATTTGGTCCCCTCCAACTTTTAGGACGTGATTGCGCCTATGACTGGGAGCATTGTAAGGAGTTGTAGGTTAAGGAGAGAACTTTGATGTGGATTCGCTCTCGAATTTTCAACCATAGCGATTAGCGAAGTGACTTGAGGCTAGTGCTAGTGGCTCAACACTAAGCAATGGTTGCAAAAGACACAAAGTATAGGCTAAGCCTTTATAGAATTCACCATCATCATCATCATCATCATTATCCATGGGTTAACAACCCGTAAGTGTCCAATGCACACTTTATCGTTCTCCTCCAAAGTCCGCGGTCCTGAGCAGATCTTCATAGAATTAGCTTTAAAAAATTAGAATTCAAATTACACATTTTGGGTGGGTTGAGCTGATAAAACCCATAAAGGGTTTTCCTATAGGCTACAGTATCCATGTGACAGCTGTAAACTTAGAAACTTGCTATAGGCATACACTTGAAACTTTTGTGATCATGGTAAAGACGAAACCCATATCTTTTGCAATACTTTGACTTTGTTATCCTGGTATTTTGCTACTATGCAAAACGACTTTTAAAAAAGTTTTCATGACTTTATCGTTCATAAAATAGCTGGCAAATAAGAGCCTAAAATGGACTCTAGTTGAGGTCAACACAGCTAAAAATGCGTTGGTCGCTGGGGCTCCGCCCCAGACCCCGCTGGGGGAGCTTACGACGCTCCCCCAGACCCCCTAGTCGGTATGGGCTTCGTGCCTTCGGCACTCGCAACTTCGCGCCTTCGGCGCTTTCCGGCAAAAAGTCAGACCCGGCAACTTTTCCAAACCACTTTCAGCCCTGTATGTATCTAGAGCGTATCAATTGATAGATGCATTGCTGTTTGTATTTTCTGGGCTCATGATCGAGGTTCAGTTTCTCGACTCAAGACCGCGTTAATGCTTACTCAGATGTCTATATAACTCAACTCAACGCCTGCATGTTCAAGCTGAATCATGAATGCTAGCGAGACTTGGCACCTCGCACGTAAACAGCCTTGAGCAGTCGTGTGTGTAAATCGGCACAGCCGATTTTTTCTGACACACCCTGTGCCAAAACTAGCACCTTCTATCCTCCGCGCATCTTTCAGACCCGTCAAACAATTATCATCTAGGATGACAGACCACTGTCCGGACGACAGACACCCGGGACGACGTCCCTTCAACCGCCGCCGCCGGCCCCGGTGATGGACCGGCCCCATGATAGACCAGCATCGGCGGCCGGTGTATATTCTGTTTGGTGATATACATACGCCATTCTTCCCCCGGTCGGTGTTCTATTATGGTGCAATCAATCAGCCGGTCGTAGTGGAGGCGTAATTGCCAACCAAGAGCTAGCGATTGTTACGCGGGCACCCGAGCGATAATAGAGGAACTGACAACGTAGTCCCTCGGTAATTTGCGGAGCTAGAGCGCACGGCGTCCGACGTATTGAAGTTTTTGTAGCGCTATGGTAAACACTCAAAGTCAACAGCGGCGCGATATTTGGTCGCCGCGGTCGAAAACATTTAGCGATTAATTTGTGCGGTATCCCGATGTTTGCAAAACTATATTATTCTCATGATTTACGGTCCATGTGATGATGAGCTCATTCTGACGTCATGAACTGATCTAGAAATAGCAGACGATCATCATAAATGACTTCAGCTGTTTAAATTTAGGCCTACAAATTTTTAAATTAATTAAACTACCGCGGGGTAACTCCTAGGCACTCCAAAAACACACACACACACACACACTCGCGCAAACACACGCGCGCACCGTTGTTTTAATTTTTAGCCTATAAATTATTTTGTTTGTTTTAATGTTAAGCCTATATTTTAAGCCTATATTTTATTTAATTCTAAGACTATGTTTAATTTTAAGCCTATATTTTAAGTTCTTCTAAGTTCGAAAATTCAGGTAAGTCAACAAAAATGCAAGTTCGATATCAGTCGTACAAAAATTTTGCGAATATAGGTCAATTAAGATTCAATTATTCAGAATATACTGCAGGTCATCTAAGAGGATCGCAAGCGTAGGCCTACACCATAATAGCAGATAGCCTAATATTCTTACTATAACAGCAATTTTATTTAGCGCCTCTTCAAGGTTGCCTACTCAGGACCGCTCCAGCCCACTCCAGGTCTAAAGGGCAGTGAAAAACGAGACAGAATGACCAATGTGTATTCGACGAAGCGTGGTAGAGGTCACACATTCCAGGTCGCAGAGCGGGTCGTGCATGCATGGTGAAGGCGCTGCGCTGTCTTAAATAATGCCTTATTTCGGACAAGATGCCACGGGAGTAGACGCTGAGTGTAGATTAAGCAATGGAGTATTTACTACATATTGCAATACTCGTTCAATTCATTATTATTATTAATAATTATTTCTGTTACGAACAGCGCAGATGTATACAGAGGACGTGTGGGGGAAGTTTAACCTATTATCGTAAATGTTATTCATAGACATTGTATGGAATAATAATGGAAATGACGCGCTGTCAATCAATCAATCACATAAATTTATATAGCGCCGTTTCAAGATTTCTATATAGCCTACTCAGAGGCGCTAATATGGAATAATAATAGAAATGACGCGTTGTCAGCTTTCGTGTGTAGCTGTGTGTGTGTGTGTGTGTGTGTGTGTGTGTGTGTGTGTGTGTGTGTGTGTGTGTGTGTGTGTGTTGTGTATGTGTGTGCGTGTGTGATGCAAATTATTGCGACTGTGAAGCTTTCCCTCAACGTTGGACATCCCCACACGCGCACTCTGACGCACTATAGGCACGTACTAAAAGTGCACAGCATTGCAACAGCCAAGCCACAACATTGAAAAGGTCAGGACAGCGGGACAGAGACGGCGGTCTATATACGGTGCATCCGAAGCCTATTATATACAACATATATAATATTGACAGCCGTATACAATATACATGCATATCAATTTTCCGACCAAATAAGTTGATGCATGAGGCACCGAGTGCCTAAAATATACTGCGAAATGTCAAATGTAGCCTACAAATTCTACCTAGAATTGTTAAACTGCATGTAGATCTACTAAAACTGTATGTTTAACGTGAAATATTCAGTGGCGGCGACAGGATTTCAGTTTCGGGGGGGCTGAAGCCTCGACCGAAACCTCATGAAAATTTTCCGTTTTCGCCGCCAATATTTCTGACGACCTTTTTTTTTTTAGTCATCGACCAAAATCCTAGGAAAATCCTTGGAAAATTTTCCATTTTCGCCGCCAATATTTCTGACGACCTTTTTTTTTAGTCATCGACCAAAATCCTAGGAAAATCCTTGGAAAATTTTCCATTTTCGCCGCCAAAATTTCTGACGACCTTTTTTTTTTTTTTTTTTAGTCGTCAGCCCAAAATCGTGGATGTTTTACTGTAAATTTTTTTAGAATGGGCCTTTTTTAGGGGGGCTGAGCCTCCTGTAGGGGGGGCTTAGCCCCCCAGCCCCCCCTAGCGCCGCCACTGGAAATATTCAGGTATTTAGAACAACTTCAAGCTGGCTTGAAGTAGGCTAATATATAGACCTCTATTGGTCAAATCAATGAGAAATTCATACTGGATGAGCACACTGCATAATTTATATTCTAGACGTCAACTAACTGCACTCTAGGCCTATATTGACAAGTCCACTAGTAACACTCTTGTCAACCGTGCACTTCACAAAGTCAACTGTGCACTTTGTTTCGAAAAACAGGCATTTCATAGGCTCTGCATACATGCTGCATTATTTTCATTAACACGCAAACACATGAGCAAAATAATGTGCGGGCTGCGATCTGCGATCTGTGTGGCCGGTAATGTTGGATAGGCCTAAGAACCCAACGGACAGAAGCGATAAATGCGGAGATATGTATCGACAGGAGATAGTCCGTACCAGTCAAGCTATAGGAACAGAACTATGGCTGGAAGCGAAATGTGCATGGAACTGTTTCCTCGACAAAGGGTTGCCTGTTCGGCTATTCCTGCAAAGAAAGAAATAGTAGGGCTGTGGAAGCGATCGTAAAATCAACGGGGGATGTACTATAGACGGAAAGCATTCCTATATATTCTACCTTTCCCCTTTACCTCTCTTACAACCACTTCCATTCTATGGGCCTATATTATAAGCATTAAGCACCATATAATTTATATCGTAGTTGCCTGCTTGCCTAGCCTTCGGATTTTGAACTGGAACAAGTGGACCGACTTTTGTCCTATGCGTCATGCCTGCCTATGAGTTTGGTTTTGATTTAGCGCTACAACCTCCTTCGAGCTACTCCTTTGCACAACCCTTTTGACTACACACAGCGCTCGTGAATACGATGGTTCCCGCGATGTCTTTTTCCTGGACGCTGTAGAATCTTGAGAAGATTGCGACTATACGATTTTAGTCGTTTCACCCTCGTCGCAAACTCCACCAATACTTTCCGTTTTCATGTGTTCTAGACATCTATCTGACTGTACCAGCGAAGAAAAAACTTAAGGGCTGATAGACTCAATCATCCTTGTGCAAGGCTGCGCTAGTAGATTTTGAGGTGAGTGTATACACGCTGACCGGGAAAAAATCTACTTTTTGGGAGCGGAATTTCGGATGACCTTTTTTAGTCATCCGCCCCAAAATTTATCCATTGTCCCGTCCGAAAAATTTCATGACCTTTTTTTAATCTTTCACTCCTCCGAATTACGTGAAAAAATACACCTGAATATCCTTTGCCTTTTTCGTATACCCACACGCCCTTTGTGAGGTGAGTATACTCTGTATACCCGCGTGTACCCTGGTTTTCGGCGGTGAGTAGGCTACAGGGGCCTATACGATGCTGTTTTTTTCCTAGAGGTAAGTTTACGCCGTATACCCGCGTACTATAGCCTTGATTACAGCCCTGTCCTTGTGAAACAGCGTTAGCTATTTTTTTGCCTATGCGTAGGCTATAGACACGACGCAGTATGAGATGATCTTGCGCAAAAATCCGCCATGAAGAGTAGGAAATGTAATCCAGTCGCACGTGCCATCAAATCGGAGGACAACTATATATTGCGAGGAAGAAAAAACATTTAAAGAACCTATAACAACACACCAACATTCTGACTTACTCACTGACTGACCGACTGCCTAACTGACTGACCAACCGACCGCTTGATTCGCCGACAGGCATTGACTGGCATGATGTCGGCGGGGTCCCTGTTCCTACAAATATGTCTGCCTATCCATATTATGTCAGCTGTCCAACGTAGCTTGAATGCTGTCCATAATCTAGCCAGACTAGCTTGATAGATGGGACAGGTCCGTTTTGACCATTCTTTACAACGGGATAATCCTCCGAGTTCCGTCTTAACGAGATGAAGCCAGACGCCGACGGAACGACCGACAGACAGGCAGACAGACAGACAGGCAGACAGGCAGACAGACAGGCAGACAGCCAGGCAGACAGAAAGATAGAAAGACAGAAGGACAGACTGACAGGCAGACGGACAGACGAGCAGACAGACAGAAGGACAGACAGATAGATAGACGGGTAATTATGGAGACAGACAGACCAACGGTCCAACACCCGAACATAAAAGATGCACACACGGTATACAAAAACGGTCAGACATACATAGGAAGGCTTGCACACTGCCATACATACAGAGAGAGAGACAGAGAGACAGACAGACAGAGACAGAAGACAGAGACAGACAGACAGACAAAGACAGGCAGACAGACATACAGAAAGGCATCATGTAGATAGACTAACATACATACATACATACATACATACAGGCGAACATACCGAATGGTATACGCGTGAATTGAGAGATAAAAAACAAAAGACATCAGACTGATAGAATAGAGACAACGTGCCTGTACATGTCTACGTCTACGCGACTCAGTGTGAGTGGAATGATATTGCGATATCCACTTAATTCAGAGAGAAAACCCCAGCAAGACGTCAGACAGACGCACAGACAGACACACAGACAGAGAGACAGACAGACAGGCAGACAGACAAGACAAACAGACAAACAGACAGACACCTAGACATATAGAGAGATTATAGACAGACAGATAGACAGACCGACAGACAGACAGACACATATACAGACAGACAGATAAAAGACAGACACACAGACAGACACACACACAGACAGACACAGACAGACAAACCGAATGACGCACACTGAATTCAGAGAGAAAAACAGAAAAATAGACAGACCGAATGAATTCTTTTTATGCTCTAAATGCCACAGTGCATGGCTTCCCAGGTAGCCACTGTTTGCAACACTAAAGTCTTCTCCGTCCCTAACTGCAGACGGTAATGCCGCTAAATCCCGTCAGCAATATTTCTGATGATCAATCATAATATCTAACTGAGGCAGAAGAAGAAGAAGAAGAAGAAGAAGAAGAAGAAGAAGAAGAGGACGAATGAGGAGAAGCAGGAGGAGAAGGATCGCGAGAAGATGGAGGAACAGAATGAGGAGAAGAACTGAAGAAGCAGTCGCGGAGAAGCGGAGAAGCAGAGAAGAATACGGAGTAGAGAGAGAGAGAGAGAGAGAGAGAGAGAGAGAGAGAGAGAGAGAGAGAGAGAGAGAGAGAGGAGAGAGAGAGAGAGAGAGAGAGAGAGAGAGAGAGAGAGAGAGAGAGAGAGAGAGAGAGAGGGAGAGAGGGAGAGAGAGAGAGAGAGAGAGAGGGAGAGAGAGAGAGAGAGAGAGAGAGAGGGAGATTGAGAGGGAGAGGGAGAGGGAGAGAGAGAGCGAGAGCGAGAGCGAGAGGGAGAGGGAGAGGGAGAGGGAGAGGGAGACGGAGACGGAGACGGAGACGGAGACGGAGAGGGAGAGGGAGAGGGAGAGGGAGAGGGACAAACAGAGAGAGACAGACAGACAGAGAGAGAGGAGCAAATGAGACGATGAAGAAAAACGCTGGTGGTGATGAAGACGACGACGACGATGATGATGAATTTTGATGATGTTAATTATACATGTAGTGATAATAATAATGTTAATGATAGTGATTATAATGACAATGAATATGATAGTGCTGATGACGATGACAATGATAATAAAGCTTAGTGGCAGTTGCAACGAAAATGATGACGAAAATGATGATCACGGTGATGATTATGTCGACACGACAACGACGACATCAACGACGACGAATATGATAAAGACGAAAACAACGAAGAAGGGACGCGATGAAGACTACAACAACCTATATGCAGCACAGTTTATGGGGCGCGGTGGTGTAGTGGTGGCGTCGTTGCCTTGAAGCCAGAAGGTTCGAGGTTCGAATCCACCTCAAGTCACCGCGTATGGACCTTGAGCAAGTCCTTCACTCGCAATTGCTTGGGCGATATATACGGCGTGAAATTCCGATGCAGTGTCCGCGCTGTAGTCGGGAGCGCCTCTGAGTAGTGAGCTTGAAGGGGCGCTATAGAAATGGATAAATAAATAAATATAAAAATAATTAAAGAAAAAAATTTAAAAAATAAATAATAAAAAATATAAATATAAATAAATAAATAAATAAAAAATAAATAAGTAAGTATGTCATGCATGGTGCCAGTCCTTTACAACAAAGGCGCAGTGCCTTCCCAGCCGCATAGCCACAGCCATTGAAGAATCGACCCTAAAGCGTTTAGTCGACGGCATTTAGCAAAATAATGCACACTGCGCAAAACCGACGAATGTTTTACACAACGCTGAACTATAAACAGCTCCTGTGATTTTACGGTGTTCTACGAAGAATTAGGCCGGTGGACCGGTAGACGTGAGAGCCAATAAGGAAGCAGATAAATGGGTCACGGGTGATTATTTATATGCGGAGATATATGGGCGTGAGGGAGATGTATGGGTGAGATGGGCGGTGATCAACGACCGGGTAATGGCTGTTTAATTGCGCTTGTCAATCGATGATTTCGGTAGTACCCGGATATAAGCTTATGTCGTGAAAAATGGTGTAGCTTATAGGTTTTTTGGCTAAAAGAAAAGATGTTGAGAAACATGCGGACATGTTGGCACATATTTATATACATGTATATGCAGTGTTTTGAGAAATCCTTAAAAGACGCCATCTTTAAAATTTCCTTTCATGAATGTGTGCATGCACGCATGCACAAACCTATGCATACATTGCACACACACACGCGCACGCACACACACACACACACACACACACACACACACACACACATCTGCACACACACACACACACACACACAAGCACAGACACACGATGCATTACACCCACAATGCAATTAACTTGTCTCGCCTTCATTGGTGGCGCTAGAGCAGGGCATATGCCCTGGGGAAAAACCTTTGCCTGGTCGTCGTTGCCTTCCAGAAATGTTGCCCTGTCGAGAATTTATTTGGGACATAAATTGCCATGTGTATAATTGTGCAGTATGTACTGGTCGCTTGTTTGACTACCCTGGTTTAAAAAAAATGTCTGGCATCTTACTTCATCTTAAATGGCCTGACCTTGCTGACTTGACCTCACTTAACAAGTGCGCATACAAACAAACAAACAAACAAACTTTACCTCTCCTATTGCATCACCTTGTCTTCTGTGACCGGTATTTCGTTAACTAACTAGTATTAGCTAAAGTTTCAGAGTTACAATTAGAATAGGCAATTCTGGCAGTATACTGATCATGTGGAATCAGCAAACAGCTAATAAATTGTATTGGAATTGGTCAGAATTCAAAACGATATAGAACCTAAGTAACTGATTAGTTTATAATTAATCGTGGGGCGTGGTGGTGTAGTAGATATTTCGTTGCTTTGCAGCCGGAGGGTTGCAGGTTCGAATCCACCTCAAGCCACCACGTATAGGACCTAGAGCAAGTCCTTCACTCGCAATTGCTCGGGCGCTTCGACGCGAAACTCCGATGCAGTGTCCGCGCTGTAGTCGGGAGCGCCTCTGAGTATAGAGAGATTGAAGGGCGAAGGGGCGCTATAGAAATAGATAAATCAATTTTTAAAAATAATTACCCAGCACTTTGCCTCTATAACCTAAATTTAACCCACCATTCTTTTTATATATCTCCTTTACCTGACCTCACCTTTAGCCTTACCTTTTTGGAGTGCCTAATGCCTATATTAAGCAGAGTGCTTTCCTCTGAAGTGCGTTATAATCGCAAGCCACTTCTCTTCAGCACCAGACTCCTCGACGCTGATTATTACCGCAAACTATCCACCGTCCACAAGTGTTTGCATTCGGCACTTGCGCAGGCGCGTAGCGAGAGGCGGGAGTCGTAATAACAGAGCTAAACTGTAGCGCGGTCATAATAGCCGGGTGGTACTGTATATTATGGCACTAAAGGGAAACAACTGACTGGGCAGATTTGTGGGGACAAACGCAACGGGTGGAGTAACGGCTGGGTTTAAGGTCGGAGACTCGGAGTTCATCATTGTGTGGATTCAACTTGTGTGCAATGATTTCAGCAGAATCATTGATGGAGTCATTTAACGGATAGGGGCTAAAGCAACGACTTCTACAGCGTAAGTTTATTAGTGAAACTGCAGGTATCAAATGTGTCAGGCATACACATTGGGATTTTTGCCTTGCAGTGAATGGAGCAGAGATGTTATAGTTTGCAAAGTGTATGCGATGATTGCAAGTTCAAGGTTAGGTCTGGAGGTCAGGGTATAATGATAAAATTTTAAAGGAATGCAGCGACAGGTATACGGACTCGGCATTGGTGGCCTATAATCGTGAGAAATCCCTAAAAAGTAGAAACAAAATCCATCGGAGGAAGTGAATCTTCAATGACATAACATTCGAAACAGTGTTAGGTGGATACAAGAATAAAGGCAGGGCCTTTTTATCGTGCAGTTGTACACAAAATGTGCAGTTCTTAATAGCTCTGTGCAGTTGTAGAAGTACTTCACACGTGCAGTTAAAACTAGTGAAAAAGGTCATTGTCCTGTGAGTGGGATTAATTTACCATGGAGGATGGGAAGTCAAAGAAAAGGTTTGTGCAGTTCTAAAAATTCCTTTAAAACAGTCCTGAATAAAGGTAAAAATACTGAAGCAATGAACTTTCAATTAACGATAGTTGCAACCAGTTCGAGCAAAAAATCCCCCTTTCCCAAAAAGTGACTTTTATGTGAACGTGCGTCCTGTCCAAAATGTTTGATTCGTGTCAATGACGAAGATCAGAAGAAGACGAATGGTTGGTTACTTCCGAAGTGAAAGGTCACAGTCGTGTTTCCTCTTGTAAATTGATATAGCGCCCAAATTCCATATTCCTACGGCACGTGGTGCGCTTTCCGCGTTGCTTCCGGACGCGTTGGTCGACCAACAAATGTGGGACAGACCGACACACAGATAGACAGCGACAGACAGAGACAGAAAGAGACAGAGACAGATATAGAAACAGAGAAAGAGGTAGAACCAGACAGCGAGAGACACACAGACAGAGAGACAAAGAGTGACAGAGACAGATACAGAAACAGAGAAAGAGGCAGTGGCAGAGCCAGACAGCGAGAGACACACACACACAGAGACAAAGAGAAACAGAGACAGATACAGAAACAGAGAAAGAGGCAGTGGCAGAGCCAGACAGCGAGAGACACGCAGACAGACAGAGAGAGACAAAGAGAGACAGAGACAGAGACAAAGAGAGACAGGGGAGAGACATCGAGACAGAGAGAAACAGATACGGAGACAGAAACAGACAGGCACACAGACAGAGACGCAGACAGAAAGACAAAGAGACAGAGAGAGAGACAGTGAAAGAGGCAGAGGCAGAACCAGACAGCGAAAGACACACAGACAGACAGAGGCAAAAAGAGACACAGGGAGAGACATCGAGACAGAGAGAAACAGATACGGAGGCAGAGACAGGCACACACACACAGACAGAGACAGACAGGAAGACACAGAGACAGAAATACACAGAGACAGAGAGAGACAGATACGGAGACAGAGACAGGCAGACACACGGACAGAGACACACAGACAGAGACAGACAGAAAACAAAGAGACAGAGAGACAGATACGGAGACAGAGACAGGCAGACACACAGACAAAGACAGACAGAAAGACAAAGAGACAGAGGCAGAGAGATACGGAGACAGAGACAGGCAGACACACACAGACAGAGACAGACAGAGACAGAGAGAGAGAGGGTAAGCGTCGACAGATGTCGTATTGTCACGTGATCCGGAAATGAGAGAGCAGCCGTCGTCATCGAGAGGAAGCCGTGGAATCGGGTCCTAACGTCCAGGAAACACGGAACGAATGGATTCGTAATTATGAGGAGATTGGACGAACACGTGACCTGTCGGCAGGAACCAGCTGAGGGGTCAAAGTTCAAAAGCCACGTGACGCCTAGATACTGTTTCCATTTCTTATATACTTAGCGCACAATAAACGTCTGGGCACATAATATAGTAATACGCACATACGTGCCTATAGTATAAACGTATAATATCCGTATAAACACATACATGTACGTACGTTCAAACATAACATTCATATGGACCAGCCAGGCAAACCAGAAGATGCATGCAAAATTGAGCACGTAGCCTACATGTATATACTATTATTATTATTATTATTATTATTATTATTATTATTATTATTATTATTATTATTATTATTATTATTATTATTATTATTATTATTATTATTATTATTATTATTATTATTATTATTATTATTATTATTATTATTATCACTTCAACAGATGGAAAAGTCGTTCAGAAGATGATTCTATTGGTTTTTATTATTATTATTATTATTATTATTATTATTATTATTATTATTATTATTATTATTATTATTATTATTATTATATTATAGGCTGCGTGCTCAATTTTGCATACATCTTCGGGTTTTTCTGGCTGGTCCATATGAATGTCATGTATGAACGTATACGTATGTGTGTATAGTATACGCATAATTTATTAGATCTATATGTTTATACTTCATAGACCTGTATATAAACATGTACGTATTACTATAACTGTTATTATTGTACCTCATCATCGTCGTCATCGTCATCGTCATCGTCATCATCATCATCATCATCATCATCATCATCATCATCATCATCATCATCATTGTTGTTGTTGCTGCTGATTCTATTGGTTTTTATGATTTTTTGTCCGAGGAAAATAATCTCTCAGGCTCTAAGCAACACGACGTGCATTGTCGTTCTGGACTTAGCGGTCATCGTCACAAGTTAATTGCGTAAAAATGCCTCGAAATACAACAACATTAAGCTTCTGCGTGCAAACTTAACTACGCTGAAACAAGCGTGCTATCATTTTTTTAAAGTTTTTATTTCTCCATTTCTATCGCGCCCCTTCATCTCCACTCAGAGGCGCTCTCGACTACAGCGCGGACACTGTAGTAGAAATCTTTAAGGGCGCTATAAAAAGTGCACCTAACTACATACATACACACATACATAACTAGTCATATATATATATATAACTACATTCATATAATTTTGTATATATAGGCCTAGTATATAATATATATATATATATATATATATATATATATATATATATATATATATATATATATATATATATATATATATATATATGACCATCCAGATGCAATATATGTAGATGGCTTTTCAGTTAAGAGCATGCGGACGTGATCAAGAAGGAGCTGGAGGGAAAGACGTCTGCCCCAGCAGACCCCGAGAAGACATCGGCTGAGCAAGCACCATCCATCGGCTGGCTGAGCAGACACCTGCGCTGAATACAATCCCGATCACCATTCGGTTTCTGTCGGTCGTGTTTGAAATAAGAAACGACGACCTGGCGCCATCTAGTGCATGGGAAATAAGGGATCGGATCGATCGAAAGGGGGCGCCGCGAATGAAAACGAAAACGCAGGAAGGAGTAATAATAGTAGTAGGAGGAGGAGAGGAGGAGGAGGTGGAGGAGGAGGAGGAGGAGGAGGAGGAGGAGGAGAAGGAGGAGGAGAAGGAGGAGGAGAAATAGGAGGAGGAGGAGAAGGAGGAGGAGAAGGAGGAAGAAGAGGGAGAAGGAAGAGGAGGAGAAGATGACCTGGGGAATCTGATGACCAATGCAATGCGCATGCGCAAAAGAAAGTTACTTTGTAAATAAATACGCAGATGTTCAGAGCCATAGATACTTGCATAAATAATGTACGTACTCGTATACATAACGGTCATGCATGCACACATGCATAGGCTACAGCCGCTACACATAATGCATGCAGATACATGAAGTTACATACATGTGAACACACACACCACACACGCACATACACACACACGTGTGTGTGTGTGTGTGTGTGTGTTTGTGTGTGTGTGTGTGTGTGTGTGTGTGTGTGTGTGCATGAGTGTTTGTGAATGTGTGTGTGTGTGTGTGCAGTCGGGAGCGCCTCTGAGCAGAATCGTTAAGTTGCTCTGTGACAAGTGTTCATAAATGCATAATTGTATTATTAGCATTTTGCTGTTCATTATTACTAGAAGAATTGGGAAATCTTTCAAAAAAGATGTCACATAAATTTACGAGCAAAAAGAAAGAGCTTACAGTGGATGAACATCAAAGACGATCTGTCTATTCAATCAGAATTTTGCGATTACCGACACAATCGAAGCGCAATAATAAAAAAAAACGATGAATCAAATCCATTGTCACCGCAAAGGAATTAATTCCATGACGCCTCTTTAAAATTTCTCGTTTCAGTAAAATTATAATATAAACGACGAACTTTATGTATTTCGAATCGTTTTGAACCGCACATCCAATGTTCGGCATAGAGCAATGAGTATATACAGCAAGTACAATAAAACATGTAGAGTTCGGTACAAGCAGAGTAAATTATATACGTAAAGTACAAAGTACGGTTAGAACATCATGCTAAATAGGTACAAACAAGTATAAGTACAGAACATTTTGTTTAATAGGTAGAAATAAGTATAAGTACAGGAAATTCATGGAAATCGTCATTGTTATTATTATTATTATTATTATTATTATTATTATTATTATTATTATTATTATTATTATTATTATTACGGTACAGAAGTCCGTCTGTGACAGTGAAGAAAATAATGGTGATGATGACCTTGAAAAGAACGTTTGATGACAGTGATGATGGATCGGTGAATGGAACTGAAATCAAATCCGTCGCTTAGGGGGTGGGGTGAGGGGATGGGGGTGAGGGGTTGGGTGGTGGGTGGGGTGACGGTCTGCATTTCATAATAAGCTGCATTAGATGACGTCCTTTCATCATGCCGACTTTGATCGGTCAACATCCGGTTCAGCTCTTTTTCTTCTCCTGTCTCCTGTCCTTCTCTTCTTCCTCGTCTTCCTTTTCCTCTTCTGATTATGGCTCCTGCTCTCATCTTACTCCTCTTCATCCGACTAGTCTTCTTCGTCCTCCTCCTCCCCTTCTTCTTCTTCTTCGTCTTTTTCTTCTTCTTTTTCTTCTTCTTCTTCTTTTTCTTCTTCTTCTTCTTCTCTTGTTCCTCCTCCTCCTTCTCATCTCCTAGTCTTTATCTTCTTATTCTTCTTCTTCCTCTTATTTTTTCTCCTCCTTCTCTTCCTCCTCCTCCTTCTCCTCTCCCCGTCTTCTTCTTCTTGCTCTTATTCTTCCTCCTCTTCCTCTTCCTATTTCTCCTTTCATCTCCTGGTCTTCTGCCTCTTCTTCTTCCTCTTTTCCTGTTCTCCTCCTCCTCTCCTAGTCCTCTTCTTCTTCGTCTTATTCTTCCTCCTCTTCAACTTTCTCCTCCTCCTCTTCTCCTCTTCTTCCTCTTCCTATTTCTCCTCTTTTCCTCGTCTTCGTCTTCCTCTTCCTCCTCATCTTTTCCTCTTCCTCGCTTCCTCGTCTCCTACTCGTCCTCTTCTTCTTCCTCTTCTTTTTCTTCATCTTTTCTTCTTCTCGTCTTCTTCTTCTTCTTCTCCTCCTCTTCCTCCTCCTCGATGTCCACTTCCTCTTCTGCTTCTACAATTGATCTCTTCAGTAAGTAAGTTCGTTTCATCTTCGGCAATAATTATCCGCGCAGATCATTGTTAGCCTAACGGACGGAGATGAAAGCAACTTACATACTCACTCAACAGTATTTGGAGTTTCCACTAGACGTCCGCTCTGTGATCTAGGTCCGTATTCCTGTCCGCATCTCTCCGTGTCTGTGAGAGTACCGTTCTCCATCTGGTTCTCTCACTCTTCCGACCGTTCTACCCGTGCTTTAGCTATCTGCTCTTGTATTCTCAGTTTATGTTCGGATTTCTCCTGTTTTCGAATGTGTGTTTCAGACTAAGTACTTACTTGTGATATGGATTCCATGTGGCTTTTGTACGGTTTTTAGACTTACTCTTCTCATTACAAGACAAAGAACTGGGGCTACATCATCGGAATGTGAAGTCAAGGTAAGGCCTAAGACCGGGCCTGCACCATCATTTGCTTACAGCGGGTAACTGTAGGTATACATTATTTGTTAGCAGGGCTTAAGGTGTGGCTGGACGGTCATGGACGGCGTCCATGCACTTATTTTAAAATCTGAACGCCGTCCAGCCACTTATAATTATTGGCCTGCAATGACTAGAACGGTAAGAGGCGTCCAGGCACTTATTTTTCCACACTTTAAGCACTGGATAGCCTCCATCATTACTGTTTGCATATTAAAAAACCGAAACTCGACACATTGAGAGCCATTTCTGAACATCCGCGTATAGCTTACATGTACGCTGTACAGGCCGAGTTTTTTTCTTGAGGGGGGCTACATGCAACCTTTCTCTTGGGGAAGATAGTGCATATAGACCTATAGCCTACATGCAAACAACAGCTTAAGATTTTTTCTGGGGGATATGTAATTCCTAGGGGAACTTCCCCAAGAGACGTGTAGATTAAACACTGCATTACGGGCCTTCTTTTATGGGCAACTTCTGAAGTCTATGTTTATTTATAAAACCATTGCTTAAAAATACCACCTGCACTGACTGACGGCTCCTTTTACTTGGTTTGTTTAAACAGAAAAACTGAAACGATGAGCATTGTTCATCGTCACAGGTACATAATCGGCGCCGAACAGAGAAAAAAGTAAAAGTACAAAATGGCAAGGAGAAAGCTGTGAAAAGCAAAACAATGGTCTATTGTTACTACATGTGTTGTGGAAGGTCTGCAATTGTAATGATAACGCGTAATATTTTCACCATGATAACAACGACAATTTCTGTGGGGTCGTTACGCAGCCATGGCGTTATAAGGGCGCCTGTGACCACGAGTCACAGTAATATTGTTAAACCGTAAAATATGTATACTTCAATATTAGCAGTGCTTAAAGTGTAGGAAAATAAGTGCCTGGACGCCCTTACCTTTCCAAAAGAAGTGTCTGGACGCCCCTTACCTTTCCAGGCTCTGCTAGCCAATAAGTGGCAGGACGACGTTCCATTTTAAAAATAAGTGCATGGACGCCGTCCATGACCGTCCAGCCACAATTTAAGCCCTGAATTTTAGACTGCATAATTATAAGACCTATACTGATATTGTTCAAAAGAAAAAAGCACAAATTATTAAGCGAATGTTGACTCTATGAATATGGCCATTACGCCCAAGAATATTCTTTATTAGGCAACCGGGGTATAACGGCAGATGGCCAATAACTTACAAAGTGCAAACATGATAGCAGCAGCTATAGACAAAGTCGTGTAACATTCGTTATAATAAAAGCTCCTTTTGCAAAAGGTCACATAGGGAAAGGCCAAGTAGACTGCCTGTGCTGTAATTCTGTGGGGTTTGACTCGTTTAAGATCATGGGTGGAGTTTGGTTTCGGTTCTTGGAGGGCTAAAGCCTTCTTGAGGGGGGGGGTTAAGTCCGGGAAAAGATAACATTTGCACGGTAAAATAATTGAATAGTCTATGGGTCTTCTTGGGGGGCTTAGCCCCCCCTAGCCCCTGATAAACTCCGCCCATGTTTAAGATCCACAGTGTCACTTAATAGCGCCACTGGGCTACGTTTGTTAATCCAGTTATGGTGCATGGTACTGTAAAGTAATCCACGGTAAAGTAGCAAGAAATATGCGGTAAAGCATCTGTAAATCCAACTCAGGGATGCATGCAGGAATAGCAGATAGACTAACAAATCAATGCACCGTATGATAAGTATTGGGCTACATAAATGATCCAAGCCTACGTCGGAAATCAAGTCAAAGTTCACATCCGCTGGTACTCTGCTGCGGTATACTAACGCTGTATTGATATAGCGCTATACTTCTACATGCTGTGGACAGCGCTAAGAATCTAATCTATATACAGCCGATCAAGACTATAGATCTATTTAGAGTCTGGGCTTGATTTACAGACGTCCGTTGAAAGGTCACAGAGGCGCTATACCAAAAATATCCTGATGACACATGTATAAGCAGATTTATGCATACATATTACATACTACAGTGCATCAATATGAATATATGTTTATATATAATATATATATATATTATGTATTATATTAGTCTATATGTATTAAAGTTGCTGTCCAGAAATGTTTATTAAATATATATTATGTATTATATTATATGTATTAAAGTTGCTGCCAAGAAATGTGTGTTTAAATAAAGATGGATTGCCATGAATTCGTGTTTCATTACTGAGAATTGCTTTGCAATATCTTCCGAGGTCTAAAACTGTTCTAATTAATGCATAGAAAAACAGTAGACACCAGCAGCTCAGATTAAACGCATCAATTAAGTGGTAACAAACCACGGTTGTTGTGACATACACGCATATCAGACAATGTTGCTAATTGACGCCAATTGTCTGGTGACAAACCACACTCGTTGTGACATGTTGATGATACAATTTAAAGAGTGTAACTGTATATATAAGACAGCAGCGTGCCTGTCCTTACAGATGTAATTTGACAGAATTTCTAATTATGACAGAAATTGCTTTCACACCAGATGGTTAACATAGTCAAAGTTGAAGTCAAACTAGTGTATGTATTAAGAGACATCACTTCTAACAGCCGAGATATTAGTAATATAGACATTACTTAACAGACATTACTTCCAACAGCGCCCTGGAGATACGGTTCTGACCCCGCGTATTAATAGGAGTATATTTGACATAATTTTTATAGACTGACAGCAGGGTAATTGAAGAAAATATGTGTTTGAACAGCCGGAAGTTTGTTTGTTTGTTTGTATGTGAACCTGTTATAGCGCCCCTTCAAGCTCTCTCTCGTACTCAGAGGTGCTCCCGAATGCAGAGCGGACACTGCATCGGAGTTTCACGCCGAAGCGCTGAGCAATTGTGAGTGAAGGACTTGCCCAAGGTCCTTACGCGGCGAGGTGGATTCAAACATCGAACCTTCCGGCTTCAAGGCAACGACGCCACCACTACACAACCGCGCCCCACAAGTTAGCGTCCCTGAGGTCTTCTATAGCATTCTAGTCATAGTAGACACTAGACACTTAAGAGTGCAGTCAGAGAATAATACGAATCGGCACCAGACACTGAATATCTTTGACCCGCTCTTGCTAGGTACATGTATACATAGTTTTCAGCCATATGATAGCAGAAACTGTATCTATAAATGTGTGTTTGCTGTGGACATGTATCCCGCGTTTGCGATTCTGTTCCAGTTTCAAGAGGGCGCCAGATTAATGTGGTTTATCATGGCGAAGAAATGCTACAACACGATCAGGACGATACACTTTACATAAGTATCATGCAGGCCTGTATCAGATTTATATAGCGTCTTTTCCGTATTATTTCATCCGCTGGATAAAGTTCGTTGACATTAGCTAAGATGGCGTAAACACGTCTTCTGAATAGGCCTATTCAGTTAGGTATATGCCAGTATGTGTTTGCTTTGAGAGAATAGTTTTATAGCGCCTGTTTAAAACTAGGCACATCTTTTTGCTATCACAAAACTGTGTCCTATTCTCTGGATCTTTTGCACTGGGAGCACCTCTGATTGGTGTGTGCACTGTGAGAGGCGCTATATAAATTTGTATATACAATACAATACTAAGTGCATTATTGACCATAATTTTTAGTGTCTTTCATTCTCCTTTTGCTAATTTATTTCAATCCGACTTAATCTGCTTCAGCACAAACAACCTCAACCAATATCATATCAACCTAATTTTTAATCCTAATTCAGTTTAATTGATTTCAATTCAAAATAAGCCAGCCTAGACTATTGCAATGCAATCCAAATCGAATGAACCATGTATGCTAATCTGAATCCAATTCAATCCAGCATATTCCAATGTAATCATTTCTAATACATTTGAATCTAGATTACCCCATTCGAACCTGATTTAACCCTTTCAAATCTCTAATCCATTCTAGTCAAATCTAATCCCATCCAATCCATTCTAATCCATTCTAATCCATTAAAACCTCTAATCCATTCTAATCAATTAAAATCTCTACTACATTCTAATAATCCAATCCATTAAAATCTCTAATCCATTCTAATCCATTAAAATCTCTAATTCATTCTAATCCACTAAAATTTCTAATCCATTCCAATACAATAAAACCTCTAATCCATTCCAATCCATTAAAACCTCTAATCCACTCTAATCCATTAAAATCTCTAATCCATTCTAATCCATTAAAGTCTCTAATCCATTCTAATCCACTAAAATTTCTAATCCATTCCAATCCAATAAAACCTCTAATCCATTAAACCTCTAATCCATTCTAATCCATTAAAACATCTAATCCATTCTAATCCATTAAACCTCTAATCCATTCTAATCCATTAAAACATCTAATCCATTCTAATCCTTAAACCTCTAATCCACTCTAATCCATTAAAATCTCTAATCCACTAAAATCTCTAATCGATTCTAATCCATTAAATCTCCTAATCCATTTTAATCCATCCTGATCTAATCTAATCCAACGCGTTCCACGGAGTTCCACCCGTCACAAGCATAGCACAGAAACATCCACTTACATCCGCCCTCTATTCTCCCCGTCCCATAAACCCAGTGTTTAATCTAGACGTCTCTGGGGGGGGAAAGTTCCCCCCCAGGATTGACATTTCCCCCCCCCCCCAGAAAAATTTGACTAAATGATGTTGGTTTTTAGTTACTGCTTTCATCATTGTTTTACATTAAGTGTTATAATATATCGTGATATTATTTATCATTATATGATTATAATGACATTATTTTACTACTATAATATATGATACTATATGATATTAAGATGACACCTTAAAATGCAGCCATGGCAATGTGGACATTCAAAAAGTTTCTAATGGGTCACTGAAAAAGTACAGCTATTTTGTTAAGACGACCCCTTAAAATGCTGCCATTGCAATGTGGAAATTCAAAAAGTTTCTAATGGGTCACTGAAAAAGTACAGCTATTTTGTTAAGACGACCCCTTAAAATGCTGCCATTGCAATGTGGAAATTCAAAAAGTTTCTAATGGGTCACTGAAAAAGTACAGCTATTTTGTTAAGACGACCCCTTAAAATGCTGCCATTGCAATGTGGAAATTCAAAAAGTTTCTAATGGGTCACTGAAAAGTACAGCTATTTTGTTAATATGACCCCTTAAAATGCTGCCATTGCAATGTGGAAATTCAAAAAGTTTCTAATGGGTCACTGAAAAAGTACAGCTATTTTGTTAAGACGACCCCTTAAAATGCTGCCATTGCAATGTGGAAATTCAAAAAGTTTCTAATGGGTCACTGAAAAAGTACAGCTATTTTGTTAAGACGACCCCTTAAAATGCTGCCATTGCAATGTGGAAATTCAAAAAGTTTCTAATGGGTCACTGAAAAAGTACAGCTATTTTGTTAAGACGACCCCTTAAAATGCTGCCATTGCAATGTGGAAATTCAAAAAGTTTCTAATGGGTCACTGAAAAAGTACAGCTATTTTGTTAAGACGACCCCTTAAAATGCTGCCATTGCAATGTGGAAATTCAAAAAGTTTCTAATGGGTCACTGAAAAGTACAGCTATTTTGTTAATATGACCCCTTAAAATGCTGCCATTGCAATGTGGAAATTCAAAAGGTTTCTAATGGGTCACTGAAAAAGTACAGCTACTTTGTTAAGACGACCCCTTAAAATGCTGCCATTGCAATGTGGAAATTCAAAAAGTTTCTGATGGGGAGGGGCGCATCCCCCTCCCCATACCCCCTCCCAGTCTCGGTGCTACGCGCATCACGATTGTCCTTCGGACGTTCAAATGTCTCCCCCCCCAGAAACCCCAATTCCCCCCCCAGAGGAGGGGGACTAGATTAAACACTGCCATAAACCACACCCCCTCCAGCCTCTCCTAGGAAACTGGCACTGTCAGCGCCAGGAAATGCAATCTCTATTAGCCACATCCGGTTGACCCTTGGGTGGGGTCACGTGAACCGAACCGGAAACGGAATTCAATTGAACGACCGTACGCACTACTTCCGCGCTTGTGTCATCAGCAGAACATCTCCAGATTACGATCTCCCTTCAGCAACCAGAGCAGCCCCCAGGCAAACATACACGCGCAAATACACAAAAGCCTAAACTCACACGTACGCACGCATACGTACAGCAAGACACAGATACACAATTAAACGCACATTCCAAGCATGCCACCTAGAGAGACATAGTAGGCATGCCCACAAATTTAAGCATATATGCACGCATACATGCACACGTACATGAACACATAGATGTACACATAATGGACACTTACATGTACACGTACATGAGCGCATAGATGTACACATAATGGACATTTACATGTACACGCACATGAGCGCATAGATGTACACATAATGGACATTTACATGTACACGTGCATGAGCGCATAGATGTACACATAATGGACACTTACATGTACACGTACATGAGCGCATAGATGTACACATAATGGACACTTACAATTTACATGTACACGTACATGAGCGCGTATATGTAGATGTACACATAATGGACACGTACATGCACACGTACATGCACACGTACATGCACACATGCACTTTCGATGAAGCATACATATCACATGCACATCACGTACACGTGCAACAAGACACACACACACACACACACGATAAAACGAACATTCCAAGCATTCGTGCATGCATACGCGTCGCACGCACCTACACCTTACACCCTTAGACCTTAGTCCTTAGTCCTTATAGTCCTTCCGGTGCAGGTCTGCATGCACATCGGGCAATGCAATCTATCCATTCCACACCTACACAGACAATAATAACAAAAGCATACCCAAAAATGAGCACATACATGCACACATACATGAACACATACATGCACACATACATGCACACATACTTGAACACATACATGCGCACGTACATGCACACATACATGCGCACGTACATGCACACATACATGCACACATACATGCACACATACAAGAACACATACATGCACACATAAATAAACACATACATGCACACATAAATAAACACATACATGCACACATACAAGAACACATACATGCACACATACATGCACACATACATGCACACATACATGCACACATCCATGCACACATACATGCACACATCCATGCACACATACATGAACACATACATGCACACATACATGCACACATACATGAACACATACATGCACACATACATGAACACATACATGCACACATACATGAGCACATACAATCAATCAATCAATCAATCACATAAATTTATATAGCGCCCCTTCAAGATCTCTACTCAGAGGTGCTCCCATGCACGCATACATGCATACATACATGCACACATACAAGAACACATACTGATCCATATACAATTATACATGCAAATTATGTCTTTCTTTATTCCTATGTAGGCTACAGTATACCGCCGTTCACCATTCCCTCCCCCCGTCTCCTCCCAATCGTCTCCACATAATTATCCTCTTCCTTTTCATCGCATATACCTCGGTCCTTCCTCTTTCACAGCTGCCTCCTCTTCATCTTCTTCCTTCTCCACCTTTTGATCCTTCCGTCCATCATCCCATTCATCACCAACATCTGCATCTTTCGTCTCCTACGCACCCATTTTTATCCCTTGTCCTTCATCCACCTCCTCCTCTTCCTCTTCTTCCTTCTCCATCATATACACTCTTCCTCTATCATATTCATCATCGTCATCTTCATCTTCATCCACCAAATCATCTCCATCATACTCCCCATCCATTTCCCCGAGCTTCTCCTGCTCCTCCTCTGTATCATCCTCCCCCTCCCCGCACGTCATTATCATCACCTTCATCCTCCTGCTCCCCATTCTCATCCCTTCCAAATTCCTCCCTCTTCTCCGACACCTCTCACCGTCCTCTTACTATGGCCATTCTCATACAACTCATTGCCAAAAATAAGTCTGCTCATGTCGTGTCCATGGCTCATGTATAGGAATTTGGCACGCGTGTGTATGTTTGTGTTTGTGTACGTGTGTGTGTATCCGTGTATCCGTGTGTGTGTGTGTGTGTGTTTGTGTGCGTGTGTCTAGAGGCTATGAGTGGGTGGACGGGATGGTAGATCGGTGGGTGGGAAGGAGGGTGTGTTTCGGCTTGGTGTGTGCAGCTTGTGGGTGTGTCGATTGGTTTCCATGTAATTGCCGTGGTTTCGATTGGCAAGGATGACATAACCCAGCTTTGATGAGCTTATATTGCCAACAATCGCTCTCTCTCTCTCTCTCTCTCTCTCTCTCTCTCTCTCTCTCTCTCTCTCTCTCTCTCTCTCTCTCTCTCTCTCTCTCTCTCTTTCTCTCTCTCTGACTCTCTGTCTGTCTGTCTATCTCTACCTATCACTCTCTCTAACTTTCTCTCTCTCTCGCTCTCGTCTGTCTCACTGCCTTCATTTGTATCCTTCTCTCTTTCTCTCTAACGGTCTATCCGTATGCATCTTTAGGTATCAAACTATCTTTAGGTATCAATCTATCTTTAGGTATCAATCTGTCTTTAGGTGTCAATCTATCTTTAGGTGTCAATCTATCTTTAGGTATCATTCTATTTTTAGGTATCGATCTATCTTTAGGTATCAGTCTATCTTTAGGTATCAGTCTATCTTTAGGTATCAATCTATCTTTAGGTATCAATCTATCTTTAGGTATCAATCTATCTTTAGGTATCAATCTGTCTTTAGGTATCAATCTGTCTTTAGGTATCAATCTATCCTTAGGTATCAATCTATCTTTAGGTATCAATCTATCTTTAGGTATCAATCTATCTTTAGGTATCAATCTATCTTTAGGTATCAATCTGTCTATAGGTATCAATCTATCTTTAGGTATCAATCTATCTTTAGGTATCAATCTATCTTTACTAAGGATAGATTGATACCTAAAGACAGATTGATACCTAAAGATTCTTTAGGTATCAATCTGTCTTTAGGTATCAATCTATCCTTAGGTATCAATCTATCTTTAGGTATCAATCTATCTTTAGGTATCAATCTATCTTTAAGTATCTGTCTGCCGCATGCTGTCTCAGTATTTGACTTCGTCCCCCGTACGGTACCTGTCTGTGCTTCTGTTGTCACTGCCACTCTCAGTCTCCATGTTTCTTTCTCTGTTAGCGTCCCTCTACCCCGCTAGCTCTCGTTCTCCTTCTCCCTTTCCACCACGTTCTTTCTTTCCCTCTGTCTCTCTCTCCCTCACCATCTCTCTTGCTCCCGCTTCGCTCGTCATTTTCACTCACTCACTCTCCTCTCCCCTATACCTTTCTTCCCAGGCTCTGCCCCTCTCCCTCTCCTTCTGTCTACCTTTCCAAGGCTCCCTCTCCCTCTCCCTCCCTGCCTCCCTGCCTCCCTGCCTCTCTCCCTCTCTCCGTCTCTCCCTCTCTCCCTCTCTCCCTCTCTCCCTCTCTCCCTCTCTCCCTCTCTCCCTCTCCCTCTCCCTCTCCCTCTCCCTCTCCCTCTCCCTCTCCCTCTCCCTCTCCCTCTCCCTCTCCCTCTCCCTCTCCCTCTCCCTCTCCCTCTCCCTCTCCCTCTCCCTCTCTCTCTCTCTCTCTCTCTCTCTCTCTCTCTCTCTCTCTCTCTCTCTCTCTCTCTCTCTCTCTCTCTCTAAATGAACACTCATCCAATGGTCGTGCATAGTTTCCTTCCTCGTCGCCAGATGGCCGTGTGTTCATCGATCGATAGCGCGAGAATATCGTCGGAACGTGACGGAAATTGTCGTTCCGGTTCATGGATTCAACGCCCGGCAAAAAAGCGACGAAACAGCTCACCTCATTCCGCCAGTATCCCGACACCTTCACCTCATTCCCTGCATGAATGATGCCACTTTCCTATCATTTTATAACAGTGGCAATGTCTCGGTCAGTCTCTTCATCTTTCATTGTCTTTGTATGTGTGCGTATGCTTGCATGTTTTCCAGCGCCTAAAGTGTAAAAAAATAAGTGCCTGGACGCCCCTTACCTTTCCAGACTGTGTGGGCCAATAGGTGGCAGGACGGCATTCATATTTTAAAATAAGTGCATGGACGCCGTCCATGACCTCCAGGCACACTTTAAGTTAAGCCCTGAATTGTTTTATATATTTATTTAGTTGCATTTCTCGCATTTTGCTATACCGCTCATTCAGGCTCTCTGCTCAGAGGCGCTCCCGATCACAGAGCGAACACTGCATCGGAGTTTCGCGCCGAAGCGCACCAGCAATTGCGAGTGAAGGACATGCTCAGGGTCCATATGCGGCGGTTTGAGGTGAATTCGAGCCTGGAACCTCCGGCTCCAAAGCACTGAACCCACCACTACACCACCACGAAGCCACCACTACACCACCACGAACCCACCACTACACCACCACGAACCCACCACTACACCACCACGAACCCACCACTACACCACCACGAACCCACCACTACACCACCACGAACCCACCACTACACCACCACGAACCCACCACTACACCACCACGTCCCTGCATCTGTCTCTGACACTATGTCGATCCATGCGCTAAATCCAGATCCGGATCAGGACATTGATCTGGATTTGGGATCAGATCAAGTAACCAAATTGAAGATTTAAATCAATATCCATCTGCATGTCGGTTCAATTGAGATAGGAAGTAACCGGATTGTAACGCTAGATTAAGGACCACCTTGGCCCAATCCAGATCATTTGCCACCATTGGCCCAATCCAGATAATTTGCCACCGCTGGTCCAATCCAGATCATTTGCTACCATTGGCACAATCCAGATCATTTGCTACCATTGACCCAATCGGACCAATCCAGATAATTTGGCACCATTGGCCCAATCCAGATAATTTGGCACCATTGGCCCAATCCAGATAAATTGGCACCATTGGCCCAATCCAGATAATTTGGCACCATTGGCCCAATCCAGATAATTTGGCACCATTGGCCCAATCCAGATAATTTGGCACCATTGGCCCAATCCAGATAATTTGGCACCATTGACCCAATCCAGATAATTTGGCACCATTGACCCAATCCAGATAATTTGGCACCATTGGCCCAATCCAGATAATTTGGCACCATTGGCCCAACCCAGATAATTTGGCACCATTGGCCCAATCCAGATAATTTGGCACCACTGGTCCAATCCAGATCATTTGCCACCACTAGGCCTGCCCTCTGGAATGCCCTCCTCTCGTCATTGCATATTTCTATTCTTCGAAGATATTTTCCTAGACCTTTGTCTCGCATAAAATCCCATTTTGTCTCTCGGTGGTACCTGCGCCATGCAGAAGCACTATGAAATGATCACTGCAGTGAGCGGCGCTATATAAATTTCAAATTACATTACACTGCTATACACGAACAGCCATCATCATGCAGAGGAGTGCATTCTCGATTATGGGTCCATCTGTTTGGAATAGCCTTCCTTTGGCACGCGTTCCCATGGGCGGAGTTTAGTTTCCGTTCTTGGAGGGGCTAAAGCCTTCTTGGGAGGGGGGGGTGCTAAGCCCGGGAAAAGATACCATTTACACGGTTTAAAAATGAATTTGGGTCTTCCTGGGTGCTTAGCCCCCTAGCCCCTGATAAACTCCGCCCATGCGCGTTCCCTTCCGCGGGACTATAATAATTATTTTTATATAGTCTAACTCTTTTTTAAACTACTCAAGACTTTTCTCTTTGGCCCGGCCTGGTTCTGAATCGCCTCTGAGCAGTCATATTGAAGGGCGCTATATAAATAATTCCTCAGATAGACAGACATACTGTCGAGGTCCTTCCCCCCCCCCAGTAAAAGACATGCGGTGCAATTCATACGGTCGCCGGTTCCCTCTATTATAACAGGAGTCGGCAACATCAAAGAGATGCGAAAGTGGAAGCGCCCTTTCAGATTCAAATCGCGGAACCACCACCACTACCACCACCACCACCAACACCAACACCACCACCAACACCGCTACCACTACCACCGGTGCCGCAGTCGACTACGACGACAGGCGACGTTGAGTGAAACCCATCGGAGCGTAAACAGAATCAAATGCTCCGTCAATGGACGCCGGATGTTGCCGGATGCGACGGCGGATTAGACTAAAAGCATGGACGGATAAAAACGGCAACACGGTACGACGGGAACAAAAGCCGGCCGACAGGAACAAACACGAACCAGCGGGAAGTAAGAGAAACTTAGACGAGACGAGAGAGGAACAGCAGAGAGTAGCCAATAGGAATTAATAGGAGCTTGGAAGAAAACGTTGAGAGTTAAAGTAACTGAAAGGAACTTCAAGGAACTTAAGAGAAATTATTATAACTCGGAGTCGCCAAAAGGAACTGAGGAAAACAGAAGAACAAAACTATTAGGACTAGGTAAACAAGAGGAACTGAGGAAAACAGAAAAAAACTATTAGGACTACGTAACCAAAAGGAACAGAGGAAAACAGAAGAAAAAACTATTAGGACTAGGTAAACAAAATGAACTGAGGAAAACAGAAAAAACCATTAGGACTAGGTAACCAAAATGAACTAGTAGGAAACTGAACTTAAAGTGCGGCTGGATGGTCATGGCCGGTGTCACGAAATAGAGTATCCCCCATATTAATTGTATCCCCCCAAATTAAAAAAAGTCGAAAAAACCGCTTCCGCGTGTATTTCGTTTTGCAAATTAATTTTCATCTGCTTTGTTTTGAACAATGACACCAACAAGTATGTTTACACTCAGAGTCACTAAATGACACCGGCGTCCAGGCACTTATTTCCAAACTTCAACACCGCAATCGCCACCTATTAGGTTAGCACAGCCTCGAAGGTATACATACGGGAATCCATGCAGGTGTCATGAAACGGAGTATCCCCCCTGAAAGCTATCCGGGGGGATGAATTAATCTATCCCCCCGGATGGAATTAACCGGTCTATACTATCCGGGGGGATAAACCAATCTATCTTCATTTTTAAAAAATGAGCATAATAAAAATTTTATGCTGTAATGAAAATCTAAAGTGACTCTAATTGTTTTAAATGTTCAGAGTAAAGAAACTCGAATTTATTTAGTGACTCTGAGTGTTTTTAAGTGTTTTAAAAGTTTTAAGTGCTCTAAAACCAAAGCAAAATAAATTATCTAGTAGCAATAAACATACCTGTTGGTGTCATTGTTCAAAACAAAGCAGATGAAAATTAATTTGCAAAACGAAATACACGCGGAAGCGGTTTTTTCGACTTTTTTTAATTTGGGGGGGATACAATTAATACGGGGGATACTCTATTTCGTGACACAGGCACTTTTTCTACACTTTGAACACTGGGAGGAACCGGCAAGAACTCACAACATCAAGCGGGAACAAAGTGGAACCACTAGAGAAACCTATAATGAACAAACAAAGCGCCAGGAGAGATGCCAAGAGAGTAGATCAGTAGACGCGGGAAGGAACAAGAACTATACCCAAGAGAAAGTGATAGCAGTGCCATGCACGAACAATAATCATCAAAAATAAATAAACATCATGGCCAACATTGATCGACGGAACTCTACTCCATGGAGACTGGAGTCCACAGGAACAAAGAGGAACAACGAGGAACCATTAGAGGAAAAATTAACCAATTGAAACAGCAACAATTGTAGCAACCGAATTCGACCAGCAGACGGAAGCATCATAACGACACGCCTACAAAAACCAAGAAAATTAAAAGGAACCACAGCACATCGAAAAGGGTCAATCAATCAATCGTAATTTATATTGCGCCCCTTCAAGGTATCTACTCAGAGGCTCTCCCGACCGAGATCAAGCGAAAAAACAGTCAACAGTTTGTGAAATTGAGAACAGCTTGGGAGGTGTCGCATAGTCAAGGGAAGTCCATTAGTTATAAGTCAGTTATAAGCACAGCGAGCTGCCGTCTTAGCAATCTGAACTATGGATGAACCGAACATTTGCTTCGGGGCCGAAAATTGGATCGAATAATTATTCGGTATTCGGTCGAACAGCAGCTGGCGGGCCGAATACGAACAGTGGTCAATGGTCACGTGACATCTGTTCGTGAATACGGTATACAGCGAGTGCATTGAAGTAACTCTGTCCTTTACATAATCCATGCTGCAGTTGACAACACTATTTCTAAGTTTAATTGAATGAGTTCCATTCCAAGTTTACACAGGTCGGTGTCACAAAATAGAGTACCCCCGTATTAATCGTATCCCCCCCAAATGAAGAAAAGTCGAAAAAGTCACTTCCGCGTGTATTTTTTTTGCAAATTAATTTTCATCTGCTTTGTTTTGAACAATGACACTAGCAGGTATGTTTATTCCTACTAGATAATTTTTTGCTTTGGTTTTAGAGCACTTAAAACTTTTAAAACACTTAAAAGCAATCAGAGTCACTAAATAAATTCGAGTTGCCTTTCTCTGAACATTGCTTAGGGCACTTAAAACAATTAGAGTCACTTCAAATTTTGATTAGAGCACACATTTTTCAATTATACGCATTTTGCAAAAAGGGGATAGACTGGTTTATCCCCCGGATAGTCTAGACCGGTTAATTCCATCCGGAGGGAAAGATTAATTCATCCCCTCCCCGAATAGCCCTCAGGCGGGATACTCCGTTTCGTGTCACCGGAACAAGAATACAAAAATTACATTTAGTCAACTGTTTAATTCCATTTGATGTATTAAATTCTCAACTGAAGCTTTGCTCCTATATTTAAAACTTTGAGTGTTGTTGGTATACCTATTTTGTACACTATACGTATTTGCATCCAGTCAAATTATTTGTATTCGAGCGAATAGTGATAATCAGCTCTGATCTAAGCCAACAGAAACCAGGACAAACCTTACAGAGAAACGAAGATCCAAATTCAAATCCAAAATTATTTATTGATCCCACAATAAACGTAATTATACAAAACATGGTATAACACAAGTTATAATTAAAGTATTAATTCGTTGGCAAAGAAGTTATGAGATAGATTAGGGAGCAATAGGCACTCCAGAAGGGACAAGTCCCGCTTAGTAGGGGCCTGTAATATACCAGGAAGAAGCTGAACAGGATGGTGGGTGTGATTAAGTAAGGGGAATAGACGCTATTGTAAACTATATAACATTTATACAGTAGAAGTTACGTAGGGGCCTATATTAAATTACTTAAATAAGATCAATCGATGAATGAACGAAGGAAAAGGGGAAACAATAGAGGAAGAAGGAGAAAAGGAAGAAGGGAGAAAGGAGCTACTGAAGGAAGAGAGGAAGTAATGACTGAAGGATTGAAAGACGGAATGAAATGCTTTAGGAAAAGAGAACAATAGTCAACAACGAAGAACGAAAAAAGAAAACAATGAAAAATGGCAATAAGACTTAAGATGAGGAATAGAAGAATGAGCGATTGGAAGACGAGATGCAGCAATGTATGTATGTGTGTATGTATGTGTGTGAGAGAAAGACAGACCGGCAGACAGAGTCTGAGAAAGAGACAGAGACAGAGAAAGGAAGAGAGAAAAAGAGAGAGAAAGAGAGAAAGAGAGAAAGAGAGAGAGACAGAGAGAAAGAGAGAAAGAAAGAAAGATACAGATACAGAGACAGAGACAGAGAGAGACAGAGAGATACAGAGATACAGAGATACAGAAACAGAGAAAGAGACAGACAGAAAGAGTCAGAGAGAGAGGAGACACAGAGAAAGAGAGGTGCAGAAAGAGACAGACAGACAGACAGACAGACAGACAGAGAAAGAAACATATACAAGTAGAGTGAAAGAGAGGCAGACAAACGGACAGACAGAGACAGAGACAGACATACAGAGATGACAAGAGAGAGACAGAGAGAGACAGAGACAGACATACAGAGACAGACAGACAGAGATGACGAGAGGGAGAGAGGATTAGACCGAGAGGATTAGTGGATGAGGTCGAGGCTTTCAAGTGAAAACGGACGGAATGGGAAAGAAGCCACGGATGAGTCGGATTTGATGACGACCACTGAGAAGGAGAAGAACAAAGATGGAGAAGGACAAGTAGAAGGATGGAGAAGGACAAGAAGAAGGATGGAGAAGGAGAAGAGGAGACAACAGAGGAAGACAAAGAGGAGACGAACATTCACCGATTCATTTCTTAATTGAATTTCGGTGTCAAAGCAAAAAAGGTTTTTGGGTCGATCAATAACAGAAGAAATGTCGTCGTTGTCATCATGGTCGTCGTCGTTGTTGAATAGAAGTGGAGTCAATAGCCAGACAGTTCTCATGCGTTGACACAATTATTGTGTCAACGCATGAGAACTACTGTCAGCACCAAATAGTGCATAACAGTGCAATGCGACGGACTATGCTTGTACAAATAAGTGTATACAGGTTACATTATCTATCTATCTATCTATCTATCTATCTATCTATCTATCTATCTATCTATCTATCTATCTATCTATCTATCTATCTATCTATCTATCTATCTATCTATCTATCTATCTATGTAATTTATATAGCGCCCCTTCAAGGACTCTACTCAGAGGCGCTCCCGACCCAGGCCCGGTCAAAAAGAAAAGTCTTAAGCAATCCATAGAATGAGCCCGACGTGTTCCGAGGGTGGGAACGCAGGTTAGAGGGAAGGTCATTCCAAACGGAATGTGGGGCGCGGTGGTGTACTGGTGGGTTCGGTGTCATGGAGCCGGAGGTTTCCAGGTTCGAATCCACCTCAACCCGCCGCGTATATACGGACCTTGAGCAAGTTCTTCACTCGCAATAATTGCTCGTGATTTTCGGCGTGAAACTTCGATGCAGTGTCCGCGCGGTAGTCGGGAGCGCCTCTGAGTAGTGAGCTTGAAGGGGCGCTATAGCAAATGCGAGAATTAAATAGAATTAAAATTATACACACAACCCACACGCGTAAGTACATGAACGCATGCACACACTGCAGACAGAATTAATCAATCTTGACAATTAATTCTCTTATCTTCTAAAGTTGATTCAGGTAACGCTGCAAAATAACAAGGGTCTTGAAGAAAACGGTAAATAATAAATAAAATAAGAAATTTAGACTTAGAAATTTAAACAGTCTGTGCGAAGATCCATGGTCACGCACACATCACCCAAGTAAGGCAAGTATGATGCCATTTCCACCATATCTGTGTCTAAAATATGCATTATACATTAGTCTATGTATACAATGTAAGTTTTATATTGATTTTTATATTGATAACATGAATACGCATTTATACAGCTTTTAGATTTCGTGGGTGAGAGTGTGAAGGGCCTGAGGGGAAATAAATATTTTGGGCTACAATCTAATTACCACTGGAATGCACGTTTTATATGGGTTGGAACGGCATACTTGGGACTCATATAGCAAGTCGTCACAAGGCCATTATACATGTTATGTTGAGCAGTTTATGTTCTGGTATGTTGCGTTTTTTGGTTATGTAGCCTGTTACATTGTCCTATCTCAGCATATTCTATTTCATTTCATCACACCCTACGATACACTATCCTACTTTACCGTAGATCTATTATATCGTATACCCTATCCGTATACCGTAACCCTGTCCGTATATATCCTACAATTTTATATCCTGTCGTGGCCCGCTATATGCATCTTGGACTAACATACTATCGTCTAATTTAATCTTGTATCCTATCTCATCCTACGATTTTATAATATCCTCTCTTATTCAATCTCTAATAGGTGGTGTGTGTTGAGGTATGTGTTCTGCGCCATGTAACCGTAGGGTCGCAGGTTCGAATCTAAAACAAACTTACCTCACCTTATACCGTATGCGTGTGCCACAGGCTATAGACTAATTGGCTGGTGTACGATTTTCCATGCCATGCCATGTCATGTTATGCCATGCCATGCTGTCATGTCATCCTATGCCATGTCATGTCATGTTATGCTATATTGTCAAACCATCCTATGCCATGTCATGCTATGCCATGTCATGCTACCCCATGACATATTATGCCATGCCATGCTGCCATAATATTATATGCCATGCCATGCTATGCCATACCATATACGTCATGCCATGCAACGTCATGCCATTCTACGTCATGTCATGCCATGCTGTGCCATTTCATGCCATAATATGCCATTTCACGCCATACTATGCCACGCCAAACTATGCCATTTCATGTCATACTATGCCATGCCATACTATGCCATTCCATGCCATACTATGCCATGCCATGCCATACTATGTCATGCAATACTATGCCATGCCATGCCATGCCATACTATGCCATTCCATGGGAACATGCCATACTATGCCATTCCATGCCATATTATGCCATGCCATGCTAAGCTGTACCAATGGTGTGCCATGCTGTGCTGTGCGATACCATACTGTGAAAAGGTCTGCAGTGTCTATAATAATGTATACAATAACTCTGCAGGCTGCGTCTCTCTATAATCGATCTGCATGACACTACAATGGTTTCCACTGTCGACCAATTTAGCAGAGACATACGAGATGGGTCAAGCAAAATGGTGTCCACGGCCCAAACAATATCTGGTATCAACCGTAGACTGACATATTTTATGTACAGATCTAGTTTACGATGCACAGTGAGGTAATGGACTGTCATGTTGTTTATGGTTGTTATTCATAAACCATTGTTTTTAATAAATAACGTCGGGCATCATGGTTGCATGTCCACATATAGACTACATGAAGAATGTTATTGCTGATTACAGGCCAGTTTCCATATTTATTTGTAAATTACTTGAAAAGGTCATGTATATAGTCTATAATATACGCCTGTATATATAAATTTATATCGAAAACATAATTCTTCGCACATCTCAGCATGGGGTTTCGGCCTGGCTTTTCTACAAATTAATAAAGTCTTTATTAAGTCTCCATGACAGCATGTCGGCAACTATTGATCGTAAAGAATGTTCCATAGATCTTGTTAAGGCCTTTGATGCGGTCAACCATGCACGGTATAATTTACAATATTGTTGCTCGAACTAGACAATTTGGCACACGAGCAGTGGCGCTTGATTGGCTCAAAAGTTACCAAAACATCCGGGTTTACAGGACATTTTCTCCTAGACATATTCCCCCGGATAGTTACCCCGGACGTTTCCCCAGATAGGACATTTCAATCCCTATAATTATAGACCAAGTCCATAAAGTGAGTCTACAATGACACTAACAGGTGTGTTTATTCCTTCTGGGTAATTTCGTTTTCTTTGGTTTTAGAGCACTTAGAACATTTAGAATTCTTAAGAACACTTAGAGTCACCAAATAAATTCGAGTTGCCTTGCTCTGGATATTGCCTTGGACACTTAAAACAATAAGAGTCACTTTAAATTTTGATTACAACATAATTTTTTCAATTATACTCATTTTCAAAAATAGGGATAGAATAGTTCATCCCCCGGATAGAATATACCTGCACATTCCATTCGGGGGATAGATTAATTAATCCTCCGGATGGCTTTAAGGGCGAGGGGACTATATAAGATATCCCAAGATGCCACGGTCCCAACACCTTAACTAGGGTCCCCGATGATATATGAGGTTTGGCCAACATTATTTTGTCTCTTTAAACGAAGATTTCCTGATCCCTTGACAGCTCGGATAATTGATTGATGTGTGTTCACTATAGTTACTGTGTTTGAGATTAAATAAACGAGCTGCTGCATAGAATTCTATGAATGGGGGGGGGGGGGCATTGCAAAGCATGACCTTACTTCGTCTAAGGCTTTCTTATCTTGTTGCTACCTGATAACCTTCATTTTACATTCATTCATTCATTCATTCATTCTATGGATTCATTCATCCATCCATTCATTCATTCATTCATTCATTCATTCTATGAATTAATTAATTAATTCATTCATTCATTCATATATTCATTCATTCTATGAATTAATTAATTCATTCATTCATTCATATATTCATTCATTCTATGAATTAATTAATTAATTCATTCATTCATCCATCCATTCATTCATTCATTCATTCATTCATTCTATGAATTAATTAATTAATTCATTCATTCATATATTCATTCATTCATTCATTCATTCATTCTATGAATTAATTAATTCATTCATTCATTCATTCATTCATTCATTCTATGAATTAATTAATTAATTAATTCATTCATATATTCATTCATTCTATGGATTCATTCATCCATCCATTCATTCATTCATTCATTCATTCATTCTATGAATTAATTAATTAATTCATTCATTCATATATTCATTCATTCTATGAAATTAATTAATTAATTCATTCATATATTCATTCATTCTATGGATTCATTCATCCATTCATTCATTCATTCATTCATTCATTCTATGAATTAATTAATTAATTAATTCATTCATTCATTCATTCATTCATTCTATGGATTCATTAATCCATTCATTCATTCATTCATTCATTCTATGAAATTAATTAATTAATTAATTCATTCATATATTCATTCATTCTATGAATTAATTAATTAATTCATTCATTCATATATTCATTCATTCTATGAAATTAATTAATTCATTCATTCAATCATATATTCATTATTCCATGGATTCATTCATTCATTCATTCTATGAAATTAATTAATTCATTCATTCAATCATATATTCATTTATTCCATGGATTCATTCATTCATTCATTCATTTTATGGATTCATATAGCACCGATTCAAAACAAAATACTCAGGAGCGCTCCCAGCCCAGCCACATAAAAAATGAATAGAGAGATTTATGAAACAAAGTTTGATTGGTCAGATGTAATAAATGCAGCTTTGAAGGGAGGTCGTTCCAGATGGACGGCCCTACAACCGAGTTACGTAATTGCTTGTGTTTTATTTTAACTGATTATGTTGTTTTGCTTGTTTAACGGGTCCAAACAAAACTTATGGTTATGGATATATATATATATATATATATATATATATATATATATATATATGCACATACAGTATTATCAGACAAAAGTGTGTAGGCCTATTTATAATATTAGAAGATCCTACATATTTTAAAACTGCGAATTATCATGTTCTCTATGCTTCCAAAGGCTGTGCCTAAATTTTGCAAAGGGCGAATTAACTATTCTATAGGCAGTGTTCTTTAACATTATAATTCACTGTTCAAGAAGAATGTCCACTTTGAACCAAGATCTTGAATTGCAAAGCAGCGTGTTCTAAACGCGTAGTCTATTTCTGAATACGAAATTAGTGCCGCATGTTGCCATACAGTAAGCGTATGCTAATTCTTTGCTAGATTTTTCTCTCGTGGTTCAATTAGGCTACTTATGATTCCGACCGGAACACTCATCAGACTCATTAGCATTCATGATATGCGTGACATGTGACGTCCAGCAATGCAGTCCATAGGAAATGAGCCAGTGCGTGCCTTCTAACTTTTTTGATTGATATAATGATAGGTCGAGTTGTATATTATGCATGAACTCGTGTATATAATCGACACGCATGCTCAGTTTGCATACTCAGTGGCGCAGACAAGGGGGGGGGGTTTCGGGGGTCAACCCCCCCATTGGCCTAGGGGAAAAAATTTAAAGGTTATTTATCGACTTAAGTAAGAAAAACAAAACAATTGCTTGTAGTAACAATTGTTTTTCTTACTTTATTCCCTTTGTTACTTTATTCCCTTTTTATTTACTGTAATACTGTTGGGTTGGTGTCAGAAAGGGTATCCGGCCAGGCCAAAAAACAACAAAACCCCCATGAAAAATTCCTGGCTACGCCACTGTGCATAGTGTCATCTATATGGATATAGCAGACAGAATACATGGTTTAAAATGCAGGATCACACATCAGAATACATGCAGTAGCACAGCTGTGCTTTAACATAGTTATTAGTTACCGCTTACAGTGGCGAATAGGCAAGGGGCGGTTTCGGGGGTTAAACCCCCCATTGACATAGGAAAAAGTTTTTTGAAGGTTATTTATCCACTTAAATAAGAAAAACAATTATTTTCTTACTTTATTCCGTTTATTACTTTATTCCCTTTTTATTTACTGTAATGCTGTTGGGCTGGTGTCACGAAGGCCCTTCCTGGAAAGGCATCCGATCAGGCCATAGCCCCCCATCATAAATTCCTGGTTACGCCACTGACAGCTTATGTAAACAATCAGCGTCGGGGTGTAGTTTCTTGGGAAGCGCTATATAAGTATACAAAATGTGTGCGGTATACATAAATGAAGGCATAAGTGAACGCTTGATTGTTCACCAGAGTTCGCCGTTCGCCGAGGTAGCCAAGAGTGACTTGCTGTTGTTTAACGACTCTTTCATATCAAAGATGAACAGTGTTGCCCCGCTCCTTTATCCAAGCTTGGGACTGGCACTGTCAGAGTGTGTGCAGTGGCGAAATTTAGTAGTAGCCTACTACACGCACACCTTATACAGGGTGCGCCAAAAAAGACCCCCTAAGTTTTTTGCCAATATTTTGGCCAAAAGTAAGAATTTAGAAATGAAATTTTACAGTCTTATAGACAATTCATATTTACACATTATGGCCAGATTTAATCAAAATATTTCAAACAGGACAAAAGTTACATCACTTTTAGTAAGGTCACCCACCGTTTTCTGACGATTCAAAAAACGCGACGCAACAAAAGTAACAAAAAAAAATCTAATTATTCTGGCCAATATCTTTGTCAAAAGTAAGAATATCGAAATGAAATTTTACAGGCTTAAAGACAATTCATATCTGCACATGGTGGTTAGATTCCATCAAAATATTTCAAACAGAACACAAGTTATACCACTTTTAGTGAGGCCACCTCCCGTTTCTTTACGATGCAAAGACGTAACGCAGCAAAAAGTAGCAAAAACACGATTTTATTAAGTCTCATCTTAAATAATTGTTATCAAATAGCCTTGATATTGGTGGATGATCATTATTATTACCATTTAAAAAGAAACAGGGCACCAGCGCAGCTGCGCGTCACTGAGAAGTCACTTAGCAAGATGACAATCAAATTGGTAAATAAGGAATCTATCAGAATAATCAACAGGTCCATCAAGAACTTTGCAAAGGGACTCAAAAGAAGTTTTGGCACGAGTGTCGGGCTCATTGATCACAAGTTGTGAAGCACTACCAAGTTCATTTGACAACAGTTATTTGAGATCAAACTTAATAAAATCGTGTTTTTGTTACTTTTTGTCGCATTTCGTTTTTGAATCGTCAAAAACGTTGGGTGGCCTCACTAAAAGTGGTATGACTTTTGTCCTGTTTGAAATATTTTGATGAAATCTGAACACCATGTGCAGATATGAATTGTCTATAGGACTAAAAAATTTCATTTCGATATTCTTACTTTTGGCCAAGATATTGGCAAAAAACCTAATTTTTTTGCGCTTCGTTTTTGAATCGTCAAAAAACGGTGGGTGACCTCACTAAAAGTGATATAACTTTTGTTCCGTTTGAAATATTTTGATGGAATCTGGCCATAATGTGTAAATATGAATTGTCTATAAGCCTGTAAAATTTCATTTGGAAATTCCTACTTTTGATCAAAATATTGGCAAAAAACCTAGGGGGGTCTTTTTTTGGCGCACCCTGTATATGTGTAGCCTATATATAAATATATTTTATACATCCAATTAATGAGGCCATGGGTCAAATTGCTCATCCACAAGAAGCGTATATAAACAGCTACAAGCCTTTGGAAATCTGAAGCCCAAACCTATTATATGGATAATCAGAAACGAATACTCTGTATTCGCTTTTCGGTGAACATAAGAAATGCTTGAAACAATAAGACGCATTTGGGTGACAGTCAACTCTTTCAGGTGCATGGCGTATAATATTATGGGCCTATAGCTCATATTGCTCAGGTGGCGGATTGCAAATCTGCAGGATTGCCGGATAGCAGAATATAACCACTGCACGTCACGTAAGCTATTCTTATGCGTATGTATACTGTATAGTCGGACAGTTGCTATAGCGCATTTTCAGTAGGCGTGATGACAAGCACTTTGCATGACGGACAGATAAGAAACTGATGCTCTACAATTATTGCAATGTAATGAAACGAATAACGATGTAAATACTATTCCGTGATGGTTATGGGCGAAGTTCTCAGCGCAGCAGAAAACTGTGTAATGAGAGATGAACATGATCACCTACATTTACATGTGTAAATAAGATCAACTGCTAGCCTATATAGCAGACGAATTTTGGACGAATTTCCGTAACAGTAAGATATCTGTGAGGAGTAAAACACACGATGGCTATGATTGCAACACTGTGAACGCCAAAGAGATAAAAAAAAAATAGTCCTACATAATTGGTTCATTTATGAGGGAGTAATTAAGGGCGGACACAACATTCGATCAAAACAGCAGACAGAATTATTTATCGGTGGTATTGGAGAATTGTCCATCTATCAGCACGCATGATGACACCGTTCATCAAACCCCTTACACTGGGGTTAATTAATAAAGCGTTTAAGCGTTACAACTGCAACTGCAGACTGCACATTGCAGTATCAAGGCGCCGTAAATATAAATATAATTATAGACTACTATCAATTTTCATCGCATAAAAAGCCGACGAGCCAAATCAAAGTGAATAGACAAGTGCCACAACGAAAAGTATTCCAACAATATAGCGAACCTACGCTTGAATTTAACGCGATGGCCCACCGACTTTCCGAACATTTGTCGTTTTGAAGCATGAGCCTCGAATTACACCACTTCATACGTCTCGCAAAAATCCAGTCCGACTTAGATACTTTTCATTCCACGATGATGACGCCTCACACGCGTCGCTCGGCTCCACTCGGCTCCGCTCGGGCCCCGTCGGCGCCTCACGGCAACGGTCGGCACTTCTCGCCGCTGATGAAAAATGCATAGGAGCGGCGGCGGCGTAGTCTGCCGGAGGCGCGGGTTCGGTCCCGGGTCGCTCGACTCGTAATCGCCACCCGCTGAAAAATACATGGACTGGATGGTCGGGCGGGTGGTGGGTGGGTGGGGTGTTGGTCGAGCCGACAAATGTCGTAAAACAAAGGCGCCGTTATGAATACGAATGTACAACGTCGGCTGTGATGCATGCAGTCTGCTTGTCGTGTAGGCTAGACCGGGCGTTGGGGGGGAGGGCTATGCATGCGGTGATGGAGCTGCCTCACAAATCCTGGGGAGTGGTATAATAAACGGTTTCTGATCTGACATCATTTCATCTGATCAAGCCTCAACACCGTGAATCCTGGGGAGGTAAATTTTCCCCCACCCCCAACTTTTAAGCGTCGGTAGGAACTCTCTCCTAACTAGTGTGGAAGTTTGGTACATGTATGTTGCATGTTTAACGACACTGCCATATCAAAGACTAGCCTTTATACCCGGCTTCGCCCGGGTTCCGTCAATTTTCCCCCCCAAATTTCCCCTCATCCCCACCGCCACCCCCTCCACAACACGCCACCACTTACTCCGACCTCCGCCAGTACGCCACCCGTGAAATTTTTGTTTTCGGGGAAAAAATTTCCCTCCCAAATTTTCCCCCACCCCTCCACAACACGCCATCACTAACTTCGACCTCCAATGGTACGCCACCCGTGAAATTTTGGTTTTCGGGGAAAAAAATCTCCCCCAATTTCACTCTCCCGACCCCCTTCACAACACGCCACCACTAACTCCAACCTGCACCGGTACGCCACACGTGAAATTTTGGTTTTCGGGGAAAAATCCCCCCTCCAAATTACCACCTACCCCATCCCACTCCACAACACGACACCACTAACTCCGACCTCCACCGGTACGCCACACGTGAAATTTTTGATTTCGGGGAAAAATTCCCCCCCAAATTTCCACCCACCCCCTACCCCACCCCCTCCACAACACGCCACCACTAACTCTGACCTCCACCGGAACGCCACCCGTGAAATTTTGGTTTTTGGGGAAAAAATCCCCCCCAAATTTTCACCTACCCCACCCCACACCTCCCTCCACAGCACGCCACCACTAACTCCGACCTTTACCGGTACGCCACCCTTGAAATTTAGGTTTTCGGGGGGAAAATTTCCACCCGAATTTCTCCCCCCACCATCCACCACCTCCACCCCTACACCCCCCTTCACTCCACCCCCACCCGCCCCCCCACAACACGCCACCACTAATTCCGACCTCCACCGGTACGCCACACGTGAAATTTTGGTTTTCGAGAAAAAAATCCCCCCAAAAAAATTTTCACCCACCCCCTACCCACCCCCCTCCACAACACGCCACCACTAACTCTGAACTCCACCGTTACGTCACCCGTGAAATTTTAGTTTTCTGTGGAAAAAAATTTCACCCCAATTTCTCCACCCCCCCACCATCCACCAGGCCCACCCCTACACCCCCCACTCGACACCTCCACCACCCCACCCCCCACCCCCACAACACGCCACCACTAACTTTGACCTCCACCTGTACGCCACCGGTGAAATTTTAGTTTTCGGGGGAAAACATTTCCCCCAAATTTCTCCCCCCCCCCCACCACCCCACCTTCCACCACCCCACCCCCACCCCACCCCACCCTCTTCCCCACAACACTCCACCACTATCTCTGACCTCCACCGGTACGCCCCCCGTGAAATTTTGGTTTTCTGGAACGAAGTGTGAAAATACATCCGGACATCCGGACATCCATACATACATACACACAAACGGAAGGACAAACTTTGAGAAATATATTATAGATGATTAGTGTCGCCACGCCATTTAGGTCCCCGTGGACGGACCGTGCTAGCCAGAGGTTTTGAATCTCTGAAATAGCCTCCTTCGGGAAGCAAACCGCGGCCCGCACGCTCTCTTTCACAGAGTCGCGTACAGACAAGCGCTCTTACTGATGTAGCTAAGCGAGCCAGTGTGGAAGTTTGGAATATTGCTTTGCCCAATGCATTTTGTTAACTAATTAATTACAGTTCCAACGTCATGCTACTATAATGGGTTTCTTAGGGTAAGTAGGTCATACAGGCCTACACTCTTTGAGAAGCCAGTTCCCTCGATACGATGGAAGGTCGTGTCAATTCTGATATGATTCGATCTCTTGTTACATGCTTAACGACACTGCCATATCAAAGATGATTAGTGTCGCCTTCCTTCTTTATCCAGGCTTGGGACTGGCACTGGCAGAGAACAACCAGTGGCGGAGTTTATGATTCGATCTCAATCCCACTCTTTCTTATACCCTCCCGGCAGTGTCTGACGTGGGAGGGTAGATTTAGTTGGTGCCAGAGGATGTGGAGAAAAAACGGTTCCCTATCTAGAATACCTCTGAATCCACTCACATCAACGATGTATAGAGTCAGACGACGATTTTGCCCACTGGCATTATTCAGTTTTATTATTTTATGATGTCTGTATTAAGCGCCAAAATCAAATTACTATAGTCATCAATACGTTGCTGTGGGGCGCGGTGGTGCAGTGGTGGCGTCGTTGCCTTGAAGCCGGAAGGTTCGAGGTTTGAATCCACCTCAAGTCGCCACGTAGGGACCTTGGGCATGTCCTTCACTCGCAATTGCTCAGCGCTTCGGCGTGAAATTCCGATGCAGTGTCCGCGCTGTAGTCGGGAGCGCCTCTATAAGTAGCGGTTGAGGGCTGGAAGAGGCGCTATAACAAGTGCGCATACAAACAAACAGGAAGCAGTCTCTGAGAGACGACAATTTCGCTATGCACTGGCATCATTTTAGTTTATTTATGTTGTCTGCATTATGCGCCACAATCTAATTACAAGTCATCAACACGATGGCGCTATAAGCTTTGACAGAAAACCAACTCAAGGTCCTACACTAGTGCTATATAACCTAACCGTCTTAGGTCCGGATCCGCCATCTTTGCGTGACATGACGAACGTTCTAACGAAGCGGCTACCGCGCGACCCACGAGTCATCACGAATGATTAAATTGGATTAGAGTTGATTAGATCAGATCAGGAAAGACCACCTCTCATCTTCACTGTATCCACCACAGATGCTGTCACCCGATGTGTCCTTCTGGCCACTCTGGTGTCTGGTCATAGCAGGTATTACTGCTGCAAATAAGAATTATATGCTTGTTGCTGTCTATATATAACGACACCATGTAATGCTCAAAGATGATTAGGGTCGCCCTCCTCCTTTATCCACGCTTGGGACTGGCACTGTGAGAGAACAAACAGTTCTGCAAATAAGCGTCTATGCATGGCTTGGAATACATTATCGGATAACGGGACATTTATGGCTGCAGCGACGAAACGCCAGATGAGGAAATAAGGTGAACGTGCTGAGACCATTAAGCAGGTATAATACACCGGTAGTCAATTCCAGAACGCAGGAAGGAAGTATGTGGAGGAAATTGCAGGTAAGCCAGGTAGGCAATTTGGCACGTATAGACTGCAGAAAGGAAGGAAGGCAGACAGGCAAGCAGGCAAACAGTCAGGCAGGTATACAAGCATACACTAGACTGACTGAAAATAATTGTAATAGTTCACGAAGTAGACTTAAGGACACAAAGAACAACACGCATACACAGAGAGGGACAAACAGATAGACAAACAGATATACGCAGACAAACAGGCTGATACATGGATTATGGATATCTATAAACTCAGATATAATTACATTGACATGCAGTAAAGTCAGTCATCGTCATCACTCGACGCACGCATATATCTAGAGACTGACAAGCAGGCAAACAGATATTATATGGAAACGTAAGGACAGCCACACTTGCATAATTCTTAACGTTAACACCCGTAAGCCCAGAACACTTTCTCAGCGGACACATGGCTAATGCACTCACTCTCTCACTCTCTCTCTCTCCCTTCCTCTCTCTCTGTCTCTCTCTGTCTCTCTCTCTCTGTCTTCCTCTCCCTCTCCCTCTCCCTCTCCCTCTCCCTCTCCCTCACCCTCTCCCTCTCCGTCTCCCTCTCCGTCTCCCTCTCCCTCTCCCTCTCAGTCTCTGTCTCTGTTTCTGTCTGTCTCTCTCTCCGTCTCTGTCTCTGTCTCTCTCTGTCTGTCTGTCTGTCTGTCACTCTCTCTCTCACTCGTTGCCTAAAAGCATTGCCTCGCGTCCGTCCCAGAGCAGCTGCACTCGCCTCAGATCCAGTCCCTGGCGCCGATGCTTCGACGGTGACAGAGTGCTCATCGTCAAAGCAACGTCGACTTTGGTTAGGAAAATATTCAGATATAACTGAGAAAGTATATAGACTTTCACTAAAGGTATGCTCATGAACTGCACGGCGTCTGGTAATAATTTATCTTTACAGAACAACAGCCGGAATTCAAACAACTGATGCTACCAGTGGCGGCGCCAGGATTTCAGTTTTTGGGGGGATGAAGCCTCCGGAGAAAATTTCCAATTTTCATCCGGCAAAATTTCTGATGGCCTTTTTTAGTTATCCGGTCCAAAATCGTGGAAATATTTTATTCTAGCATGTAAAAGCGTGTAAAAAACCCGGATGGCATTTTTAGGGAGGGGCTTAGCCTCTGATAGCCCCCTAGCCCCTAGCGCTACCACTGGATGCTATAACGACTGCCTTCTAGTTGAAGTTTCCTCTGCATTGTCTTGCTACTTGGTGTAGTCCTAATAGTCCAGTTGGAAATTACACCCAGCACCACAATATATTTTAGCGCAGAGAAAAGTGCTTCTATGAGATACTAAAAATGCGCAATATTAATATAACGGTGTCCAAATGCATGAATATGTTAACTGAATGCTTGTACTTGTAATGAGCGACCGATTGCCTACCTGTCTGCCTGCCTACCTCTCAGCCTGCCTGCCTGTCTGCCTGCCTACATGACTTATTGCCTGCCTGCCTGCCTGCCTGCCTGTCTAAACCGCCGACATATTATATATGACTGACTGGACTCCTGTCACGTAGTAAGTGCTGTAAGTGGCACAGGTGTTGTAAGTGGAATATGTGCCGGGATTCTCGACACCTGTTCACATCAATATACGTCCCTCCGAGTAAGGTCGTAAAGCGTTGACGTCTGCCAAGAACATTTCCATCAAAGCCGATGGAAAGGCAGCATCAGCGGCAGCACTTCGAAACGAAACGGGACGTCATGCATGGGGTCAAGGAGTTCAAGAGCTTTCAAAACGTATATCATGTCAGTCGGGTATAGTTGATCAGAAGCGCGCTAAAAACGCAAACACCTCTTCTCGGTTTGTTAAATTATATGGACGGACGGACGGACGGACGGATGCAATGATATGTGAAATGGATGGAAGGGGAGCGAGTGGGGGATGAAGGAATGCATGGATCCATGAATCGAGTAGCTAAAGAGCAGGTTTTGAGAGCAGGATGGATAAATAAGATATAGTAGATTGATAGATAGCTACATAGCCACACAGACAGATAGGCAGACATACAAATAGACAGACAGACAGATGGGTCGTATAATTTGCATACTGCATCTTCGATTTTATTGTAAAATCACTTAAACTTGTCATCAACATCTTCTAATTGTCGTACTATCTAGCTCTCTAGATCTCTAAATGACATAATGTTAACCATGCAGGCCCAATCAAACCGAAAATGTCTGAGCATCACCCTAACTGAAAACCAAACACAACCCAACATAACCCGACCCAAATCAACAGAATGCAACCAAATCCGTTCTCGTCAAAACTTACCAAGCCTAATGCAACTTAATCTAATATATAGCCAAAGTCAATCTACCCTAGGCTCATCCAACTTAACCTAACATTCTTTCTACGTAACGTTGCATTCTGCCAGCGCCAGTCCCAAGCCTGGATAAAGAAGGAGGACGACACCAATCATCTTTGGTATGGCAGTATCATTAAGCAGCAACAAGTCTACTTACCTTATACCCATGATAATTATATCCTTAAGGCACTCTTGAACTTAACATACCTTATCTTACCTCACCTGTTTGGTTGTGTCTACTTTACTCTGTATAGCTAATAGACAACTCAGCCGTTGTTGCTTGGTCCATTTTTGAGTAATTAGCCAACACGATGGACTCCAAGCAACCATTGTTCTGCTCCATTTCTTATTGAGTTTCTCATTGATTACCAGCCGTTCCTTGGGCGAACTGCTTCACTAATTCCCTAATTACCATAGACGTTGAATCGATCTTTTCGCCATCCCCCAACCCCACCCACAGCGTCCCACCCTACCCTTCACTTCTGTCCTTACGCCACGGGATATACGGAAATCCGCTGTTTACCTAGCAATGACTGATGATTTTATAAGCCCAAAATGGCCAAAAATATTCCATAACTACACAAAGAGTCCATCTATAGTAAATCATCGTAATCGTAATCCTCAAACGACTAATGCGCCTTTCGAAAGCCAGGCGCAGGGCATCAGCTTATTCACGAGCGCTGCGTCTAGTCAGAAGTGTTGTACAAAGGAGTAGTTTGAAGGAGGTCGTAGTCCGGTTGTCAAGGGATCAGATGTGGTAGGGCAGCTGTTAAGGTGGGTGGCGTTTAGGTGGCGAGAATTGGAAGGTGGAAGAGTTATTATCTCTGCATCTTTTGCATCTGTCTCGGTGTCTGTCTGTCCTTCTGTCTGTCTGTCTGTGTCTGTCTGTCTGTCCGTCTGTTTGTGTGTCTGTCTGCCTGTGTGTCTCTGTCTATTTGTCTGTCTGTCTGTCTGTCGGTATGTCTATTCGTCTGTCTGTCACTATGTCTGTCTTTCTTTCTGTATGTCTGTCTGTGTGTCTGTCTGTCTATTTGTCTATTTGTCTGTCTGTATGTCTGTCTAGTGTCTATTTGTCTATTGTCTGTCTGTCACATGTCTGTCTGTCTGTGTGTCTGTCTGTCTATTTGTCTATTTGTCTGTCTGTATGTCTGTCTAGTGTCTATTTCTCTATTGTCTGTCTGTCTGTGCATGTCTGTCTGTCTATTCGTCTGTCTGTCTGTGTCTGTCTGTATGTCTGTCTGTCTGTCCCTCTCTTCCTATGTCTCTCACATGCAGCTCCTAATATTCTCTTACCTGAAATGGGGGCTCTGCATTTTCGTTTATCTCGGTTTGTGTTTGTGCGTATGTGTGCATGTCTATCTATCTATCTATCTCTATGTCTGTCTGTCTGCCAGCCTGTCTATCCCTGTCTATGTCTCTCAAAGCTCCCAATTATTATCTTACCTGATATTATTGGGTGCCAATCGGTCTATGGCAATGGAAATCGATTTTACACGCCTCTATGGAATCCACTGCGGCAGACCCGGCAGACAGAGCAATAATCCCACGAGTGCTTCGTACTCCTGAATCGGCCTATGCGCAGAGCCTCTCCTCTCGATTCATCTCGATTCATGTGCAGGTAAGGCCATTATATACACTCGCCACACTACTACACACATGCTTGCTCCTCACGCACGCTGGCACGCTATTATAGTCGGCTCACCTGGCCGCGCGAACAAACGCACCGAGTGCTGTAAGGTAGGCCCTCTATCGTTATGACTGAGAGGCTTTGGTATACCGCGGTAGGAGAGTTAGTTAAGCCGGGCAGAGATTATAAAAGTAATCATACTAATAGGATGTTTGTTATTATCATCATCGTGATAATGATTAATTAATATTATTATTTTTGCCTTGAGGTACATAATGATCAGTCAGGTATTATAGGCTACTAAAATATTAATTAAGAACAGAATTAAAAAAACTCTTAAATGGCACCATTGTCATTATTATCATCATCATCATCGTCGTCGTCATCGTCATCGTCATCATCGTCATCATTATTATTATTATTATTATTTACATTTTTTGCCCCGAGGTAACATGGTCAATGAGGAACTTCAACGCTAACCATAAAGCAGATTCGTCTGGAATGAACCCTATTCGTCAAGGTCCCAATTGGAACAATGACGACGACGACGACGACGATTATTAGAAACCAAAGAAAAGTGACATAGCCTACGACGCTACCAACTCTCAGTCATAATCCATTATGATGACCGCGTCCTCTCCCTTCCCATTCCAGCGTTGACCTTGCCCTATAGTGCTGACCTTGCACTGTTGTTCTTGTATCAATTAAAACACCATCAAAACAGTGAAAGCATTATACGGTAACTCGGAAAAACATAATCACACATTGAGACATCATGAAAAACTGATGCGAATCGGTAAAATCATTACAAGGACAATGCGTCAAATTATATAATTATTAAAGATGTGTCACGAGGCCTGCTGTTGTCTGTCCTGGTCTCAACCCTTCCAAACTATGTTCTAGTTCGGATGGTAATATGCATAAGCACGCGTTCAAAACTTCAAACTCATTATTATAACCATCTTCTTCTTTTCGTTCTCTACCCTTAGGCAGGTTCGAATGTTCGACGTCTCCATTCTTCTCTGTTCTGTGCATTCTTTTTCAGTCTCTGATAACCGTCTTTCATCATCCAGTCTAACAGTCGTTGTCTTGGTCTGCCTCTCGTTCTTTTGCCCTCCATTTCCCCCTCTATGACTGTTCGTAGCATCGAGTCTCCTCTGAGTGTGTGCCCGATCCATCTTCTTTGTCTTTCTCTTAATTGTGTGTATCATCGCTCTCTTTTCTCCCACTCTTCTCAATACCTCCTCATTCCTTACAATTATAATTACAATAATAATTATTGTAATTATAATTGTAAGGAATGATGGTTATTATAACCATGCTCGGTCAATAATGTTTCTGTATGCATCCGATTGCATCGCAGCATCTACATATAATATTCGTACAGCACATACGAATGTGACTCGTTAAGTGTTGCTCCTGTATTATCTGCAAGAGCTATGTCACTCTACTCTGGTTTTTCAGGGGCGTTGTGCTGCTCTACGTTCCTTCACTCGGAGTAAACTTCTCATTACCGAGCACGAAGTGCTCTTATAGACAGCAGCGTGCTTTCTCTGCTATTGGTTATGGTATGGAATGGGCTGCCACTGTCTACACGCCTTAGGCCTATGTCTAGGATTTGCCTAGATGCGTTTTATCGCTACCCTAAAACAGTACTTTTCACCCGAGGTTGGGTCGGAAGCGCTCCTGAGTAGTAACATTGAAGGGGCGCTACATAAATTTTTATAATGAATGAATGAATGAGGTTTAGCTACGTTGAGCGTCATCATGAGGTTAATGTGAGGCGCTATATAAATGTCCAAACACAATTACACATGCATAACTATTCATACATGATCGCCGAAGATAATTATCGTAGCAGTATGAAATTATTATTAATTGCCAGATTATTAATTATTATTATTAATAATTAATTATTAATTAACGGACGAAGAAGGATATTTTGGGAGCATGGTTTGACATGAGAATTGTATGCGACGTATATAGGCTATGCACAAGGGCGGATCCAGGGGGGGCCAATCCGGCCATGGCCCCCATTTCAAAAATTTCTTTTTTTTGACCAGCTATTTTGCTCGGAAAGTAGACGTGGCCCCCCCCCAAAAAGTAGTTCCATGGGACTTTGGCCCCCCCCTTCGAAAATTTCTGTATCCGCCCTTGGCTATGCAGCAGAATACATATCGGCAATGGAGATTGTGGGGAGCAGATATTTTGTATAAGAGAATCTGGTATGGCCTGGAATGCAGAAATGCACGAAGTTTCTGAGAATCAACTTTATAATTTTTTATGAGAACATGGAGAATATAGGCCTACGAATAGATGTAGAGAGACAGCCTTTTGGGTGCATGGATGGATGAATGGATGAATGGATGAATAGATGAGTGAAAGGTTGGATTGAGTGAATGGATGGATGGATGGAAGGATTGATGGATGGATGGATTGATTGATGGATGGATTGATGGACGGATGGATGAATGGATGGATGGATTGATTGATTGATGGATGGATGGATGGATTGATGGATGGATGGATGGATGAATTGATGGACGGATGGATAAATGGATGGATAGATGGATGAATGGATAGATGAATTGACGGATCGATAATTGATGGATGGATGAATAGATGGCTTGGCGAATTGATGGCTTGGCGAATTGATGGATTGGTGGATGAGTGCCATGAGCGAGTATACATGTAGGTGGCTTAGTGGATGGATGGTTGGAGTTCTGGGTGGATGGTGAGTTTGTGGGTTCGGGCGGGTGGAAGTATACGGAGGAGGCACTAACGGGTGGATGGTTGGAATATGGGTGGATGATTTAAAGCAAGAGGATTATGGCACACATTCTCGGATCCAGAAATGACAGCAAAGATTATAGACGAGGAATTATTATAGGCCTACGCGCATAAGATTCAGCCGGTGTCACGAAATAGAGTATCATCTGTATTAATCGTATCCCCCCCAAATGAAGAGAAGTCATAAAAAACACTTCCGCCTGTATTTATTTTTGGAAATTAATTTTCATCTGCTTTGTTTTGAACGATGACACTAACAGGTATGTTTATGCCTACTAGATAATTTTTTTATTTGGTTTTAGAATTTAGAGCGCTTAGAACATTTAAAACTCTCAGAGTCAATTAATAAATTCGAGTTGCCTTGCTCTGAACATTGCTAAGGACACTAAAAACAATTGATGATGATGATGGTTCTCTGCCCGAAGGCAGGTTCATTGGCTTTACGCCACTGGGGATGAGAGAAGTGAGTTGGTTTCCCGTTGCCTTCCTCACAGACAATGATGGGTAAGCAACTTGCCCAAGCTTGCGCCCCTGCGTCCCACACGTGCTAGCCCGAGATATTTAAATCTCTGAATGTCAACTCCCACCCCGGGGTTTGAACCGCAGTCTGTTGCAACCAACAGACGTATGCCGCTCTCGCTTACCGTTGTAGCTAACTAGGCCAGTAATTGTATTCAAATAATTAGAGTCACTTTAAATTTTGATTACAGCATATAAAGTTTTCAATTATACGCATTTTTCAATAAAGGGGATAGAATGGTTTATCCCCTCGGATAGTCTAGACCGGTTAATTCTATCGGGGGGATAGATTAATTCATCCCCAGGGATAGCTTTCAGGGGGATAGAATATCACGTGACACCGGCAATGATTTGCAGTCGCAAGGGAACAATTCCTATGTCAGCGGACCAGTCCCGACGTCGTTATAGAAGTAGGCCCGTTGTTATATAAGCTTAAGTCTTTTAATGTAGTTCAGGGCAACTTAATATAACTGCAATGCAATTAAGTTGTCGGTAATAAATTGAATATATATATATATATATATATATAATAATATTTTTAATAATATTTTTTCTTTAATTAAACGCCTGCAAGACGCACTGCGCTTTACATTTACAAGTTATGCAGTATAATCTTAATTAAACTTAACTACTAACAGAACAGACAGTTTTGCAATTACTATTAATTAGTACTATTAATTATATTCGCCAGGGCTGTTTTTAAGGAATTTGTAGAACTGCACAACTCCTTCTTTCCTTTCCCATCATCCATGGCAAATTGCTTCCAATTGGAGGACAATATTATTGACCTTTTTTACTAGTTTTAACTGTACATAAGTGCTTCTACAACTGCACAAATCCATTTAGAACTGCACATTTTGTGTACACCTGCACGTTAAAAAGCCCTGATATTCGCTATGATGTGCAACCAAAGTTCAACCATTTATGTAGCGCGCGATTGAGAACCGCTTTAGAATTAAATACATGAAAATCATTTAACGTGCAGGGCCGGACTAAATAAATGTGGGGGCCCTGTTCGGAAATTTTTTTGATCTTCGGACAACAATATTATGACCTTTTTAGTCGTGTGGTCGAAATTTCGTCAGAATATAGGCCTACCAAATTTTCCCTAAAAAAACTGTTTCCCTATATGTGGGGTCCCTTAAAGTGCGGGGTCCCTGTTCGCCGAACATGTTGAGCATGCCTTAATCCGACCCTGTTAACGTGTCTTGCAATTGCTACAAATATAACGAAATGATGCTATTTGCTGTTCCTATATTTTAAAAGATAAAAGAGCCACCAAACATATCACCAGATCTTACATGTTCATCCGTTAAATAAATTTGTATAGCGCTTCTTCAGTGGGACCACTCAGACTCAGACACTCAGAGGCGCTCCCTATAGTCCCAACCCCAGCGCGGCCAAATACAACCGACATAAGATGAGAGAGAAATGCCTGAGAAGAAGGTCTGGAAAGAAAGCAGTTGCTCTTCTAGGTATGGAAGTCCTTGCGTAACTTATTTTATAGCCCATTGACGGTGTATTATTATAGCGCGTGAAACCAAACTTACCTCACTCGGTGCGCTTTACCGCAAGCCGGGTCGCAGAGGCCCACACTCGCCCAGCGACTGTTTGTCTGGCGTCACATCCGCTGACGTGTCAGCCGATCCGATTTGCGCGTAATAATCTCAGCGGCTGGTTTAGCCGTTCTCAGCGGAAGCGAAGGTTAATGCGCGCGGCGTAGTACGCCTCGCATCTTACGTCTCTCCCTTTGCGTGGCGTTGCGTTGCGTCAACGCTCTCTGCGTTGCGTTGCGGTAATCGAAAAATTTGCGACCGAATGCTGCGAGGCTTCCGCGCTTCTTCCGTCCTACAGAGTCATGAGCGCGCCCACTGTGAGCACGCGTTGGCCGCAATTAGTCGACAAATGCCCTGCGAACACTGGGCCTTGGGCAGGACAAGAGGCAAGAGATTGGCGGACAGACTCGTGTTGTCCTAAATGTCATTGTAACATTGGTTGAATATGGTGGTGGAGTGATGTCGTCGTGTGTAGTATGGCATCGTATGAGAACAACGAATAATAGGTTGTAACAAAACAATATGTTGTAGCCTAGCATTTGTATGACACCACTGAACGAGAAATCACAAGACACACAACCCGCTGAAGTCTTAGCAACAAGAAGTTCAGTTCCTTAAGTCTTGTATGTGCACTTGCTATAGCGCCCCTTCACGCTCCCTACTCAGAAGCGTTCCTGACTACAGAGAGGACACTGCATCGGAGTTTCACGCCGAAGCGCTGAGCAATTGCGAGTGAAGGACTTACCCAAAGTCCCTACGCGGCGACTTGTGGATTCGAACCTGCAGCCCTTCGGCTGCAAGGCGACGAACATACCCACTACACCACCGCGCTCTATATACAAGTGTTCTGGTCTATTGCCTTGCATAACTGCATATGCGTTCTTTGGTTCTTCTTCCAGCAACTTACTGAAACCCTTCTTCTCGATACCGGTGCTGTTTTTTTCTGTCGTTCGGTCGAGAGCGCCTCTGGATCTCTCTTGAAGCGGCGCTATATAATTTGTTACTACAGTTTACAACAGCCCGAGAGAAGTAGCAGCAACCGAAGGTCTCTCTTCAACTCGACGCTCATCGAAATCGTAATTATAATTTACAATTGTAATTGTAATCGTAATTATAATTTATGATTGTAATTGTATACGTAATTATAATTTAGAATTGTAATTGTAATCGTAATTATAATTTAGACTATAATTGTAATTGTAATCGTAATTGTAATTTATAATTGTAATTGTAATCGTAGATGTAGACTAATTATAAAAATCCTAATCGTACTTGCAATCGGAATCGCATTAGTAGCAGTATTGTAACCGTAGTCGTAGACCCAATCATAATTGTAATTTTAATTGTAATTGTAATTTTTGTGATTGCAATAATTGTGATAGTAATCGAAGTCGCAATTTTAGTTGTAATCGTAAACTCACACACACCGCCCAAACGGATACCAAAAGTATCTTTTCAGACGCTGCAAATACTGTCTTCTTCTCTCGGCTGTTGACTCTCGTGAACCATAAGCAACTACGCAGCCGACATGAAGCTGCTTATAGACCACACGATGAAGCATCAACCGCCACATTTGTAGTCCTGCGAGGGTCGAAAATGCCCGCACAGGTCTATCCCGTCCTGGGTTCGAATCCCACCGCTGTCCCGCTGCCACCACCACCACCTGAGATGCGTTTAATCGAGAGTCTCCCGCATACACGTAGGCTAAACTACACCCCACCCACCCTCCATGGCGTCAAGTCCTATCACACGGCGATAGGCTATTGTTATTCACAGTGTCCTTATGGCGGACACGTGTGCCTGGCATCTTAAGTTGCGTCCGTAGATGCTCTCAACAAGTAATTCAATCTACGAACTGTGATCCCGAAAGGATTGTTAATGCGCTGAATAAAACAACCGGGTAAATGCGCCACAAAAATCAAATAAAGACCACGTCTGTATAGATCTTTCCAAATCCCAGAGGACTTGCCAAGTGGAGTAGCTAAATAAGTGAATTAGTGGCTACTTCAAAAGGCAATCGACTTGCCTCGTCCAACCATAATATTATAGAGTAGTACCTGGTACTGATTATGCCATAGTCTACTGATAGTCTCCTATTTTATAACCTTGTCTAAGCTTTATTCACATCATTCGTTATTAAAATAAAACAAGCGGTCATGTTCATCAAAAAGCGCTATAATAAACTTTAACAATATAAACGTCATCTTGATGCTATCTTAATCAAATCAGTAAATCAATCAGTCAGTCATTCAGTTCGTCAATCATTGACTGGTCCACTGCAGATCCAAAGACATTGAAATTGACATTGCTCACAAAGGTGCCTTAACTATGGCTCCGCGGGATACCCAAAGGGAAACCCAAAAGGGACAGGATCCCGCTATTTATTCTATGTATATAGCCTGTGTGATATGTTTAGAAGAAATAAGATGACATCACAACACAATGATGTTTCAATGTGAATCACGTAACAGTGGAACCAAAGAATAAGAAACATAACACAACACAGTGTCTATAGTCTAACATAATAACGCAAATAATAAGCAATAGCACTAACGCAAACATAATACCGTGTCTAGTCTAACCAGACACAATGTTATGCTATAGCTCTACTACAGAAACATATATGCGTAACAACAAGAATAAAAAAGGAGTAGAGGGGCGAACCTGATTAGACTATAATAAGAATCCTAGTATGCACATCTATATAAATAAAGAGGTACATATCCATAGGCGTTCGTAATCATGCGTGCATAAGTACAGGGACGCCGCAGCCGTGGGCGACAGAGGAAGAGATGGAGGGACATGATCCTGAAGGACATGAATTTCTTGATCTGACAATGGAAGATGCTGGAGACAGAACAACATGTAGACAAAGGATCCGAGTGGCTGACCTCTCCAGGCTCTCCTCAGCGAAGGATTAATCCTAGCCAGAAGGAAAAGAAGAAGATATCCATTGACGTTCGCGCATGCGTTGCTTGCCCAACTTTGTCGTGAATGGACAATTGGACATGCCTAGCATCGCAGTTTCATCACCGTGATGGCATTAATTATACTTTTTTGCCATTTCATTTCTGGCAATCCCTTGCCTTGTCCGGATTTGCTTGGCATGGTTTTGTTTGGATATACCTGGAAATACCCGGCATTGCATTATTTTTTTGCCTTGCTGGCAGTTCCTTGCCTGGACTTGCATATATATTGCATAATTATTCTTGTCTTAACTCGAATAGTCTGCCTAACTGCCTGGATCCTGCCTTTCATTGCATAATCCTCATGTTCTTGCCCCCAATGCATTGCCTTGCCTTTTGTCCTGTGTTGCCTGCATGAACTTGCCTGGCATTGCATCATTTTCTCTTGTCTTGCCTCCTCTCGTTGCCTTACCTTGACTTGCCTCTGACCTTTCTGCTCTGACCGACGTATATGATGCAAGTCTCGCTAAATTTACGACAATGAGGAGACGCTTTATGGATGCGAGTCCGTCGTCGTTCGACCGTTAATCTAAGTTGTGGCATTAATAAAGCTGCTGCATCGCGCGAAATTATTATTCGCATCGCATCGAGAAATAATTGCATCAGGAAAAGCGCCTTACATGAATTATGAATTATGAATGAGTGGCACTTTGCTAATGAAAATAATCGCACGAACACAACGAGACACGACTACAGACATACGCTCATACGAGCAAACATGCATACACAGGCATACATGCATGCATGCACACAGGAATGAAAGCACATGGGCATACAAGCACACGGGCATGTAGGTGTACAGGCAGTTAAGCATACAGGTATCCAAACACACAGACGTACTGCACACACAGGCATCCAAACACTCAGGCATGCAGGTATACAGACTGTCAAGCATATACAGGCATCCAGGCACGCAGGCGTACAAACAAGAGTCCAAACACGAACACGCGGACACAGGGGTGCACACACACACACACACACACACACACACGTGTCTGTCTGTCTGTCTGTCTTTCTGCATCCATGTATATATCTCTTTTTACACTCCATGCCGTCGCATAGTACATGTAAATGTGAAACATTATTTTGCTCTCTCACAACTCTATCGTTGTGCATGGTCCCGTCTATTTTTTTCATTCATTTATTATTTACTTCTGATGCATTTGTCAAATTGTTCCGTACGCAAAGTTCAGTAAATGATCTGAATCTGTCTTTTCTTGCACAACCAACCACTGGGCAACCATTACCATCGTCGGATCATAATAATTAGGCCCTATAGGCCTAGGCTACCATTCGCAAGCGCGCTGTTGAGCAGTCCACCTTGCGGCATATTGGTCTTTTGATTGGTCTCAGGATTGGAGTCAGGACGGGTCCTTAAAATGGGATCGGTCCTATAAGACTGGTCTCAGGATTGTGTTATTGAGATTGGGATTTGGATTGGGGTTGAGATTAGTCGTAGCAGTGGTCTCATGGCTGGTCTTAGAATTAGTCTTAGGGTTGCTCTTGGTCTTAGGATTGGTCCTAGGATTTGTCTTATGACTAGTCTTAGAATGGGTTTTAGGATTGTTCTCGGTCTTGGAGGTGGTCTTAGGATTAGTCTTTGGATTGTTCTTAGCAGTGGTCTTGAAATTGGTCTTAGGATTGGTCTTAGGATCATTCTTAGCAGTGGTCATGAGATTGGTCTTAGGATTGACCTTACGATTGGTCTTAGTAGTGGTCTCAGGATTGGTCTTAGGATTGGTCTTAGGATTGTTCCTAGTAGTGGTCCTGGGATTGGTCTTAGGATTGGTCTTATAGATTATTCTTAGCAGTGGTCTTGATATTGGTCCTAGGATTGGTCTTAGGATTGGTCTTAGAAATGGTATTAGGATTGGTCTTAAGATTGGTCTTAGGATCGGTCTTAGTAGTGGTCCTGGGATTGGTCTTAGGATTGGTCTTAGGATTGGTCTTAGAAATGGTATTAGGATTGGTCTTAAGATTGGTCTTAGGATCGGTCTTAGTACTGGTCCTGGGATTGATCTTAGGATTGGTCCTCGAGCTTCTGACAAAAAGCGGTTCAGCTGGCTGATTGTTAAAGCTAGGTCGGTCATCTCACTGCTAAGTGGGCCTACAGTGCTAAGTCCATCAAACGTCGTAAGCCACACGTCTGTCTGCAGTTATCAGGCAATAATAATATTATGGCTACTCCTAAACAACCCCGCTTAGACGACCCGCTTATCTCACTGAACTTTGCCCCTATGATAGTCATTAACCCCCTATATGTGTCATATGGAAGCCCACGCTCCTTAGTGACCACTTTACCAGATAATTAATTATTTGCGTATACAGAAGAACTCTGTTTTGTTTGTATGGCCGACTACTCTGGAGACTATTTTTAGTGTTTTACACTAGAAGTATTATAGGGCTTGTTCGTAGTACCCCGGTATCGTTGCACAATAAATATATATTTACATACACTTAATTAACTGTGCAATATCACACATTGTATCACCGTGGTTGAACTGGGAGCGCCTCTGGCTGGGATTCTTGAAGGGGCGCTTTATAAATTCTTCGAATGAATGAATGAATTCTAAGCCTAACTATAACCATACTTTTCTATGTTTGGCTATGTCATGCCATTCGGTGCATCGTCTTTAACCAAACCAATCCATGCATCGCTATACCATACCATACCATACCATACCATACCATACCATACCATACCATACCATACCATACCATACCATACCATACCATACCATACCATACCATACCATACCATACCATACCATACCATACCATACCATACCATACCATACCATACCATACCATACCATACCATACCATACCATGCCATGCCATGCCATACCATGCCATGCCATGCCATGCCATGCCATTCTACATTAGACATAGCTGCACCATATCATTCTAAGCTGCGATATGCCATAGAATTCTGAACCCAACTATACCGTACAATTCCATGCATCCTTATAATATTATTATCATGTCAAGTGTACCTATTACCTATACATGTATACCGGTGCTGCAGATGCAAAACTTGTAAAGAGCGAACGTGCACGTGATGTTGCATCAAGTCCTCAACCATTGCACTGATTCATCAATCAATGATTAATTGATTATTATTGATTAGATCTTCCCACTGCTAATCATGTTAATTGATGCCATGCCATTGATGATCTTCTTGATTCATCATCATCATCATCATCATCATCATCATCATCATCATCATCATCATCATCATCATCATCATCATCACCACCACCATCATCATCATCATCATCATCATCATCATCGTCATCACCATCATCATCATCATCATCACCATTGTCATTATCATCATCATCATCATCATCATCATCATCATCATCATCATCATCATCATCATCATCACCACCACCACCACCACCACCATCATCATCATCATCATCGTCATCACCATCAAGACCATGACCATGACCATGACCATGACCACGACGACGACCATGGCACCACCACCACAATCACCACCACCACCATCACCACCACCAAAATTACCACCACCATCATTATCACCACCACCACCATATAAATTTCTAACTGCCATTATTATGTCAGGCTATTGAAGATCCCCATTTACCCTTAATTCTTGCTTCACCGATTCCATACAACACCTTACCACGCTATAAAAAAAACCCACAGCAGTGCACATAACCTATAATAATTTTAGAAATAATTTCTTATTCAAACCTTGGACGGCGTATTCGATCGCCCTGCATCCAGCGTTGTCGCTTTGTGCCAATGCTAATCCAATCCGTGTTTCCTGCGCCAGAATGTGCTCCATCAACGCAACGTGACCACTGAACGCCGCCTGCATAAGAATCGTTCGCCCGTCATTCGCTTGGTGGCGCCAGTCAACACCGAACATCACCAACGTCTTGAACACATCAACGTGGCCGCTGCTTGCTGCGTACATCAGAGCGTTCCAGCCATTTCTATCTGAGGACCTCACGTCCAGTCCATTGATGGGTCCGTGGACGCAGAGGTAACGTACCAGGTCGAGCCTACCCCTGAGGGCCGCCTCCATGAGGACGGTCACCCCAGCGGTGCTGGGGGAGAATCGGAGTCCGGACGATGATACTACCGTCTCCAGTAGGTCCACGCCGCCACTGCCGCGGACGCAGTAGAACAGGCAGTTGCATCCGTGGTCGTCCGTCTCCGTGGGGTCAAGGTCAAGGTCCCAGGCGTGCTCGAGGAGGTAGACGAGGATGGAGCGACGGTTGTGGAGTGCGGCGTGGTGGATGAGGGTCCGGCCGTCAGTGGACCTGCGATCCAGGGACGCCCCTCCACGAAGGAGACTGGAAAGGTCGTTGACGTCCGTACAATTGAAGAGGGGATCCGATCCAGGGCAGTCGGATGGAGAGTCCAGTGGTTGATCAAGGCTCAACTCCAGATCATCGCCTGCTTCCGTGTCATCCGCATCGTCGAGCAGTCCTCGTGTTTCACCTGCTTCTTTTACAGACAGCTCCGGTCGACTGCTTCTGCGAATGTAGCCTCCTACTTCTTCACTGGCTTCCCTTCCCATAGTTTCTCCGTTCAGTCGTCTAAAAACGGATCGAATCAGTGATACGATGGGAGTAACGTCACGTACTGTAATGCAATATAACGTCATTTTAATGCTTCAACTTAGCACCCTGCAGTGTGAGAATTGTGGAAAAATAACTGGGTTGGGTAGACTATGATCCACTTGGAATTGATGGTAGTGGTTGGTTCTCTGCCCGAAGGCAGGTTCATTGGCTTTGACGCCCCTGGAGATGAGATGAGTGAGGTGGTTTCCCGTTGCCTTCCCCACAGACAATGATGGGTAAGCAACTTGCCTAAGGTCACTCTGCAGGAGCTTGCGCCCCTGCGTCCCACACGTGCTAGCCCGAGATATCTAAATCTCTGAATGTCAACTCCCAGCCCGGGACTTGAACCGCAGTCCGTTGCAACCAACAGACGTATGCCGCTCTCGCTTACCGGTGTAGCTAACTAGGCCAGTACTTGGAATTGGGTGTGTGAAAATCAGACTTTACTATGGGGCTCTAAGAAAAACTGGGGGTTGAACTCCCCAACGCTCCCGGCAATTCTCACTCAGTCAGTATCCCTAAAATAATAGAGGAAGTTATATTAGGCCTACTAAGATATATTATCAGAGACCTGTAATGTAAGGTTAATTGGGGCAATGCTAGATAATGTAAAGTAGAATAGCCTAGCCTACTCTCGTTGTGAATATTATTCTCGGGTTTTTCCAACAAACAAACAACGATGAACGTACGTAGTATATTAATATATATATATATATATATATATATATATATATATATATATATAGTCTGCGTGAAACCGTTAACGAAAATCTAGCACCGTCAGATATATATTATCCGAAATCTATGCATATGTTGTAGAAAATCTCAGTATATACACGCTGAGGTCGAACACTGGTCTCTTTTCTCTCCCTCCCCTCCCCCACGTCTTATCCGTGTACCATGGCTGAAGTCGAAGATATACGAAGATACGCAGAGTGTACTGACCTAGCTAGCAAATATTTGCGTTTATAGTAGACCCTATACGGGAAAATGACCGTCAGACAACTCTAGGCGACTGTGTATACATAGCGTGTGTACTCTCTAATCACCTCTAATTTTGCCCCTACACTACAGCCCCCTGATCTTTATAACTGCTAAGGCAGCTAAGCCCTCACTGATCAGCATTAACCGGTTCTTTACCGCATGTTCCACACTACCACACTTTTCAGTGGACTGTACACTCGTCTCGATCAGTGGACCTAGCCGCCTATAATACGGCCGAGATATTGATCACAGTTATAGGCCCAGTGTAGACATCGCTCAAGTATGCGCCTATCATCATTGTGCGCCAAGAGAAAAATTACCTATTCAGGTCTGTATCAGAAAGCTATTATCACGGCCGCTATTTGTCACAGTCATTCAACATTTTACCAGGTAACATTAATTAATTTTTGGACAACGCAAGGCAATTCAAATGTATGAAAAGTGATTAAAGCAATATGGAAATGTGCAAAGTAAGGTAAGTTAGCAGACACGCAGGTTTACATATCTCTGGCAGGCAGACACGCAGACCGACAGGCAGGCAGACAGACAGACAGACAGACAGGAAGACAGAAAGGCATGAAGACAGGCAGACCGGCAGGCAATGCGGTCTATAATTAGTTTACGAATAGACCAGCAATAATAATATTATGGTCCATTGTTACTTTAATACTTTTTACCTCATTATACCATGTCTTACTATAGATTTATTTAAACGTCAACGTTACCTTACCAGATCTACATGTACACGTAGCCTACCTGTCTTCTATAGCGCCCGAGATTATACGCTGGTTAGCGTACGGGTTGACAGACTAAGAACAAGCGTATAACTCGAACACAGACGAGAGGATGATTGATGAATAGAATAGAAAGTAAATTCCCATCAACCGACATACAGTATACACACACTACAATGACCAATCTGTCCGTGTATATACTCAACGCATCTCGATAAAGGCTCCTTGCTTTGAGTGTGCGATTACAGATCGCCCAACATCACCATATATTAGGGTGGTCGTATCTGTAATGGCAAATTTTCAACTTCAGTTTCATTCTTTCTCCAACCCACCATTTGGTGCCACTTGGTAAAAGACTGATATAGCCCAAAAATTATCCCGATTGAAAAATATTTAGGACTAGCACAACGTGTTTGAAGTTTTGCATTTTACGAAATATCATCGTCTTTTTGAGTAGCCTATAGGGATAATTTAGTCGATTTTTTGGACCTAGGACTAGTTTTAACAGAAAGACTACATTCGCTTACTCAAGTTCAACTGACAAGTATGCCTGACTTCTACAATGATGATAATGGTTTATTATATATTTTTTATGAACAATTGACCATCGCAATAGTATTTGACGCGTGAGCCCATGAGATCGATGACCATAAATCTATACTAGTTGGCCAACACATTGCTATGTTCTTTTTGATAGGCCTGATTTCTATCTACAGCAATCCCTTTTTACACTAGAAACTCTTTATTACATGCTTAACTTTAACACAAATTCTGATATAACACGGACAAGGACCCCAATAGTAGTGGAACTAGAGGAAAACACTGCTGATATTTTCGTTTATTGTGGCAATCAGAGCAGAATGACACAGCGCATCACAGAAAAAATTTATCAAGAGCTGCTGTAAAACAAATTAATTAAAATAGATGCTGAAATTATTGAGATCATAATTTTTTATAGATCTATGAAATTACTTATTACCACATAGGAGTCAAAGAGCAGTTTTTAAACAACTTCTAAAGAGAGCATCGTAATTGAGTGCCTTATGAAACCTGCTCACATTGTTGTCTATTTCATAAAGTGCTGTCAAGAGTGGACACAAATTACACTGCCTTTATTAACTATTGTAAATTAACTACCTAACTACCTACTACCTATAATAAATTAGTATGAAAGGCGATGGTGTCAAACACGTAAGCCATGAGCAACTCAAAATCTCTACATCATGCTCAGCAATGGATCCAGCTGAAATTACAGTGGCCACCAGGACATCTGAGACGACCAACCAATCCAAGAGAATAGGTATCGGTATAGCACCGTCAAGATAACACCCATTGCTACACTCTTGGTGGCAGATGAACACCTTCTTTGGGCAACATGCCAGAGATTTCACTTTGAGAGAAGTGTATTGTGAAAACTACACCACACCTCAAACCCGTGCAAAGACCAAATGCAATTTGATTGTGAGATAATGCCTCAGGTTGAAAACGTATTAGCTTAAATCTGAGATAAAAATTCGCATCTAAAATGGGTTGCTACTTTTCAATATTACACCATTTCCTTGTTCCCAGTAACCCCATGAACAATGACGGTAGAAAAAGAAATATTTTTGAGAAATCAGACCTCATGAAGAATATTGGTGATTTTGCAGAATAAATTAATTACGTAGGAGACAGATGAAACCACAAAACTTGTATATTTATCTCTATTATATACCATTACTGCTCCCTTACAGTCTAAGAAAAATAAGCTATTATTATCAATCAAGACAACAGGGTAAACAGGTAGTATTTCTAAAGACATAAGATATGATAGATGTTATCTGTGATGCGGTGTGTTATACAGGTTTTCTTGCCTTTGAGGAATTTCTCTTGAAGTGGCGCTATATAAATGAATGATTATGATTACGATTACAGTATCATCATTATGTTTAAGTATGGACCAACTACAAGTAGTTCAATTGATTCCTGGTTTGAAGATTCCAGGTTGATTACAACCATTTAGCTACTTTTGAGCATTAGAAGACTTGCTATTATAAGGGTAAACTTTGATGGCGTTGTGCTAGTCCTAAATATTAATATTTTCTCTTACAACTTT
>OX457042.1:30084115-30194115 GCA_949752735.1 Lumbricus terrestris
AGAAGTGAACGCAGGACAGCTGGATCAAGTGGATTCATTTGTTTATTTGGGATGCCGGGTTACAAAGGATGCAAATTGCACGGGAGAAGTAAAAGCAAGACTTGCGATGGGAATGACGAGTCTGGTAAATATGACGAAGATTTGGAAAAATAAAGCTGTCAGCAACAGAACAAAGACGAGGCTACTGAAGGCATTGGTGTTTCCAGTGGCGACATACGGGTGTGAGGCATGGACTTTAAAGAAAGAGGAAGAAAGACGCATACAAGCATTCGAGAACAAATGTTTTAGAAAAACATCAAGAGTCCCATGGACAAAAAAAACTGACCAACGAACAGGTGTACTTCATAGCAGGAACAAGCAAGAACTGTTGACCCACGTAAAAACAAGAAAGTTACGATACTTCGGACACGTGATGAGACAGCAAAAGCATAGGCGTAACTTTCTATTGTGACGGTGGTGTCCAGTCACCACCACTTTTAAAAGTGGTGGTGAAATTCACCACCACTTTTTGGTCCTGCAAAAAATAATTTTTTGGCATGGAAGCTTTTGGCTGTCTTCCGCTAAGGCTACATGTATATTCATTCTTAAAATCAAGAGGCAGAGTAGGAAATAGATAGAGAAATTGAGATGAGGGAGAATTATAGAAAGAAACATGGCATCAAAGTTGATAGGCTGTTTGATAGGACTGCATAATATTACATAGGCTATTATACTGCGCACGATTTGACTGAATTTCCAGTTTATCATTGGCCGTAACTTAAATCATTTGATTGTTGGCGAATGGCAATTGTCACATCTTTAGCATTTCTGGCATTAGCCTATTATTGTTGTTGCCCCTTGCAGCCTGTACCTATACGCAGCAGTGCTTATACTTAGTCATTCCCGTGCAGGTCTGCACGTCGGGAAACGCACTTCCTCCGCTCGCCCCTGTCCATTGCCAGCTCTTCAGCCTCCATTCTATATGACATCTCCAGACAGCTCAATTTACCTTTGATGGTGCCCTATAAAAAGTTCTTTCGTGGTCGTACTCTCTTGCCTCTATTTCCTGCATTCCAGGGCATCACCTGTTTGGCTCTTCGATTCTCGTCTACGCGAACAACGTGCCACATCCACCTCAGTATTCTTTTTCTAATGATGTTTTCCGTACCTTCTTGTCCCGTCTTCTCTCTTATGACTTTGTTTGTTATCTTGTCCAGCCACGATACATATAGAATTCTTGTCAGCCACCTATGGTGTGCTGCCTCCAGTCTTTTCCTGTTTGTTACCGTCATGGGCCACGTCTCAGATCTGTATGTATACGCTACAGCACTGTCACACTGTGCTCACAACAGTGCCTGTTGAATAGGTTTTTACCCAGGTGGGTTAATTGCAAGCCCACCGCGGAACCATCCTTATTTATCTTGGCTTGAGACAGGCTAAGGCTATCCTGAGATATCCCGAGGCGGAAAAAATTGTTGTCACTAACCCACAGTAACCGACCTCAGTATAATACCCTACATAGGCCCTATAATATTATGTCCTACAGACGACTTCTTAACGGAAGCATAGGTCCAATAACCTCCACCTCGAGCGGTTGGTGGCAAATTTTCCCGCCCCACATTTCCAAACAGATTTACGACCCTGACCTTTCTTTAAGTTTAGTTCATTAATTGGACAAAGTGTAGGCCTAGTTCATTTTGTTGTAGGTTGAAATCGAGTTTCTGTAAATGTTCATAATTATTATCAAATTCATAACAGAAAATTAAAACTTTACTGTAGCGGCTTAATTGTAGCTTACTGTTCGATTGCGACTTTGCGAGTGACCGAAAGTGGCGGACAAAGTAAACTCAATTCTATTTGGGAAGGAGAGTTCATCATAGCGGAAGGCGAGGGTAGAAAGAAGGGGAGGAAAATTTAGTGAGCAGACAAAATTAATAGTCACGACCACTTTCTGGGGGAAAGTTACGCCCTTGAGCAAAAGGAAAGCATAGAAAACAACCTGATGACGGGACTGATGGAGGGAGAAAGGGGAAGAGGAAGACCAAGAATGGCATGGATAGACAACATCTTGAAGTGGACTGGACTTTCGGGGAGGAGGTTAACGAACATGGCAGGAGATAGACAACTGTGGAAAATGCTCATCCATTCGTGCAGCCAACCGTCGCAGAGCGACGATGGCGGAATGACATGACATGACATGACTAGTCGAACGGTTGCTTGGTGTTGCAGACCTATTCAAAAGGATGTTTTCTGCCTACAATACATCCAACAAGGAATGTAAACCTCTAACAACCTGGGGAAATACTGTAAATGCACCTTCATATGGGAGTGTGCACTTGTTTCCGTGCATGTGACTGCATAATTTTATTCTACTTTCATAACTCGCCTTTTATTTTGTATATATTATGCCAGTTAAGAATTTATTGTTCATGAAACTGCTTTATTTTCCAGTCGGCCGTGCTGCTTATTTCTGACCCAATTCTCTCAGGTGGCCCTGGCTAGCGGGACCTTTGGCCCCTTTTGGGTCTCCTGGATGAACCGACATATTAAACAACTGATGTATAACTATGCTATCTGTAATGAATGAGTTGGTTGTCAAATAAAATGTTATGTTATGTTATGTGTTTTTGCAAATATTTTGAAGCCAATAAAATTTAGAATTCACGTTGTAAGCTTATAACTCCAAAGTGCGATACCGATCTTTCATGGGAAAACAGTTTTAACAGTGGCAAACAGAATTGGAGTGAAGATCATCGACATTTGATTTGACATTTTATCGTCGTTATCTGAAGTATGTTTTTTTAATTTTTTTTATTTCTCCACTTCCATAGTGCTCCGTCAAGCTCTCTACTCAGAGGCGCTCCGGACTACAGCGCGTACGCTGCATAGGAGTTTTACGCCGAAGCTCCCGAGTAATTGCGAGTGAAGAACTTGCTCAAGGTTCCTACGCGGCGGCTTAAGGTGGATTCGAACCTTCAACCCTCCGTCTGCAAGACAACGAACATACCACTACACCACTGCACCCCGTATATATGTGTCTAAGAAAAATGAATGACTAATCAATTAGATTCCAATCGACAATAACCTAATCGATAGCACAAATTTGAATTGATTAGATCTATTGCTATACGACTTTTCTAAACAATTATTGTTATTCTGATCATCTACGCTACGGTATCTAGTAGCCTAGATTGAACGCCAAACTTGAAACCTATTAATAGACCATATTTTGCGTAGCTCTGTGTTCTGACCTCAGCAACTAATTCAAATGATTAATTAACCGTGGACCAAATTCTAATCGTAAAAAATGATTCCTGGGAAAATTATCATTTATCATTCTGATTCCTTTGGTGAAATTCGAACTAATGCCAATTCTAATTAACCAGTTTTAATTAGAATGTCATTGTAGGACAAATGCAAACGAATGCAAATGGAGAAATGTCTTATTGTTTCCTTGCCATTAGCTAAAATTTATTGCAAAAATGCCCTTTTCAATTAATTTAAATGCGCTGATGTAATGAAGTTCTCCATAACACACGTGACAATAACAGCAATTCTTTCTTCAAAAAAATTATATTATAAAAAAGAAGAACTCATGGTATTCGTTGATATTTAGGCTATTAGTTATACAATGCAAACATCCAGCAACATGCAAGTAAAGAAATATACGTGGGCAAGTTGCTTATGAAGTTATTAGTTATTTTTGGAATTGGACAACTTTTAATTGCAATTGGAATAGGAAATAGCAGCATATTTCGGTTACTAATTAATAATTTTCATCTTTCTCATCTTTATTAGAGTTCTTCGCGGTTCTACTGTCACATGGCTTTGCTTGATTGATGGCTTATTAATTTTATTTCGATCGCGGTCAGCTTGCAGCAACCGACTTGGTTTGGTTAACTCCTACGTTTAATTTAATTTTTCTCCAAGTAAATTTCATTGATGCTCTTGCACGCGATCAATATTCCCACGTGCGTTAGACACACGTGCGCGATCATTATTTCTTTTATCTATCCATCCATCCATCCATCTTCCATCCATCCATCCATCTTCCATCCATCCATCCATCCATTCACTCAACTATCCATCCCACAAAATTTATACATCCATCAAACAAAATTCATCTAGGCCTATCCATTCATCCATACATCCATAAAATTCGTCCACCATTGGTCAATCGATCGACTCATCCATCCCATTTTTCCAGTCATCTATCAATTAATTTCACCTAAAATTCATCCATTCTTTCATTCATCTATTAATTCATTCATTCATCCATCCTTCCATTCATCAATCCTTCAACACAATTTATCCATCCATTCCCTCATCCATCCATTAGACAAAATTCATACATCTATCATTCATCCATCTATTTATCCATCCATCGAAATTCATCCGCTGTTCATCGGTTGATCGATTCGGCCATCCATTCATCCACCCATCTATTTATCTATTCATATTTGAGTCAGCTATCAATTAAATTCACCGAAAAATATATTTCCATTCTTTTATTCATCTATAAATTCATTCATCCATCCTTACATCCATCCATCCACCTATCTTTCCACCCAGCCATCCATCCATCCATCCATCCATCGATCCATCCACCCATCCATTCATCCATCCATCCATTCATCCATCCATCCATCCATCCATCCCCCCACCCATCCATCCATTCATCCATCCATCCTCCAATCCATCCATCCATCCTCTTTTCACCCATAGTCTTTCATCTCCTTCCCCTTTCACCTCTTCGTCACCTGATCCCACGGCAATCTTCTCCACCATCCATTCTTCCACCGACGACGTATTATCCACATCGCCTCTGGCTTTGATCCGACGACGCTCTCAGAGTCATGCACTGCAAAGAGATTTTCACAGCAGCTTCGATTAAATCGATTGACTTCTGACCCAAAGCATCGTTGCACTCACCACGGCCGAAGGTCATTCAGGTCAGGACGAATGCCGAGTCATGCGCGTATTTGTTGGCAAGAGATGCAGGCTTCATTTCTTCATAATTATACAATAATAATAATAATAATGATAATAATAATAATAATAATAGTAATAGTAATAATAATAATAATTATAATAAATACGGGCGACCCTCAGGAGACCAAATATCTGTTTCAGCGCCTGTCGATCTGTACGCAGCGCTACAACGCAATAGCGTTTAGAGGGACCTTTATGCATGACACCGGGGACGAGGTCCTAGATTCATAGTTGCATTTAGTACTCTTCTGAGTAGATGTTAGAATAGGAAATTGTCTGTTTTACAATAAAGGAAGTTGTTTAATTATAATAATAGTAATAATAATAATAGCAATAATAATAATAGTGATGGTGATAATGATAATGATAATAATAGTAATAATAATAATAGCAATAATAATAATAATAATAATAATAATAATAATAATAATAATAATAATAATATTAATAATAATAATAATAATAATAATAACAATAATAATAATATAAATTCATATAGTCCTAAAGGTTTATAATTCTCATATGACCGTCATTGATATTTTGGTATCATGACCAGCACCCTATAGGCCTACCTATAGTTCTCGATTGTGCTACGGAGCTATATAAATCGTATTAACATTATTATTATCATAGGCGTAGGAGATGGGGCCCAGAGGGGGCAAATGCTCCCCCCCATATTTCGGGCGAGTCTGTTTTTCGGGCAAGAAGGCCCGGAAAATATTAAACAAACTATAATACTTGAAGTTCAGCGCTTCATGTGACGCCACATTATCTCCCTGTTCCAATTTGCCCGAATCGAGTCAGATTGGCCCACAACCGAAAATTCCGGCAATTCATGGTTGCTCAGGTTTCTATTTGACCGTTTTACTTTTTGTTTACTAATAAAACTTGTGCTATTTGATTGCTGATTAAAAGTATATCGCGTAAACAAGTTTTTAAATTTTAAACTGTAGTACCAGATGCCAGAAAGTACAATAATTTTTGTGCTCTCTTTTTCCTCGTTTCATTCCGCTCTTTATTTTCGGGGTGAAAAGTACTTTTTATTCCGTTTTTATTTTCGGGGTGAAAAGTACTTTTTATTCCGTTTTTATTTTCGGGGTGAAAAGTACTTTTTATTCCGTTTTTATTTTCGGGGTAAAAACTACGTTTTATTCCGTTTTTATTACGCTTTTGTCGTCTTAAACATCTCTGGAATACTCGCTTTACAATCAATATTTAAAACAGAATTTTCGTGTTCATCGAAAGTTTGTAAATTGTATGCTACGAAAAACCGGCAGACGTAACCACATCACGTGGAAGTAGGATATCATTAGCTCAGCGCTTGGCGTCTGACGCTTAATAAATGGCAGTATATATATAGGCGATCATTCGGGAGTTTACGGAACACTGCCGGAAACTGCCGAACGGTCGTCGGGAAGGCAATTTGGAGTTTTATTTAAGCTTTGGTGTAAGCCAAAATGCGGTTTGCAATTCATCGATTCTATTCCAATCTATGCTATTCTTTACGTTTCGTTTCTACGAAGTGGCAGAAGAAGAGGAGCTGCACCTCTAGCTGATACTGAGGCAGGCACATGGGCGGAGTTTATCAGGGACTAGCAAGGGGTGGGGGGGCTAAGCCCCAGGAACTCTCAGACCCATGTTTTTACCGTGCACATGGTATCTTTTCCGGGCTTAGCTCCCCCAAGAACTTTAAATGAAATGACAAAAAAAAAGGTCATCAACTTTTTTGGGCCGGCACGAGAAAATATTGCCGGTGTCACGAAATAGAGTATCCCCCGTATTAATTGTATCCCCCAAATTTAAAAAGTTTTAAAAAAACGCTTCCGTGTGTATTTTTTTGGCAAATTAATTTTCATCTGCTTTGTTTTGAACAATGACACTAACAGTTAGGCTATGTTTATTCATACTAGATAATTTGTTTTGCCCTGTTTTTTTAGAGCAGTTAAAACTTTTAAAACACTTAAAAACAGATAAATAAATAAACTAAAAAAAATTCGAGTTGCCTTTATCTGAGCATTGCTTAGGACACTTAAAACAATTAGAGTCACTTTAAATTTTGATTACAGCTTAAATTTTTTTAGTATGCGCATTTTTCAAAAAAAGGGGATAGAATGGTTTATCTCCAGCGGGTAGCATAGACCGGTTAATTCCATCCGGGGGGATAGATTAATTCATCCCCCGGATAGCTTTCAGGGGGGATACTCCGTTTCGTGTCACCGGCGCCGCCCGTTCTGGACCAAGGTTTTTAGCCCCCATCCCAAAGCGGAACCCAAACTCCGCCCATGGGCAGGCGTGGGTAGGCCTGTGAAGTGCTGGCGACTTCATTTTTTAGCCTCTGCAGTCTGCATGATATGATAGGTTGGGTGGATAGTCCTCTGTCTCTCTCTGTGTGTGTCTCCCTCTGTCTCTGTCTGTATGTCTGTATGTCTGTCTGTATGTCTGTCTGCCTATCTGTCTATTTGTGTGTTTCTATCTGTGTCTCTGTCTCTCTGCCTCTGTCTCTCTGTCTCTCTGCCTCTGTCTCTGTCTCTGTTCCTACCTCCGTCTCTGTCTCTGTCTCTATCTCTACATGTGTCTATCTCTATCTCTGTCTCTGTCTCTGTCCCTGTCTCTGCCTCTGTCTCTGCCTCTGTCTCTGTCACTCTCTCTCCTCTCCTCTCCTCTCTCTCTCTCTCTCTCTCTCTCTCTCTCTCTCTCTCTCTCTCTCTCTCTCGTTGTCTCATGTTGCAATCGACGGCAGAGGTAAGTGCAGCCTTTACAGCTAAGTTGATCTGAGGGAGGGGTGCATGCAGGTGGTGCAGAAATCTCGACGCATATTTCTGCCCTGGTGTGGATTTGACCCCCCCACCCCGACCTCCAGCACTGGCACTCCAGCACTCTTGCCACTACATTATTTAAGACGATCAACCACGAATATCGAGGTTTCAACTCTCCGGACTACTACACGTGAAAGATACTTAAATACATGCAGACAACAACAAAAACCACATGCAGATACGCGTGCATTCATAAATAGGCCTACACCGACACGCCGCGTGCAATGAAATATTTATTAGCTTTTGGATAACGATGACCTGACGTGACAGCACTTTGCGCTTTCGATCTCATAATAATACCGCATCGCATGACACAAAAACGTTACTGAATCGTTGCTGCGGTTGTTTACAAGCATCAATTAACATATTTCACCCTTAATGCAAATGCACACGCTTTTCTATGGGTGCCGTGTGCTTGCGGCCTCGATCCCGATGCTCATTTATCAACGTATTGATCTGCTGGTGAGATCCTTCACCGCTGCTGCTCCTTTGAACGGGCGTCACGCCATTTAAGCTTCCCCGTTTTAGACGGAGATTTGTAACTATAAACTAAGCTAACATCAGAAAGCGAACCGCCATCGGTCTTATGCAAATACTGTATAGTACGCCTCTTCTTTCTCGTTCTCGGCCTCAACGACACCCATCTTAACGACTGCTCTGCCTCCTCTGATCCTCGGACCCCTTCGGAATAATTTTCTGGACAATCTGGCCACAGCGTCAAGGGCGGAGTTTGGTTTCCGTTATTGGAGGGGCTAAAGCCTTATTGGGGGAGGGCTAACCCCGGGAAAATAAACCATTTACACGGTTGAAAAATGAATCTGGGTCTTCGTGGGGGGAGGGGGGCTTAGCCCCACTAGCCCCTGATAAACTCCGCCCATGCACAGCGTTTGTGGAATTGGCTCACCTAACTATGATCTCGCTCCTTAGAATTAGACTCCGGTCTCATCTTATTATTGCCCAGATTGTGTCGTGCTCGTTAAATTAATTAAACTTATTAATTTTAACTAGTTGAGAATTGTGTTATTACCAACTCTACAAAAATTAAAATTTATTTAATTGTTACAGGTGGCAGACTAGCGGAATCCGGGTTCCTTAGTTCTGAAGTCTTTTAATCCCTTGTTGTCAGTCTTTTTCTACTGAACTTTCTCTCGATGCTATTATACACTGAGGCTTGGGTTCGATAAAATTTAAGATTATGGTCATGCATTTGACTTTCGAGTGGCGCTTTAGAAGTTTGAAGATTACGATTACGTATACATGAAACTTACCCGACATATCTTAGGACCTATTCCTGTGGCCTACTCCACGTTGTCGTAAAAGGTTGGGCACTCAATCATACAAAAGCAGCCGTAGCATCGATTTGCATCTGGATTGATTCCTGACGTATTTTCGGGATATTATATTACACCGTGTCTCAATAAAAAAGGTGCAGAATTGTTTTTGTCAGAACTTCGCCAAATTTCCACCAATCTGAATAACTTTTGGCAGGTAGATGGAAAAATGGCTGAAATTTCATGCTATGTATAAATTTTCCACCTCACCTGACTCATATCACCGCACTACCTTGCTAAACACAGATGTACTAATTTCTCATATAACGCTTAGATTTTAATACTTCCAACAAACTATCTGACGTCTGAATTAGCACGCAATAAAGTAAATAGCAGAGTTTCTTAATTGTTATGACAGATCTGCTTAAAAGTGTTAGAATTGGTGCTCGAAATGTGCCCCGCATGCACGGACACAAGCGCTAAGACGGCGACGCCACTGGTCGATAGCACCATAAACAATCGACCGGTCAAAGCGCGCCCACTCGTCGATCAGACGCGTTTTGAGTTCGTCGACACTGGCTATTCTGGACCGGTAAACCTTCTCCTGCAGCACACTCCGTATGCTATAGTCGACTGGGTTACGATCTGGTGAATTCGGCGGCCACAGAGTTGGAGGAATGAAGTCGGGCGTCTCTCGCTCCAGGAAAGAGACGGTGTCGCGCGCTCGATGCGCCGGGGCGCCATCCTGTTGGAAGACAAAAAACTCGCTCTGAGATATCCGGCGTATGTCTGACGGTATCTTCGGGGCAAGAAGGTTGTCGCGATAGTAGGCCTATGCCCGATTCACTTTGACATCCGGCTCGATGCAATGGATTTCAGTGCAGCCAAGCTTCAAGACGCAGTTATATGAAAAATTGGTACATCTGTGTTTAACAAGGTAGTGCGATGATATGAGTCAGGTGAGGTGGAAAATTTATATATAGCATGAAATTTCAGCCATTTTCCCGTCTACCTACCAAAAGTTATTAAGATTGGTGGAAATTTGGCGAAGTTCTGACAAAAACAATTTTGCACCTTTTTTATTGAGACACGGTGTATATTCTGGAGCCAGCGGAAATTTGGCATACATGTAAACATGTATGTACAATTGTACATGTACGAGTACGTGTGTTTGAAAGTACGTGTGTATGGATGTATGGATGCATACCTCTGTGTATTATGTGGGTATGTTTGCAAGGTTCGAGGTTCGAATCCACCTCGCCGCGCGTAGGGACCTTGGGCAAGTCCTTCACTCGCAATTGCTCAGCGCTTTGGCGTGAAACTCCGATGCAGTGTCCCTCTGCATTCGGGAGCGCCTCTGAGTAGAAAGAGGCTCAAAGAGCTTGAAGGGGCGCTATAACAAGTGCGCATACAAACAAACAAACAAACTTGCACATATGCATGTATAATGTATTTGTGTGTAACTGTGTATGTAAGCAAGTCTGTGTTTGTTTACGCATGTTTGTCAACATTGTTTGTATATTCATGTAAACACACCTGCTTAATGCATGTGATGCATTCTCATTGTTTCACAGGCTATAGTGAACTATGTCACTTGTCTTAACTTTCTCTTTCATCAACATAAAATGTAATACCAAATCGATGGATAATTTTCACAGATCGATGCACATCAACGGAACAGCAACTGCGAACAGTTCTGGCTGGATTCAACCTGATTTTGTTTTCCTCTTCTCATCGCCGGTGCCGGGTAAATGCCACCTTGTGGAATCAGATTGGACCCCCGATTCGATAGCCCGAATGACGACCAATTGTCCTTAGCTATAGAGGCTGACCATAGCAGAAGCCTGACTTCTGCTGGACACTGCACGACTTATCCAGACGTTGGCCTTTACCAGATAAGGCGCTAACTGAACGCTTTCTTTATCAAGACTGGACTGTGGTCACACCGTTCCGTTCCGTTCCGTAGACTCAACAGTAAAATATTTTGACTTCTCCCAAAACCAAAGACTAACACCTATTGGCCCCCCCAAAAAAATATAACTGAGTGTATTATCTCAATCAAGTCAAAGCCCAAGTCTAACACCTATACCCCTCCCCCATAAAATAACTGAGCCTATCAATCAAGAACCCTAGCCCCAATCATCCCAGTCAAGAACATAACCTCAATCAGAAACCCTTACCCCATTAACCTCAATCAGAAACCCTTACCCCAATCACCCCTGCCCAATCCTACACTGCGTGACATCAATAGCGTCCAAGTGGATAAATTATATACCGTGGCTTCCTCTGAACCAGTCGGACAATGGCCTTCGTACGTGAGGAGACCGAGGAACTGGCCAGCGCTCTGAAGGACCTCGAGAAGACCCTTCTCGAGCACATCTCGAACCTCAACGGAAAGATCGAACTGAACTGCTCCACATCGACGCCACCCGTGGGAACTCAGCCGCAGGTGAAGGGCATCGACCGGCGCCGAAGGGCCACCCTCAACGGGTCGATCAGGCGTCACAATGTGGACAGCGTAGACGGCGTGACGCGTACCAAAGACAATAAGGTTTGTATGTATACTGATCAAGACAAAGGATCTTAATCGATTGTGTTTATGATGGATGATCCGTTCATTGTAGTTTTTCGTTCTTATCTATCTCGATGTTAACCAACGTCCTTTACCATTCCTTCCCTTCCCTCTGTCTGTCTGTCTGTCTGTCTCTGTCTGCCTCTCTCTCTCTGTCTGTCTGTCTCTGTCTGCCTGTCTCTCTCTGTCTGCCTGTCTCTCTCTGTCTGTCTGTCTCTGTCTGTCTGTCTGTCTGTCTGTCTCTCATTCTCTACTATCTTCTCCCTCGCTCTCTATGTCTATCTTTCACTATCTGTTTCTTTTGTTCTGTCTGTCTGCCTGACTCTGTCTCTGTCTATATGTCTCTCTCTCCTACCATCTCTCTCGCGCTCTCTATGTGTATCTTTCACTCTCTGTCTCTTTTGCTCTGTCTGTTTGTCTGCCTGAATCTCTCTACTTTTTCATCATTCATGTCATATCCTTCATGCCTCTCACTTTTCAGGTCTGTCTGTCTGTCTGTAGGCTATGTCTCTCCTCTCTATCTGTTTCTCTCTGTCTCTCTCCTCCTGTCTCTATCTTTCTCTTTGTATCTCTCCCTGTTCTTGTCATTTTCTATCCACTCACGTCTCTCTCATTCCGTTCCTTTCCTGCCTATACTTATTGCTGTCTCCTTATCTATGTTCCTTATCTCCGTCTGCTTATCTCTGTCTCCTCATCTGCATCGTTAAAATTGTTCTTGTATGGCCTCCTTGTCTCTGACTGTCTCTTCCGTCTTACTGTCTTTCTCTTTGCCTTTCTGTCTCCTATGACCATATTTCATCTTCTTGCTGCTTGACCTCTGCCTCACACTTCAGCCTCACTCTCTTCCCTCTCCCTCACATTCGCTTCCTTCCTCTCCCACTTTTATTGCTGTTGCATTCCGCCCACACGGAGACCGATGAATCGATTTATTGACTAACTTATCCAAAACCTACAATGCTCAAACTGGGGATAGGGGGTTGTCGCATTGGAAACACACTGGCATGGAGGTTAACAGAGCGAAGTTCGATTCCCGAAGACCCCGTATTATATTACATGATAGAAAGACATGCTTTGTAGGCTTCAGCTGTTAATTAGCGCCCTTGCATTACAGGCTGTATGTTCTGTTAGTAGTTAAGCTTGGTGTTAATTAAATTAGCTGCATAACTGTATACTGTAACCTGTTGCGGTCTGTCAACCGGATTGCTCAATAAAAGAAAATTATTATTAAATTAATGTGTCCCCTTAACAATAATTTTTACCTTAATTTCATTCAGCTTCATCTACAAAATAATACTCAGATCATAAGTACGTTACCTTGGTCATCATATTATCTGACGTAATGCTATCTGAACTAACCTTGTATCTCGCTTGTCCATTATCTTATCTTGCATGCATATATTTGCATATATTACATTTCCATACTTTACACTATACTGCGCTCAGTTCACCTTGCGCTATATAATATGTTCCTTTCATCCCATTTCTAATCTGTTTTCTTTCCAATCCGCTGGCGCCTTCTTAGACGTCAAGGCGCTAATCCGTTGCCAAGGCGACCAGGTGAGCTCACCTGTGCTCTTCGACACAGGCGAGTTGGCGACCGCAGGCGCGCGTGCGTGCGTGCCTGACCGTCGCTTCTTCTCAGCAGACACATTGCAAATTGCTTGGGAAGTCAGACCAACTAATGGATATAAATTCATCCTATATATACATATATAAGTATATAAATGCATATATGTATATATAGATGTATATATATATACGTGTATGTACTATGTATATAATTATATATATATATAATATCCCAATACAGTCATGCAGTCATCCATATATATATATATATATATATATATATATATAAATATATATATATATCTGACTGTATACGCATATTTAGTTAGATTTCACAATTACCGCGCAACCGACCAATATTTACGTATGCGTATTGGCCTATATATATATATATATATATATATATATATATATATATATATATAATATACACATAATTTATATACACCTATGAATATATATATATATATATATATATATATATATATATATTCGTATAACCTATATTCGTATATATTATGCATATGTACAGATATGCATTTATACATGCATGCACACACACACATGTATACGCTCAACGCCTCATACATAACATGGAATTTTTACATGAATTGCATGATTATCAGAATATTCTTGATTTGAAACTATATCGCATGCGTGCTCGATCCTTAGAAACACCCTTATAATAATGTGTATAATATACACATTATAATATACACATTATTATAAGGGTGTTTCTAAGGATCGAGCACGCATGCGATATAGTTTCAAATCAAGAATATTCTGATAATCATGCAATTCATGTAAAAATTCCATGTCTGAAAATAAATTACATCTTTATTGCCGTGCAATTCAGACATGAGAAGGTCGACCGAAAATTGAGGATATCGATGACATAAAAATTATAGATATCTATGCATTTCATGCTCAAAGCAAACAGAATCTGCAGTGGATGACAGCGTGAAAGAAACAAAAGATATGGTAATGTTTATAACTGGGATAAGGTACAAATTCCGATGAGAGTATATATGAATCATCAGGTATACGATATATTCACCAGGCGAAACCTAAACTTTAGAAATGTATTTAGAGCAAGTCTGAAACCGAATAGTGAAAGCACGGTGTTTTCAAGAATTCCCTGCAGGATGCCTTTTATAGCCCATCACGCACAAGGATACCATGCGCGACTACAGTTATACAGGACAGAAGAGGATCGGCAATTCTCAAAGCACAGCGTGAGCGTGACAATGAACGATGCGGTTTCATGGCAAGCACGCTTTGATGCCAAACTTGAAAAGCACATAATATATAGACGGACGGATGGCTGGCAGCGCATTGACTTGTAATAAATCATATCACATCATATAGGCCTACTAGATTACAGAAGATCACACTACGTAACGGAATATTACATTACATTATATCATGAAAACTCAATCTACTTTTTAAAAACAATTTATACTGCACCTGCTCTCGAGCCACGTGTGCACTCTGACAGTTGACAATGATTATAATTATAGGCTATATACGCATGTAAAGCATATATACTACACTGTGTCCGGTTAAAAAGTAGCCCTCACAAAAAAGTGGCATAACTCGGTCAACACTTTTAAGATTTGTCTGAAAATTTAAGCACAGCAACAGTCACCATATTTACACGATATCCTAGAACCGATTAGAAATATTAGTGGGTTTTTCAAATTTATGAGCGTTTAAAATGCAGCACCGAAAAATTGAACTTTCCAACATGGAAAATCTGAAAGGAAGTGAAATTCAGCAATACATGATGCTCAAAATGTTCTCCTTGTTCACGACCATAGACGTAGACGCTACTGTTTGATGGTCCGGTCGATGATCACCTGGTCAAACAGCTGCCACTCTTCAAACAGACCCGCCCTGCACTCTACGGTTATCGATGTCATGAAAACGCGTGAACGAAAAACGCGCTCCTTGTACCCCGGATCAAGGTCTGGATTGCTGGATGGCCACAGCTGCGGAATATGAAACCAAGTGTCTTCCGGGACAGCTATTAATCTACTAGACCTACGTCTACGGTCGTGTGTCCGTGAACAAGGAGAACATTTTGAGCATCATATATAGCTGAATTTAATTTCTTTTCTGGTTTTCCATGTTGGAAAGTTCAATTTTTCGGTGCTGCATTTTAAACGCTCATAAATTTGAAAAACTCACGAATATTTCTAATCGGTTCTAGGATCTCGTGTACCTATGGTGACTGTTGCTGTGTTTAAAATTTCAGACAAATCGTAGAGGTTTTCAACGAGTTATGACACTTTTTTGTGATGGCTACTTTTTATCCGGACACAGTGTAGAACTAGAACTAGCTTGCTACTGACGATGCTATGGAAATTGTCTGTACATTACATTACATTGCATCATTTTATTTTGCGCCAATCATCTTTGATGAATTTCTATCTAGGATGCATGCGTTATATAAACCTGATATTTTAATTATTGGCAATTATTTCTGACTGTTGACGCAGGTTCCGATATCCGTTCGAATCGTTTTCCTCAAAGTCGGTGAGATCGATACACTGAGAGATCGATATGCAGCCGATGTTCTAGTGCAGTCGAGATGGAGGGAACCGTCACTAGACGGATGCGCTCTGATGGTACGCACCTACCTACATGTACCTACCTACCTACCTACCTACCTACCTACCTACCTACCTACCTGCCTGCCTGCCTGCCTGCCTGCCTGCCTGCCTGCCTGCCTGCCTGCCTGCCTACCTACCTACCTACCTACCTACCTGCCTGCCTGCCTGCCTACCTACCTACCTACCTACCTACCTACCTACCTACCTACCTGCCTGCCTGCCTGCCTGCCTGCCTGCCTACCTACCTACCTACCTTAGCTACCTACGTATACCTATCTACATGTGCCTATCCATCTACCTACCAACCTATACCTACCTACGGTACCTTCCTACCCACCAACCTGCCTGCCTGCCTACCTACCTGCCTGCCTGTCTGCCTGCCTGCCAACCTACCTACCTTAGCTACCTACGTATACCTATCTGCATGTGCCTATCTATCTATCTACCTACCTACCTACCTACCTATACCTACTTACGGTACCTTCTTACCCCCCAACCTGCCTGCCTGCCTGCCTACCTACCTGCCTGCCTGTCTGCCTGCCTGCCCGCCAGCCTGCCTGCCTACCTACCTACCTACCTACCTTTCTATCTATCTATCTATCTATCTATCTATCTATCTATCTATCTATCTATCTATCTATCTATCTATCTATCTATCTATCTATCTATCTATCTATCTATCTATCTGTCTGTCTGTCTGTCTGTCTGTCTGTCTGTCTGTCTGTCTGTCTGTCTGTCTGTCTGTCTGTCTGTCTGTCTGTCTGTCTGTCTGTCTGTCTGTCTGTCTGTCTGTCTGTCTGTCTGTCTGTCTGTCTGTCTGTCTGTCTGTCTACCTACCTACCTACCTACCTGCCTGCCTGCCTACCTACCTACCTACCTACCTACCTACCTACTTCTGGTTCTCGTTCTAGTTCTACAGAGACTAGGGCATCACAATGCAACGTGAGAAGTCATGAGAAATCGCTCTTTTGTCTGTCGGTTGTGCTCAAGGACATTCCTCGCGAATATTGTAGGCTATTAGGAAGTGTGTAGGAACTGCTCCTGAAGCGGTTCCCCGTCAAAAGGGCGACCGACATAAGGGCGCCGACAGAAGAGCGCCGCTTTTAAAAGAAATATTATCGATGAATAGTCGGCCTATAGATGTGATAATATTATGGGCGCAATAATTTTACGCTGCAAATAGGGCCAGAAAAGTTTTTCCCTCCAGATACTCCCCGGCTAGCTTTAGGGATGGGATAGAGTTATATCCCGCACCACTGGCCGTAGACAAAGCAGGCTATTGGTATGATCTTACTAATCTTAGTGCCCCGGTATGATTTTCAAGAGCCCTACGTTTCTCACTTTAAATTAAAGCCATTTTTGATCCTCTTTGACACAAGAAAGAAATCACTATATAGGCCTACTCTAGATTGCCTATTTGAAAAAATGGCACCCAAAAATTAATTAATTTACCGAGGTACTATAAGCAATTTTGCAAATATTAAAGCAAAAGACGTGTTTTTCAAAGTGTAAACAGATTCCAATTAGTTTTGATTAACTGAAACTAACGGAACAACCTACAGCAGGTAAAAACAGATCTCTGAATAGGCTCTCTCAAGAAATATTGTTTAATCAATAATCTTGTTCTTCGGTAATTCGATTTTTTCAGTAATTCAAAGCGTTCATACTTTTGCCATTCGAGAAAAAATCGAATTATCAAGGATTGACTGTACTAATGAAAGGCACATGCTGTGGGCCTAATAACAATAAAAACTCAGTTGACCGTGGTTGTCTGGTTGGTTCCCTGCTGGGTTGTGACGTGTCAGCTGCTGACAAACGCATGCTTTGCATGGGACGCCATTTGGATGGCGCCAGCCTTCGATGTAGCATTAAGGCAAAGACTTCATCAAGGATTCTATATTACAGGATAGGTTACTTGGGGACATTTTGTGGTCATGATTTCACTCTGAGCAATAGATGGCGCTCCACTTAAAATTCTGTTTCTATCGCTAAAGATGATGTTTTGAATCTCCAAAGGTATTTGTTTATTTTGCAAACATAATTAGTCGTAAATCTGTTTTCATAGATGTACTAATTGAATGCTTTTATTTTGTAAATAAGATTTGAAATTTTCCGGAACACCTATTATCGCCCAAAACGTGTACAAGGCGGCTAAAGAAGAAGAAACCAGTCCTCTGTCTAGAGTCCTTGGGACTTCATTATTACAGGACTTTGTAGTCGTCCATTACATTCTCAGCCATAGATGTCGCCCCAATTAAAATTCCATTTCTAATGCTAAAGATTTTGTTTTGACTCTCCAAAAGTCAATTTATTCTATTGTTTCGAAACATAATTACTCGTCAATCTGCCTTCATAGATGTAATTAATTTCATGCTTTTATTTTGTAAACAGATGTGAAATTTTCAGGAACTCCGATTATCGTCCAAAAACTTGTACAAGGCGCTCATAAAATTATAAGTAGATTCCGGTCCTGTGTATAAAGGGTCTAATTAATGGTCTAATAACGTTATTGCCAATACTCGGTACTTAAAATCTTTGACTCGGTATGTTTTTGCATAACCAGCCACCGTATTGGTGCGGCATTGCAGCATGGTCGGACATGATAGCCTTTATTGTGGGGCGCGGTGGTGTAGTGGTAGTGGCCCTAGTGGGTATGTTCGTTGCCTTAGAGCCGGAGGGCTACAGGTTCGAATCCACCTCAAGTCGCCGCGTATAGGGACCTTGAGCAAGTCCTTCACTCGCAATTTCTCAGCGCTTCGGCGTGAAACTTCGACTCAGTGTCCGCGCTGTAGTCGAGACCTAACAAGTGCACCTACATACATATTTCACTTACAGCTTTGCTGCCATGGCAACGCCAAGCTTTCTCAGTTGTCCGGTCGTCCCTCCATTCAAAGAAAAGTTTATTACATCTGACCAATCTAACTTCGTTTTATAAAATAATCTCTCGACCTGTTTTCTTTTGCCGTGGCTGAACTGGGAGCGCTACAGAAGAGATTTCTTGAAGCGGCGCTATATACATTTCTAGACTGATTGATTGATTGATCGATCGATTGATTGATTGATTGATTGACTGACTGACTGATTGATTGACTGACTGACTGATTGATTGATTGACTGATTGATCGATTGATTGATTGATTGATTTACTAATTGATTTATTGATTGGTTGATTGATTGACTGATTGATTGATTGATTCACTGATTCACTGTCTGATTGATTGATTCACTGATTGACTAATATTGATTGATTGATGATTGATTCACTGATTCACTGTCTGATTGATTGATTCACTGATTGACTTATATTGACTGATTGATTGATTGACTGACTGATTGATTGATTGACTGACTGATTGATTGATTGATTATTTGGCACTGCTTCGTCTTCTTCAGGCGGGTGAGATAAACTGGAGTCGATACTGGAATCCGAAGTTATTGATCGACAACATCTACGGTGAAGCGAGAGAATCGATTTGGTATTCGGCTTCGTTCGATGGCAACGGTTGTGCGACGGTGACGGAGAAGAGAAGAGTCAACGGATCGTTCTTTGAGTACATGGAACTCAACCAGTTCCCCTTCGACACGCAGGTACCTCGATCGGATCAGCTGAATTGGACCAGGCTGGTTGACTGACTGGTTTACAGACTGGCTGACTTGCTGGTTGGTTGACTGGCTGGTTGAACTGGTTGACTGGCCGGTTAACTGACTGGTTGACTGACTGGCTGACTGACTGGTTGACTGGTTAGTTGACTGTATAGTTGGTTGGTTGGCTGGTTGACTAACTGGTTGACTGGATTATTGACTGGCTGGCTGGCTGGTTGGCTGGTTGGCTGACTGGTTGGTTGATTGGCTGGTTGGTTGACTGGCCGGTTAACTGACTGGTTGACTGGCTGGTTGACTGACTGGCTTACTGACTGATTTACTTACTTATTTACTAAGTGATTTACTGAATGGTTTGCTGGCTGGTTTATTGACTGGGTTACTGGCTGGTTTACTAACTGGTTTACTGCATGGTTGACTGGTGGGTCTACTGACTGATTGACTGACTGATTTATTAACTGGTTGACTGACTGACTGACTGACATACTTACTTACTGATTGGTTTGCTGGCTTACTTGTTGGCACGGTGGCTAATTTGTTGGTTCCGCAGTCTCTCCATTCGTGAAGACTTTCTATATAAAATTAATATATGCAAGTTCACAGTGATGAAATGGAAGCAGCGGTTGTGGGTAGGCTTCTGGATGAGAATTGAAATCATATGTTCGCTCCATACTATCACGAGACATTTCTTTTTTTCATTCTTCTCTTTCTTCTGTCTTTCCATCGTTAGTTCTCTTTTCTTTGTTTACTTTACTTTTTAAAACTTTTGCTTCGCTGATTGGTTTCGTTTGTTTCTCGAATCATTCTGCGTATAATTTCTCGTCACCAGTTGCGGCGCTAGAGGGGCTGGAGGGGGCTAAGCCCCCCCCCCATACAAGAGGCTCAGCCCTCCTAAAAATGGGCCATCGGAATTTTTTACATTGAAATATCCACGATTTTCGGCTGACGACTAAAAAAAATATTTAAAAAATAAAAAGGTTGTCAGAAATTTTGGCGGCGAAAATGGAAAATATATTCATGAGATTTCCGTCGATGACTAAAAAAGTCGTCAGAAATTTTGGCGGCGAAAATGGAAAATTTTCGCCGCGAGGCTTCAACCCCCCCAGACTGAAATCTTGGCGCTGCCACTGCTCGTCACAACATTATCTGTGGTTTGTTCAGTTGTCGACAGAAAGCTTCAAAAACTCCGTTCGCTCCCTTTGAATTAATAAGATCAGAAGAATTGCCTCGCATTAATTTTGTTTGCGAATGGCACATCAGAAGTCGGCGCTCATTTTAAGACATTGGTTGGTCGAGAGATGGCAGAAGAATCAGTGTTTGATTGGATTTTTCACGTTTGCTCGACGTAGAGTCTGGCGGAAATTTATATCCTATGGTAATGATGTTGAAATTATTCTTTTGACGCCTTAACTGACTTAATGTGATGTAAATAGTAAGCTGCTTCGTTAATATCAACTTCCATATGTAAAACCATTGAAATGCAAGCGCTCCCAGTGCGATCAATCCCGAGAGAAAAGACCGGATTTTGGGCGAGAGAAAGATGAGGAAAGACCAGGCTGCCCGAGAGAGAGAGGCGGAGAGAATGGATGGAGGAAGTCCATTTTGGACTCTATTGGGTCTCCATGAGGGCATGCTGACGAAGGCACCGTTTGTTTCACTGGATAATAACTTCAACGATATTCTATATACCGTTTAGCATTCTAAATAATTATTCGCCGTTGAATAGGTTTTAGCGTTGGCCGGATGACAGTTGCATTTACAAAAAAGGAAATTCTTACAAATCAGAAGTTGGATCGATGCATTCTGTCTCAAGCTCCATCCTACCTTTGTGAGCTTTTTACTCCAGTCTCGGTTTCTCTGGGCCGTCGTTCGCTGCAGTCAGCTGGCCGCGGTGACTTTCTTGTCCCTTTTTGTCGTACCGCTACTATGCAGCGAAGAGCATTTTCCGTGGTGGGTCCAGCTATCTGGAATGGCCTCCCTGCGGCTCTCCGTTCGCTTCCCCGTGACTCTGCTGGCTCTTTCTACCGTCTTCTCAAGACCTTTCTCTATGACCAGGCCTGGGTTGGGAGCGCCGCTAAGTAGAGATCTTGAAGGGGCGCTATATAAATTTATGTGATTGATTGATTGATTGATTGATGCAAATAATTTTGAATTAAACAGGAGTGGTAGGCCTATCGATGAAACGACTCTTGCTTAAACTGGAAATGAAAATAATTGCTATTTAAAATAATGACGTACGGATAGAGTAAAAAATTGTCGCTCAAATAGAAGCTGGATTGACGAAAAGGATTCTTGCCAATGCAGAAGTCGGAATGATGAAAAATAACAACGCTGCATCGGGCAAATAATTTTGAACGCTAGAACTATAGATTACACACCTCAACACCAATGCAGACTCTACACTGTACAGTGCATATCCAAGTTTCACTTGATCCCAAAATTAATCTCTAAATTGTTTCATTTTGTTTTGTAGTAATTCACTTTATTCCGTTTTGTCAATGTCTCTCTTTCTTCCAGTCATAACATTCTGCAGCTCCTTCAACTCAGTTTAAGCCTGTTCTAATAGATACACGGTCTTCCGAATAGCCAGAGATTTGAATTGACGGTAATAGAAGTCTTAGAGAAAACCAGTTGTTGGAAAAATGTTTCGGCATTTGCCGTCTCTTATACGGAAAATTTCCGTTTTCATCAATGAGCATGCATCTAATCTATTAGCCTGCTGAGCATTGGAATTATCCTGTTCAGACGAGGAGCGTAGAATCGCAGACAATGTGACGTCATCCGTAAAAATTACAATGACAGGCATCCCTGACACATGTCAATCAAGATGCGATGAATCTGACTCCATACGGACGTGACGCAGGTGCAAAAGACGTGCCAGACGATTAAATGCGCAGTAAACACCTATACACGCATAAGATGTAGACACCTATAATACTGCACACATGAATGGGCAGATATGATGACTACCTTCAGTTTATTTTTTTACCTATTGCTGATTACCTTTGGTGTTGCCTTACGATAGCTTGCTTTTCGATTACGTGCAGGATTTGACTGTAACGCTGAGCACTGAAAGAGATGAGAACGAGATTGAATTCGTGGAGGATGCCAACGAAAGGTGCGCCATCAACAGTCAGTCGTTCGTTGACGAACAGGAATGGTACCTTCACAGGTGAGAACAAATCACAGGTGAGAACAAATCACAGGTGAGAACAAATCACAGGTGAGAACAAATCACAGGTGGGAACAAATCACAGGTGAGAACAAAACACAGGTGAGAACAAATCACAGGTGAGAACAAATCGTAGGTGAGAACAAATCACATGTGAGAACAAATCACAGGTGAGAACAAATCACAGGTGAGAACAAATCACAGGTGAGAACAAATCACAGGTGAGAACAAATCACAGGTGAGAACAAATCACAGGTGGGAACAAATCACAGGTGGGAACAAATCACAGGTGGGAATAAATCACAGGTGAGAACAAATAGCAGGTGAGAACAAAACACAGGTGAGAACAAATCACAGGTGAGAACAAATCACAGGTGGGAATAAATCACACGTGAGAACAAATCACAGGTGAGAACAAATCACAGGTGAAAACTAATCACAGGTGAGAACAAAACACAGGTGAGAACAAAACACAGGTGAGAACAAATCACAGGTGAGAACAAATCACAGGTGGGAATAAATCACACGTGAGAACAAATCACAGGTGAGAACAAATCACAGGTGAAAACAAATCACAGGTGGGAATAAATCACAGGTGAGAACAAAATCACAGGTGAGAACAAATCGCAGGTGAGAACAAAATTAATCACAGGTGAGAACAAATCACAGGTGGGAACAAATCACAGGGGAGAACAAATCACAGGTGGGAACAAATCACAGGTGAGAACAAATTACAGGTGGGAACAAATCACAGGTGATAACAAATCACAGGTGAGAACAAGCGAACGCTATACCTCTATGGTAGATAAGAAGAAAACGACTACGCCTTCACAGATGAGAAAGGAGCAGACTATTGCTACATGTCTTCATAGTTGATGATAAAAAAATAGCCATACCTTCACAGGTGGAAACACAAGGTGGTCGACTACACGTGCAACATGATTATTAGATCTATAGTATCTTTAGGAATCGTTCTTTCGCGTGGTATAGGATTATTAATTACCTCAACAGTGCGATAAATTCGCAGGTAAAATATAAATACTTTTTCATCCGCAAGTGACTGATAGACAGTTACAGGCCTAGCGTCTTTGCAGGCAAAAGTAATTGATACCGGTAGTTCATTAATAATGGCGAGACGAATGCCAACTGGAGTTGTAACTTTACAGCAGACAACTAATTAGCGTACCTTCGCAAGTGAGAACTAAGCAACAGTGCACAAAAGAAGTTATTCAACAGAGGCATGGGTCTCTATCCTCTAGAGGAATCCTACAAATGGTGAGTGAAGCACGAACCTATGGGAGTCTAAGATTGAAGCCCAGGTGAGGTCTAATTCCAAAACTATGGTCTGCATAACTGAATAACTACGGTATATCTGTAAGTATCGCTAACTTTGCTCAGAGATAAGACATATATTATAGGCCAACCTGTTACCTATCTGGTACGGGACAAGCTCCTGATCTAAATAAATGTACATTACTGTTAATGAAAAAGATGGATAACCATGAATATTCATTGCAAAGATGGAAATATTTTGAGTTATCCATTATAATTAAGCAACTAGGATTAAATGTTCTTGACGTTGCAGTTGCTTCTGCTTCTTTACGCATTGACTTGAATTTATGGTCACAGACTCACAGTGGTTTCAGCTTATGAGTAAAGTGGTTTCAGGTTATGGTTAAACTGGTCTCAGTTTATAGGTTAACTTTTTTCAATTTCTGGCCAAAGTGGTTTCAGGTTATGGTTAAACTCGTCTCAGTTTATAGGTTAACTGGTATCAATTTCTGGCCAAAGTGGTTTCAGGTTATGGTTAAACTCGTCTCAGTTTATAGGTTAACGAGTTTCAATTTCTGGCCAAAGTGGTTTCAGGTTATGGTTAAACTCGTCTCAGTTTATAGGTTAACGAGTTTCAATTTCTGGCCAAAGACGTTTCAGGTTATGGCTAAACTGGTCTCAGTTTACAGGTTAACTGGTTTCAATTTCTTGCCAAAGTGGTTTCAGGTTATGGCTAAAGTGATTTAAAATTTATGGTAGAAGTGGTTTCAGTTTATGGGTAAACTGATTTCGGTTTCTGTTCCTCAGTGTGATTCACACGTGGCGAAAGACAGTCACAGAATCGGTGCAGAACGTCAACATCAACCATCCGGCTTTTTCAGCCGCCTGCAAAGCCTCTCGACGACCAGGCTTCTTCATCTGGAACATCTTCGTTGTTATGGTATCTTCATGTATAATCAGTGTTTAATCTAGTCCCCCTAATCTGGGGAATCGGGTTTCAGGGAGGCGGAAAACCTCCATTTTGGGAAAGGGAAACTGGCTGCTGAGTCACCACATGTCACCGGTCACTTTTCATGACGATTTCTTTAGTAACTCGGTCAAAAATGGCTGAAAAACATACCATTTTCGCTACCAAAAAGGTTTTTGTAGTGATTTGGTCATCTGCTTCAAACTGTCAGACTGTATCAACTGTTAGCTTAGTAGTTATCTCAAAGTTCATAGGTTGGAGTCTCCGTTAAGGGAGTCATGAAATGCGTGTCAATTCGTGCGAGCCAATTATAGAAGTTTCTGTTTTCATTGCGATTAACTTGTTGTTACACGTGTAACTTGTTGCAATTGCAACTTTCCTCAAGTGTAACTTGTTGCAATTGTAACTATTCTCAAGTGTAACTTGTTGCAATTGTAACTTTTCTCAAGGGTAACTTGTTGCAATTGTAACTTTTCTCAAGTGTAACTTGTTGCAATTGTAACTTTCCTCAAGTGTGACTTGTTGCAATTGTAACTTTTCTCAAGTGTAACTTGTTGCAATAGTAACTTTTCTCGAGTGTAACTTGTTGCAATTGTAACTTTTCTCAACTGTAACCTGTTGCAATTGTAACTTTTCTCAAGTGTAACTTGTTGCAATTGTAACTTCTCTCAAGTGTAACTTGTTGCAATTGTAACTTCTCTCAAGTGTAACTTGTTGCAATAGTAACTCTTCTCAAGTGTAACTTGCTGCAATTGTAACTTTTCTCAAGTGTATATAACTTACAAGTGCAACTTGTCACAATTGAAACCTGTTACAAGTGTATCATGTGAATGTTCCAGTTCCTCATCTGTAGCATGTCGTTCGGAACATTTGCCGTTAAACCGGATCTGCCACAGAATCGTCTCCAGCTGACCTTCATTCTTCTTTTGACGACCGTCTCATTTAAATTCGCCGTCAACCAAAGCCTACCAATGATCTCCTACCTAACGTATCTGGTATATACGTTCAGATTAATACTGTACGCTACACTGCTCCTCTAGATGCTCCACTACAATACACTTCACCGAGTGACACTGCACGTTTACACTATATAGCCTATATTCGCTTCACTATGCATTTTTTGCTACACTTCAGTATACAGTTATTTAGCAATACACTTCACTACACTTCTCTTCAATACACTTCACTTCAATACACTTCACTTCACTGCACTTCACTTCACTGCACTGCACTTCACTACACGTCACCTCACTACACTTCACTTCATTATTATTATCACTGTATATTACGTTACGTTTTCAAAAAATATTTGGTAGGCAGACATTTGTTGCAGATAACTAAATAGAGCCTACGCCGTACATTATAGATAATGTATCTTCGACCGGAAAATTACTTGTATGACACATTAGTTAATCGAACCGACCTATTTGATGCATACTTTTATGAAACTAGAGGAATGCATACTTTTTGTTGCATACTTGCGTAAAACTTTGGCACAGCATCCTTATTTCATAGTTGCATGGAACATAAGCATAGCATATTATGAAACCAAAGTTTAGCGTAGCCTACTTGTTGTAGGACAAGTACATTCTGGGATCTATGGGCATACTGTGCTGCATCTGTGTATGGCACGCCATCATCCCCGTTATTATGTCGAACCAGGATCCCAACGGGGCACAGCTGGCCGACAAGGTCGCCCTCATCGTCTTCGCCTTCATCTACATCAGCCTACACGCCGTCGTCGTCATCGTCGTCGTCTTCATGGTCAGTTGAAGTGCTGTGTTTAATCTAGTCCCGCTGCTTTGGAGAAGGGAATTCAGTTTCTTTGGGGCTGACATTTTGGCACTTCAATGCTACACAATTCAATTTTTATTCTTGCAGGGAAATTTTGTATATTAGCATATAGGCCTACATGTAAACATAAGCTGTGGAATATTTTTGGAGGGAAATGTTGCGTGTATAGTTTTTATGGGGGAAATGGTGCATATATACATGTACATGTTAGCAATACCTTAGTTTTTTTGTTTGTTTGTTTGTATGCGCACTTGTTATAGGCCTAGCGCCCCTTCAAGTTCGCTACTCAGAGGCGCTCCCTACTACAGCGCGGACACTGCATCGGAGTTTCACGCCGAAGCGCTGAGCAATTGCGAGTGAAGGACTTGCCCAAGGGTCCTACTCGGCGGCTTGAGGTGGATGCGAAACTGCAACCCTTCGGCTGCAAGGCGACGAACATACCCACTACACCACTGCGCCCCACACATTTGTGTAAGCTAGGTGTAACTCCATGTAAGCCTGTTGCTTGAGCAGAATTACGGAGGAGATTGGATTGCGCAATACTAGATTTTGCATTTTGAGGTAGCCTTGACTGGACCACACCTAAACAGGTTAGAATCGATATGTGCTTAGGTCTATTAGGTCATTTGGAATCGATCTAGGCAGATTAGGAATATCCATCTGAATGGATTCTAATCGATGTAAGACTATGTTTTGTTTACGTTTTTAGTCCAAGTGGAAAACAGGAGCTGGAGATAATGTAGCGGACGATCAGGTAAGATCAAACAGAAGAGAAAACTAGGAGAACGAAAACAAGATGATCATTATCAAGAAAAACAATGCATTGTATGCTTATATACACTTATTATATATACATAAATACATACATACATGTACAATGTACAATTGTACATTCACATTCATACATAGGTACTCACAGACATGGATACATATAGTATAGGCTACACACATGTACAGTATACATAGACGTTTGCACATATGCATGCAAAATTGCAAATATAAATGCATGTACCATTGTAGGCTACGTGCAGGTGTGCACATAACACAAACATACATGTGCATTGTGCACGAGTCCATGCGTACGGAATAATGCGTACGGTATATCGCATTTTTCTACTTCTTATTCTTCGCATTCTTCTTCTTCTTCTTCCTCGCCTTCTTCTTCTTTTTCTTCTTCTTCTTCTTCTTCTTCTTCTTCTTCTTCTTCTTCTTATTCCTCTTCTTCTTCTTCTTCTTCTTCTTATTATTATTATTATTGTTGTTGTTATTATTATTATTATTATTATTGTTGTTATTATTATTATTATTATTATTATTATTATTATTATTATTATTATTATTATTATTATTATTATTATTATTATTAAACAACTTCCTTTATTGTAAAACAGACAAGTTCCTATTCTAACATCTACTCCGAAGAGTACTAAATGCAACTATGAATCTAGGACCTCGTCCCCGGTGTCATGCATAAAGGTCCCTCTAAACGCTATTGCGTTGTAGCGCTGCGTACAGATGGACAGGCGCTGAAACAGATATTTGGTCTCCTGAGGGTCGCCCGTGGCTTCAGTCAGCCGACGACCTAATTCCAAAAGGAACTCACAACCTGACAAATTTATTGGACCTAATGTCTCTAAAGCTATTGGCACGAAGTTGTGTGTTGCGGGGAGCTCTGCATACTTTGCTATTTTGCGCGAGGCGGCCAGTTCAGCGGCACTCCCAGGTGTTGTCGCTGACTTATTTATGTATGATACGGCGCAAGTATGTATGCTGGTTGCGTCCCAGGTCATGTATTTTCCTCCAGCCCACGGAATGAGCGTCGCCCCATCTGGCCTCTTACCGTCGGTGCGAAGGAGCCCTGGGGGTTCTTTTGAGCTTGGGATGTCCGCTCTTTTGAGTGATCTCCATACGATGTCGTTCATAGCAAAGTGTCGGCTTGATCGGCCTTCCGATCTCTTGCATTATTATTATTATTATTATTATTATTATTATTATTATTATTATTATTATTATTATTATTATTATTATTATTATTATTATTATTATTATTATTATTATTATTATTATTATTATTATTATTATTATTATTATTATTATTATTATTATTATTATTATTATTATTATAGACGCACGCATAGACGGTGTCCCGATGAAAAGTAGAACCCAACAAAAAGTGTCATAACTCGGTTAAAACTGGTTTTGTGTGACTTAAATTTTTTAAACAACAACATTGGCCATATTACCACCTAATCCTAACGCCGATTGGAAATATTCTTCAGTTTGTCAATTTTGTGAGCGTTTGATATGCAGCGCCCAAAAAATAAAAAATTTCCAACATGCTACATTACGTGTTCAAAATGTCCTCCATGTTCACGAACACACGACCATAGATGTAGACGCCACTGTTTGATGGTCCGGTCAATGATCACCTGGTCAAACAGCTGCCACTCTTCAATCAGACGCGCCATACCTAAGGTTATCGATGTCATGAATAGCCTACGGGAACGAAAAACGTGCTAATCCAGCACACTCCGGATTAGGGTCTGGACTGTTGGGTGGTCACAGCTGCGGGTAATGAAGCTGGTGTCTTTCGGGACAGAAGTCTACTTCATGTATGTCTATACCGTCGTGAACAAGATTTGAACACCAGTGTAGCTGAACTTCACCTCGATTCAGCAATTGCATGTTGGAAATTTCCAGTTTACGGCGCTGCACCTCAGACGCTCATAAACTTGACAAACTCACGAATATTTTCAATCGGCGTTAGGATTTGGTGGCAATATGATGACTAATATTGTTGCTTTGAAATTTTCAAGCAAATATACTAAAATGTTTTACCGAATAATGAAACTTTTTGTTGGGGTCTACTTTTCATCTGGACACCGTGTATAGTAAATGCATAAATACATATTTACATCGATACATACGTGCATACAATAGTATACATACATGTACATACACGTACATGTATTAGTAAATAGATGCATGGCCGTCCTTGCAATGCTGCGCCATCTTGTGTAAATTCAACTCAACCATCAGCCTCTGTTTGGATCATGGCTCAACCCTCCACTTCATGTTGGCCGACATCTAAGTGCTGATACAAACTATCATGGTTTGGAATTTGAATGCATGTATGATTGTGGGACAAGACACGACGCTACGATCAAAGGCAGAGAAATAAGAGACGGGGTGAAGGGAGGACAGATTAAAATTTGATGAGAGACTTCGAGACTCGCAAAACGGATGGAAGAACACGATTGGAGAATTGAGTGTAGTTGACATTTTTTGTTCAAGTCTCATCGTCAGAAACAGAGGAGGAGAAGGAGGAGGAGGAAGAGGAGGAGGAGGAAGAAGATAAAAAGGAAGAGAACGAGGAGGAGGAGGGAAAAGAGGAAGAAGAAGAGAAAAAGGAAGGGGAAGAGGAGGAGGAGGAGGAGGAGGAGGTGGAGGAGGAGAAGAATGAGAAGGATAAGGAAAAGAAAGAGGAAAAAGAGAAGGAAGAGGAGGAGAAGGAGGAGGAGGGGGAAAAGGAGGAAGAATAAGAGAAAGAAGAAGAGAAAAAGGAAGAGAATGAGGAGGACGACGACGACAACGAGGAGGAGGATGACGAGGTAGAGGAGGAGGAGGAAGACGAAGAAGAAGAAGGATGAGGAGGAGGAGGAGGAGGAGGAGGAGGAGGAGGAGGAGGAGGAAGAATAGGAGGAAGAGAAGGAGCATGAGTCTGCAGAAACTTACACAAGTGTTGGTTACCATTACATTTTAATTAGACCTACATGTACATAATACTTATGCTCACTTTCGTTCAAATCATTTCCTACGATTATGTATATTAAGCTTAGGCTAACTGTAACAATGTTTTGAGTTATATTCTTTGCTAACTTCACGCGCCGTTTTTCTCTTCCATGACATGACATGGATCAGATGGATACGGGCAGTTCGAGTGACACCGCCATTTCCACGATCTCGGCAGTCCACAACGGAATCATTCCGGACGCGTACGAGGAAAGAGGAAACACGGGAATCAACCGATCCGGACGGAACATGATGGAGATGGTGACCAATCAAACGGTCATGAACGCCTGGCAGTAGGAGGAGGATTCATAGTCCGGGTCAAATACTTCGGTTAAAGCGCACGTCACAGGCCTCTGAGCAAGCGGTAGCCGATCGTGACTATTATGAGATGTGTAGGCCTACATCTCGCTTTTCGCTAGTCGCATTGGCTACGCTGATTGGCCTTCGTTAGAGCGTCTGCCTCTGACTGAGGCGAAAGTGTAGCTATTGCTTGGAAGAAGCGTAACCTATCTCTGACTGACTTACTTGTTAACCCTTACCAATCGAGGGTATAGAATATCCCGTTCCATTTACTCCACTTTTGGCGGTAAAGGGTTAAGACTGTAAATAGTGGCTGTGCTTAGTACGGTGGCGACTATACGCGACAATCTCTTTTTATCGGTTGAACAAGACGTACTTTGGTATGTGATATACCATGACTACGCATGTGTTCACGTGTGTACAATTTTGTACATGGATCACGGGTTAGTGCGTACACGACGACACACATGCAATAGAACTACGTGCGGCGCCCATTCAAGTGGACAGGCGCCTTGAAGAATGTCGCTCGGCGAATCAAAACTCTAATTACTGACGTTTTCACAGCGGAACTCTTTCTTACACGCGCGTGCATTATGGCGCTACATAATCCCATTAAAGCCAGCGATGGTTAAGACAAGCGTGGAGCGTTCAGAGAGCGTTACGAAGCGCCAAGTGCATGCTGTCAAGTGCTGCTTTGACCGACAGAGAACGCCGTTAAGTGCTAATTAGGCTGTGCAGTACGAATGCTATCAAGGTGCTACTACTGCGTCTGTCTGTAGCAGAATCTCGTCAAGTACCACTGCTGGCTTCCGACGAATTCTTTCGAGTGCTAATTTGGCTTTAAGCTGCAATGCGAGTATGGGTCTACGTTGATATAGTTTCGAACGTTAAGCTGCTGTCGTAGTCCTCAGACGAACGCTTCCTGGCTCTACATAAATAGACGCGCTTAGGCAATAGACTTCCGGAGACTTTGGAAGAATCTTTCTGAGATGTCTACGCTGAACAGGTCGCTTCATACGATGATATGGAAGCTGCGTAGACTGTGTACGAAGAATGACTTATAGCCTTCGACGGCGGAAGCCGCGGAAGACTATGATGATGTGCCAGTGTATCATTAGTATTATCATTATTTCCATCGCGGTACACGCCATAATAAGTGAAGAGCGTTTTCTGCAATGATATACACTCTTCGCAGATGGTCTTGCCATCTGCTTATCATTATTATCACTATATAATAGAGACATATTATAGTGACATCTATTAGTATTATTACTATTATTATTACCGTCGTTTTTCTTACTGCTATTAGTTTGTAACACGGTGTCAAAACGCACAATGTACAATGTATCAGACCCTGCAGGCGCACAACAATCAAGTCAATATAATTTTAATATAACACACGGGATATCAGTTCTCTGGTTAAATAGAAGACATATAATTTACACGTAGATGCGGCGGTGTCAAAATAATTCTAATGATTCCGATTACAGTTGACGTAGACAATTTTGACTTTGATTTTTTCATGATTTAGGCTATTTACTTTAATTCTATTCATGATTTAATCTAAGCTTTACTCCCGTTCCGTTCGTGTACATTGCCTCGCCAGCGGAAAACCTCTGATCACATCATCACTCAGATATCCTGTCACTGATCATAACCTCCCTACAATTATACTTCCATCCACAATTATAGTACAGCGTTTACCTAGATTTGTATCATAATCGAAGTTTCGTCACAGTTGGCCTAATTTTTTGTGCTCTCAAAATGAACTTCTGTTACAGTAGATCTGTATCGTAATCGAAGTGACATAGAAATTGGCCTTATTTATATTCACAAAAAGAGCTTCTGTAAAATTGCAGATTTGTATTATAATCATAAAGACAAAAACAATGGGCCTGGTATTGTATTCTCAAAAAGAATTTGTAATTATTATGAGAGTAGATTCGCATCATTGTGTGTCTGTATCATAACCGCAGTGACATCACAATAGGCCTGATTTTCTATTCTCAAAATGAACGTCTACAACAATAATTGATTTATTGATTTACATCATAATCGAAGTGACGTTACAGTAGGAGGCCTAGTTCATAATTTCTCAACACGAACTCTTGTAATAGTAGATCTTTATCATAATCGAAGTGACATCACAATAGTCCTAGTTTTGTATCATCGAAAGGAACTTCTATAATAATAGATTTGTTTCATAATCTAAGTATGCATGTGCACTTGTTATAGCGCCCCTTCACGATTACTACTCAGAAGCGCTCCCGAATACAGCGCAGAAACAGAATCGGAGTTTCACGTCAAAGAGCTGAGAAATTTCGGGTGAAGGACTTGCCCAAGGTCCCTACGAGGCGGCTTGAGGTGGATTTGAACCTACAACCATCCGGCCGCACGGCATGAACATACCCACTACATCCCCGCGCCCCACAAGTGACGTCACAACAGGCCTAGTTTTGTATTCTGAAAAGGAACTTTTATAATAGCAGATATTTAGCATAATTTAAATGACTTTACAATATATATTCATATATTCTCAAAGCGAACTTTGATAATAGTAGATCTGTATCATGATCGAAGTGACGTCACAATAGGCTACGTCTAGTCTGCATTTTCAAGAAGAACTTCTACTAATATGATAGTAGATTTGTGTCAATGTGAACCCACAGTACAAAATAATCGTATACTGACCTCACAATAGACCGAGTTTCATATGTTCAAAGTGAACTTATGATATGGTAGATCAGTAACATAATCGAAGTGACGTCACAATAGTCCTACATTTTAATTCTCGAAATAATCTTCCATTATGAACTTTTTATCGCAAGCGAAGTGACGACATAGCAGGCCGTGTTTATAATTCTCAAAATGGACTTCTATAATTATTAGATTTTTAGCATAATTTAAGCGAAGTCACAATAGGCCTAGTTTAGATTCTAAAAATGAACTTTTATGATTGTAGATATGAATTATAATCGAAGTGACCTCACAATGGGCCTTATTTCATATTCTCAAAATGAAATTCCTATTATAGTAGATGTTTATCATAATCAAAGTGACGTCATAATAAGCAATTGCTCTATATTCTCAAAATGAGAGTGGACCTGTATCATAATCGAAGTGACGTCACAATAGACCTGGCTTTGAATCCTCAAAACGAATTTCTATTAGGCCTATTGTTGATTTGCATCTTAATCGAAGTGACGTCTCAATGGGCCTATCGTTCAGTAATCTCAAAATGAACATCTACATGTATATTAGTGGATCTGTATCATAATCCAAGTGACTCGCAATAATCCTGGTAATAGTGAATTGTCATTATAATCAGATCGACAAAACGATGGGCCTAATTTTGTATTCTCAAAAGGAATTTATACTAATTATGATAGTAGATTTGTATCAACGTGAATCAGTATCATAATCGTGATGACGTCACAATAGTCCTAGTTATGCATGGCTTTGGTTCTCCACGTGAATTTCTATGATAATGGATTTGCGTCATGATCGAAGTGACGTCACAAGAGCCCTTGTTTATTATTCTCAAAACGAACTTGTATAAAAGTAGATTTATATCAATGTGACGTCACATTACGCGAAATTGTGCATTCTAAAAGTGAACTTTTATAAGAGTCGATTTGCATCATTGCTACTTCACAATAGACCTAGTTTTATATTCCCAAAGTGAACTTCTCTGATAGTAGATTTGTGTCATACTCGAATTGACGTCACAATAGACCAAGTCTATTTCTAAAAATGAGCTCCTCTTATAATGGATTTGCATCATAATCGAAGTGACGTCATAGTTGGCCTAGTTTATATTCAAAAAATGAACTTTTATAATAGTAGATCTGTATCAAAGTCGAAGAGACGTCACAGTGGGAATAGTTTTGTATTCTCAACATGAATTTCTATAACTTAATTATTTTTCGGTTGTGGCACCTACAGTCTGGAATGACCTCCCGCTTTCGCTTCGCTCTCTACTTGTGGCTCATCCGGCGGGGATCTACAAGTCCCTCAAGTCTTTTTTCTTTTGTTGTGGCTGCGCTGGGAGCGCCTCTGAGTAGTTTCTTGAAGGGAGCGCTATATAAATGCTCGGAATGAATGAATGAATTGTAGATTTGTATCATAATCGAAAGGACGTCAGAATAGACCTCGTTTTATATCCTCATTATGAAATTCTATAATGGCAATCAGTGTCATAATTGAAGTGACGTCACAATATATTGGCCTAGCTTATATCCTCAAAAACTTGCACGTGTGGATCTGCATCATAATCGAAGTGACGTCACAATAGGCACAGTTTTATATTCTCAAAATGAACTCCTGTAATAATAGATCTTGTATCGTAATCGATGTGACGTAGCGATAGGTCTAGTTAAAATCTCAAATCGAACATTTGTAGTTTTAGATCTGTATCATAGCCTGAGTGGCGTCACCTACACCAAGTTTTGCATGCTCAAAGTGACCTTATGACATAGTAGGTTTGTATCATAATCGAGTGATGTCATAATAGACTTAGTTTTTATATTCTCAAAATGAATTTTTGCAATATAGATCTGTATCATAATTGAAGTGACGTCACAATGGGCCAGTTTTATAGTCTCAAAAATGAACTCATGCAATAGTAGATCTGTATCGTAATCGATGTGACGTCACAGCATGCATAGTGTGTATTGTTAAACATAACCTTTCACAATTGTAGATCTGTAAGACAATAGAAGGGACGTCACAATGATAATGGTTTATATTCTCAAAATGAATTTCTATAATAGTAGATCTGTATCATAATTGAAGTGACGTCACAATAGACCTAGTTTTATAAATATTCTCAAAATGAACTTCTAGAATAGTAGATTTCGTGTCATACTGTAAGTGACGTACCAACAGGCCTGGATGTTATTCTCAGCATGAACATTTATAATAGTAGGTCTGTTTTGTAATCAGAGTGACGTCACAATACCTAGTTTGTATGCTCGAAGTCTATGTATGTTATAATAGATTTGTATTATAATCAAAGTGACGTCACAATAAGCCTAGTGTAATATTGTCAAAGTGAACTGAACATCTATTTAGTAGATCTGTACCAAGGACCGTTTATACACAGGACGACCAGTTTCTTATTCTTCATCCGCATTGTACAAATTTTTTACGATAATCGGTGTTCCGGATAATTTCACATTTTTTAAACATTCAGTTAGTTGCATCTATGAAGGCAGGTTAGCGAATAATAATAATGTTTGCAAAATTTAAAAAAATGCCTTTCGAGATTCAAAACATAATCTTTGGCATTAGAAACGGATTTTAAGTGGGACGACATCTATGGCTGAGAGTGATATAGGTGACCACAAAATGTTCACAAGTAACCGGTCCTGCAAAATAGTCTGTTCCATAATCGAAGTGACGTCACAATAGGTCTAGTTTACAACTTTGCATTCTGAACATGAACATCTCTAATAGCAGATTTGGATCATTATCGAAGTGACGTCACAATATATTATACCTCGTTCCATTCTCAAAGTGAACTTTTAATAACTATTATTATTTATTGCAATATTATTATAAAATAATTATGATCCCTCACGGACTTAAACATTAATTAAAAACGGAATAAAAAATCTCTTGCGGCACCTAATCGTCGTATAGATCCTTCTCTGGTAAGGTACTGCGGAATGCACCCGCATTGAATCGCGTGGATCATAGAACTATTTTTGTTGTTGTTATTATTATTATTACTATTTTTTAAATTTTTTTATTTGGATTTTTTTATTTATTACTATTATTGTTATTATTATTATTGTTGTTGCTGTCGTTGTTGTTATTGAGACATGACAAAATTACGAGACTAACTAGTTATGTATTGTATACCGGATTCTAATTGAAACGAACCAGCCTATCAGAACATTTTTTTACTACGTTAGCCACACAATTCTGCGCAATGTCCACATTTTCTAAAGTATGAAATTCATTTTGCCAGTTTTTCCAGCAGCTTCAAGCGACATCTCTGTAGGTGTGCACCTGTGAAAAAAATACAGAAAAATTTTAATTGATTCATGTACACAAATTGTAATGAAGCTCGTTAGCTTGAAGAAGCGCTATAGAAATAGAGAAATAAATATAAAAAGGTAAAAAAAGAATAGAACTCAACTCATCCATTTAATCCTCCGTCATATATAGTCCTCGATATAACCCACCTTAGCAGCTTCTCAATCTCTGGCCTCTCAGAACTCGATAGTATTGTTGGGTTCACTGGCTCTAGTCTAGAAGATGATGAGTAATACTCAGGTCCGTAATGTAAAATAACATCGATTTATTCAATAACAGAGCAGTCTGACAAGAAGTAGGTTAACGTTACCCAAAGCTGACATGAAGTACGACCGATACAGCTGATTCGACAGAGCTGACGTGAAGACACACCAGGCTAACGGAGCCCAAAGGAAGACGGATGTAGGCCAGTTCACCAACGAGGTGGGACGGCAATCGAAGAAGACAAACGTCGTAGAACACGAACCACACGCCACGCTCAACAGGAGTCGAACACACACCACAGAGTAGACCCACGACAAGAAGCAAGCCCCCACAGTAGTAGCCCTTTAAATAGGCCCTGCCCTTCCCTCAACTCCCACATAGTCAAGGAGAGTCCAAGTAAGGAAGCCCAGAGGGGTAATAGGTAGCTAACACTCACATACCCCCCCCACCAGAACATGAGGAGTCCAACGGGGACGACGAACTATACGAACAATGCTACGCCTAAATGCAAAATCACTCAGTACAAGCCATTACACGTACTAAGCAATTCAGCAATACTTAACTAAATAATGCATCGCACTCATAAATAACGTAAGAGTCCGATATAATCATGATCTGAATACACAAACTTCATATAACCCAAATCATCAGTTCACACGTAATCACGATATATATACATACACATCAATAGTTCAAATGTCCAAAAAACTATATCTGAAACACAAGAAAAAATTTGGACACCAACTGGTGTATCAAAAATGAACCAAAATGTATAATGGTCATCGGCACAAGCCACCCTACACTACAGACACACTGAAGAGTTCATTGCCGAAGAATTCCGTGCTTTCCTTTTATGACAGAACGTTCCATTGAAACTGTTTCTGGACAGTGTTTGACTTTTCATGACCGAATGTTCCATTGAAACTGTTTCTGGACAGTGTTTGACTTTTCATGACAGAATGTTCCATTGAAACTGTTTCTGGACAGTGTTTGACTTTTCATGACAGAATGTTCCATTGACATACGACGAGGATAGACGTACCAGAGAGCATCTCTAGCACGCCCGACGACTCCGCTGTGAGGAGACAAGTGGAGACACTGATTGACGTGTGCCCTCACCCGCTCCCACTCACATTATGCAGATGGACGACTCAGAATGTCCGGCAGAACATTCCATTCGCCTGGACGATGTCTAATGTCCAAGTTGTACTGTTCAAGCTCCAAACTCCATCGCAAGAGCTTCATATTTTTGTTCGCCATCTGATGGATGAACTGCAAAGGTTTATGATCGGTGAACACCAGGACGACTGCGGATCCAAAGTAGACACTAAAGGCCCGCAAGGCGACCATCAGTGCCAGCGCTTCCTTCTCTATGGTCGAATAGCGAATCTCCTGCGGCAGCAGCTTCCGACTCAAATAGCAGATCGGGTGTTCCAATCCATCCTTCATCTGAAACAAGCACGCTCCCAGACAGAATTGAGAAGCATCAACACCCACACAAAACTGTTTAGTAAAGTCAGGAGGTATTAAGATAGGTCTAGAAGCCAGACGAGATTTTAGATCAAGAAAAGCAACCTCCGCTTCCTCATTCCATCTAAAAGGAATCCCTTTCTTTGTCAAAGCCGTGAGCGGCAAAGTAATATCAGAGAAATGAGGCAAGTACCTCTGATAGTATCCCACTAATCCTAAGAAAGATTGCACCTGTTTTTTAGTAGCAGGCCTAGGAAATTTCAACACCGCTTCCACCTTCTTCAACCTTGGCTGAACTCCGTCAATCCCAATGTGATGACCCAAGAAATCCACAGACGCATTAGCAAAGACACATTTAGCCAGATTCAGAGTTAAACAAGCATCAGCTATTCGAGATAACACTTTTCGCAAATGAACCAAATGATCCGACCATGCTAAGCTGAAAATGATGATGTCGTCTAAATAAGCATCACAAAACTCATTCAATCCATTCAGCACTTTCGTAATTAACCTTGAGAACGAAGCCGGAGCATTCTTCAGGCCAAAACTCATGTATTTCCATTGGTAATGCCCTTTCGGGGTGACAAACGCAGTTAACGGAACTGACTCCGGATGCATCGGGATCTGCCAGTAACCTTTAGTCATATCCAGCTTTGTTATAAACCGTGACTGACCCACTCGATCAATTAACACCTCCACCCGTGGCATAGGAAATGGATCCGGAACAGATAATCCATTCAGTTTCCTGAAATCTGTACAAAGACGATCTGTACCGTTTGGCTTAGGCACCAAGACAATCGGAGCTGCCCACGGACTCTCAGACTCCTCTATTATCCCCGCTTCCAACAACTGATTCACCTCTTTATCCACCCTCGCCATTTTCTCAGGATTTAACCTGTAAGGGTATTGTCGAACAGGGCGAGCACCTTCAACCAAATCAATTCTATGAGACACCATAGATGTTTTACCCGGTACGTCACTAAACACATGTGCAAAGTCATGCAAAACATCCCGCAATTCCGCACGACATTCAGCAGACACTTCACATTGTAAGACCTTATCCTCTAAAGTCACATCATTCATCCTCACATCCGGATTTACCACCAACACAGAAGCCACCACCTCCTCATTCGGTCGCTCATACACCACATCCATACGATCCACATAGCGCTTCATCAGATTCACATGTACCACCCGTTCCGTTTTTCTTCGATCCGGGGTACTCACTAAATAATTGACCGGACCAAGTCGACGTACAACCACATACGGTCCACAATATTTGGTCTGTAAAGGTTTACCCACCAACGGAATCAAGAGTAAAACCTTTTCACCTTCCTCAAAAGACACAGCACGTGACTGCTTATCATACAGTTGCTTCGATTTACTTTTCGCATCAACAGCATTTTCACCAGCAAGTTTCAATCCAACACGCATCCGTTCACGTAATTGTAAAACATAGTCAATCACGTTCTTGCCAGACACTTCATGTACAACATCTTTCGCCAACCATTCTTCCTTCATCAATTGCAACATGCCACGCACATCTCTGCCATACATTAAATCAAAAGCAGAAAAGCCAGTACCCTGTACCGGAACCTCTCTATATGCAAACAAGATCCACGGCAACATTGCATCCCAAGAACCCGGATATGTTTCAGCCAACGCCTTCAACATATCTTTCATAGTACGATGAAAGCGTTCGCACGAGCCATTCGTTTGTGGTCTATAAGGACTAGTTTTCAACTGCACAATACCACATTCATGCACAAACACTTGCATCAAATCAGACATGAATTCTGAGCCACAATCAGATAACAATTCTTTCGGAAATCCGAAAAGCGAAAAAACTTCACACAAACATTTAGCCACATCCTGCGCCGTATGATTCTTCAACGGAAACGCAAATGGAAAATGGGAAGCCAAATCAATGACCGTGAGAATAAACCTATTCCCCGTTCCCTCACATACACTCAATGGGCCTACGATATCCATTGCCAAGCGTTGAAACACTTCCTCCATTACAGGCATACTGACCATGGGCGCCCTATAATTTCTGTTTCCTTTGCCTAAGCGTTGACACACATCACATGAACGACAATACTCACGAACGTCTCGATTCACATGAGGCCACCAGAAATGCTTCGTCAACCGATCCAGTGTCTTTCTAGTACCCAAATGCCCAGCCGCTGGTATATCATGGGCCACATGCAACAACTTCTGTCTTAAGTCACGAGGCACAACTATTTGTACCACACCCATTCCTAATGGTGTACACTTCTCCTCCCATCGACGCACCAAGACCTCGTCCACCAACGCATACGGTTGTACACGCCCACCGACAGACACCGTCTCGTCGACTTGTGCATACAATGGTCTCAATTCAGGACACCGGCGCTGGCGCAATATTAATTCCTGTCGGCTAACATATAGCTCCGATCTTTCTGTCACAACAGATTCTGTCGCTGCAAATAAACTCGATAAGTCGCCTTCATCGAAATTCATTCGTTCAACTTGTCTGTCAATTATTTCACCTGGCGTTCGCTCTTGGTCGGCCGACTCCGTACTTTGACCCACTATCTCCGACTGCTCGGGCGCCGCTTCACTGCACACCGCCGTCTCCCTCTCACTCTGTCTCACTGCATGTGCTCTAACCTGTGCACGAGTCGTCACCGCGACCTCCAACACCTGTCCTGCCAGCGCTGTATCATTACCCACAATGCAATGCACCCCAGCCATTGGAAGTGAATTCATTAGACAGCATAACACCTCACCTTGAACAAATGCACAATCAACATTCACTTTCACCAGAGGACATTCCACAATAGAACCAGATATACCTCTGAGTAACCTCGTTTCATTCATGTGTACAAACTCATGCTCATTCAACCATTCATTAGACACCAAAGACTGCAGCGCTCCACTGTCCCTCAAGAATACCGCCTCCTTTCGTGCACCCTCATCATCAATTACACATCCAATCACACAAAATGGTGCATACAGTTTATCAACAGATTCAATTGGCTTCGGAAAACTCTGTGGTTTAACAGGCGCCGAAACAGTCTGAACCAAACCCACAGGTTTCGCACCCCTCCAATTTTCCATTTGAGTCCCCTCCTTTCGTTTTAATTTCCAACAACTGGCCTTCGTATGACCTGGCGCTCTACAAAATGCGCACGTGACCGGTTCCCCAAAACCAGTGACGTCATCATTTTCCCGCACAGGCTTATTAAACCCATACGTTCCTCTTTGAGGCGAACGTCTACCCCAATTTGTATCACGACGCGTACCATCCTTGTACCCCACGCCTTGACGCTCCCATACATCTTTCTTCTCACTATCATCAGATGAGAATCCTCGTGTACGGTCGAAAAAATCCCTGCGGAACCCCCCAGAATAATGGTTCGGCCCCTGCTTGTATAACACTGCATATTCATCCGCTAAACGTGCAGCACTTGCAACAGTATCAGGACTCTTATCTATCAGCCACCTGTGTACTTCAATAGGTAACGCTTGTACAAACTGCTCCATGAGAATTACCTCTTTAAATTTTGCTAACTCCTCCCACGAGTTTGTACCCTCAATCCATCTCTGAAAAGGACTCTGCAGTCGAAATGCATAATTCGCATACGTTTCCCTCGGTTCTTTTCGCAACCCCCGAAATTTCTTTCGATAAAATTCCGGAATACGTTCGTACGCCGTCAATAGCGCACTCTTCACAATATCATATTGGACGCACTCCTCCAACGATAAAGCCGCAAAAACTTTCGCCGCCTTCCCCGACAACTGTGGCTGTAGGAGGGACGACCATTTTCCCATCGGAATTTGATGCAACGTCATTGCTTGCTCAAACGCCGCAAAATAATGTTCGATATCGGCCGAATCAAATTTTGGCACAAATTTCAGAGCTGCCCCAAAACGCAAATCCTCATTTCCATGCGCTGGTCGTTCGACAGCACCACCTCCTTCTATTCTCCGTCCGTCCATTTCTAATCTCTGCTTCTCCAATTCCATATTCATTCGTTTCTCCTCCATGTCAAATCTCCTTTTCGTCTCCTCTGCTTCAATCCTCAATTTATTCTCCTCTCTCTCTGCTTCAATCTGCATTTTCTTCTCCTCTCTCTCTGCTTCAATCCTCAATTTATTCTCCTCTGCTGCAATCTGCATTTTCTTCTCCTCGAATCTCATTCGCTCCTTCTCTCTCTCCCACTCTCTGTCCTCTTTTAAGTGCAAGCGCTCTAACTCGGCCTCCTCTTTCTTCGCCTGTGCCTTAAGTTTCCAAGCTGCACTACCCAATTTCGGTGACAATGGTTTCATAGCCATTCTCCTCACCTGTGACCTAGACACGTCCTCCACATCCTCACCATATGTCTCACTCACCAGTCGAAGTGTGTCACTTGGTATGTCTCTGACATCCCCAAATTCAGGAATTAACTCCTCCTCTAACGACGCCATTTTACCTCTACGCCCTGTCGACTATTCGACGTGCAGACCAACGCACAGCGCAAAAATTCACCCACGACAGCTCACTTCAAAACTGTCTCGACCAAATTTACAAAACTCGCAAAACTCAATGTCGCAAAACGTCGAAATTTCCCGCACTAATTTTCCCGACCTAATTCTCCAAAAACAACAACCATTGACCTGTCTTCACGGCCAACCACCATATAACACTTTTCCAACGGAATTACCACCGTACTATTCGCTAAATTTCACGGAAACAACGCCCCGTTTTTGACGCAAATTTCAAATTATCGTGAAAAAAATCCCGAGAGACCCCATCTGTTGGGTTCACTGGCTCTAGTCTAGAAGATGATGAGTAATACTCAGGTCCGTAATGTAAAATAACATCGATTTATTCAATAACAGAGCAGTCTGACAAGAAGTAGGTTAACGTTACCCAAAGCTGACATGAAGTACGACCGATACAGCTGATTCGACAGAGCTGACGTGAAGACACACCAGGCTAACGGAGCCCAAAGGAAGACGGATGTAGGCCAGTTCACCAACGAGGTGGGACGGCAATCGAAGAAGACAAACGTCGTAGAACACGAACCACACGCCACGCTCAACAGGAGTCGAACACACACCACAGAGTAGACCCACGACAAGAAGCAAGCCCCCACAGTAGTAGCCCTTTAAATAGGCCCTGCCCTTCCCTCAACTCCCACATAGTCAAGGAGAGTCCAAGTAAGGAAGCCCAGAGGGGTAATAGGTAGCTAACACTCACAGTATGTTCATGTATCTGGGCTTGGATATCCGTTGGATATCTCTAGAAACGACTTGACGCTCTTTTATAAACTTGTGCCCGAGGATGATTTGTTTCAGATTGGTGCTTTAAAAATCTGATGAGCTTTTATTCTTTTAGTGGCGTTTGTAAAATTTATTTCAGATTGCAGATAGACCTACAATCTAAATGGAACAATCTTTGTTTTAACCATTCGAGCCGACCTTTTAAACTATGATCAATTCATTCATTCTATGATGCTAAGACTTGACTGTTCAGATCTGCCGATTTCATAGCACTTTTGATGGATTCCTAAAGCTAAACAGCGCTTCACAAAATCCAGTTTCATACGTGCATGCCTTCTTAATCCTTACATTACATAACAGATTTATGATCAACTTATCGTGCCCAACTATTCCTTTCCTACTATAATACCGAGTATTTAGTGCCCAAAATACACAGAAAAGCTATCAATCAGGCCGAAGCGCACGAGCAATTGCAAGTGAAGGACATGCTCAAGATCCCTGCATACGCGGCGGTTTGAGGTGGATCCGAACCTGAAGCTCTCGGCACCAAGACACCGAACCCACCACTACACCACCGCACCCCGCAAAAGAATATTAGGTATTAGCATGCAATTACTTAAGCCTGCCTTAAGTCGAAGTCTAAAAAGTCATGCCACATGATTGCTGTACATGTGCAGCGCATTAGACTTTGGAAGTCTATAGGAGGCGAGACAAGTCCACTGCTCATCTCGTGTCAAGAAAAACACTTGTTTGTCTAGGGCCTGTCAGAACGACCCATGGGTTCCGCGGCTTTTTACATTGGTGGAATTTCAACCACCACTGTCACTTTTTTCAGTTCGTGAAGAATTTAAGGACTTCAGCTTCTATTTTCTTCCTCAAAACTGCCAGTGCTTCTTTAAGCGAATTCATGATTAATAATGATGATAGTGAAAGTCGGTGTAAGATGGACGACTCGTGTAATCGAAAAAGCATACATACGAATAGGAATAGCCTTGACTATTTTATTTCGTCTCCCTAATGTTGTTTGGCGTAGGCTACTGTAACTGACATTATGTGTTACTTAATCTACACGGATCAAATATTTTGAGCCAGGATATTGTCCATGTTTAGTGTACTTTTTGCACCCGTGCTAGGAGCCTTAAGCTCCCAGTAAAATCAACTGTCGACACTTTGTAATACGACATAATATCATGAAATGTCGACCATCAATGTATAATAATTGATTAATGCCTGATATAAATATGTCGACCTTCTTTAGCGGGTAACCAAATGTTCCTAAGGAATCCCCTATTGATAACCTGTGAGCTGCGTGCTTGTGTTACTATCGTAATGGTCAAATAAGGATTGATTGATTGATTGGTTGATTGATTGATTGACTGATTGATTGATTGATTATTCATTTAACTTTCTTGCATTTCATGTCCAATACAGCACAAAATTCTATTTGGCCTTTGACTCGTTTGTATACGATTCTTTCTAGTATGCGTTTCGCTGCGTGTACGTTTATCTGTCTGTGTCTCTCCGTCTATGTGTATGCATGTCTGTCTGTCTGTCTGTCTGTCTGTCTGTTTGTCTGTCTGTCTGTCCAGTTATACGCAAACGTCGGTTGTTGCTCAGATGCTATTGGCTTTCTAGCTATTATCTCTGTAACTTCTCTCTGTCTCCTTATCTGTCTTCGTATTTGTCTCTGTCTCTCTCTATCAGTCTCTGTCTCCGTCTTTGTCTCTGTCTTTGTCTCTGTCTTTGTCTCTGTCTGTCTGCCTATCTGTCTGTCTGTCTCTGTCTCTGACTAATTGTGTCTGCTATTCTTTATCTATGTCTCACTGTCGCTGTGTCTATCTCTATTCATCTTACTACCTATCCCTGGCAACCAAACCTCCTGTCCCTGGCAACCAAACCCCCATATTGACCCTGATTAGTCGAAACGTGTCGGTGCGCAATAAAGTCACCATCGCAAAGGGTAGATTGTCGTGATTTCAGCCCATAACCAACGACGACGCCAGGCGACCAACAATGCAACGATAATATCAAGTATCCTGCTCCAATCGGTGTCCTACTGGCATCGTCAATTATTACCACAGCCACACACTACAATATAACCTAACTCCGCCGCTAGTTGCACTCTGCCAGTGCCAGTCCCAAGCCTGGATAAAGGAGGAGGGCGTCGCTAATGGTCTTTGTTACCACACAGTGACGTTAAACTGCAAATACCACCACCGCAATATAACCGCAACGCCCATATTGTAGCTAGCTGTGAATAAATAGCTTCGAAGCTGCCTTAAGCCGCATTCCGCCACTGCCTGCACTTTGGAAGTGCCAGTCTCAATCCTGGATAAAGGAGGAGGGCGACCCTAGTGATCTTGTTTTATCACACAGCGTCGTCGGACTGCAGCTGCTAATAATGAGCGGCACACAGATTAATCTTTTACGTGTAGCGTCCAGTTACATTGCAGGTCTACAGGGTGGGCCATAAAAAATACTCCATACAGCTTTTTGCCATTATCTTGCCCAGAAGTAAGAATTTCCAAATGAAGTTTTACAGGTTTAAAGATAATTCATATTTACACATGATGGCCGGATTTCATAAAAAAACACTTCAAACGGAACAAAAGTTATGTCACTTTTATGGCCCATCCTGTATTATTGAAGGATATAGCCAGCCACACGTTTTTGATTGTATTCTACATCGCATAATCGTATACTCGGACATCTGCAAAGAGTCTCTTGCAGTATGAAATATTCAGAGGTTGCATTAGCGTGGGCGCCCGGGGGAAATAAATAAAACGTCTGCAGGTGACACGAAACGGAGTATCCCCCTGAAAGCTACCGGGGGGATAAACCATTCTATCCCCTTTTTTGAAAAATGCGCATAATAAATTTGTTTATGCTGTAATCAAAATTTAAAGTGACTCTATTTGTTTTAAGTGTACTAAGCAATGCTCAGATAAAGGCAACTCGAATTTATTTAGTGACTCTGAGTGTTCTTAATTGTTTTAAATGTTTTAAGTGCTCTAAAAACAGGGCAAAACAAATTATCTAGTAGGAGTAAACATAGCCTACCTCTTAGTGTCATTGTTCAAAACAAAGCAGATGAAAATTAATTTGTAAAAAAATACACGTGGAAGCGTTTTTTTCGACTTTTTAAATTTGTGGGGATACAATTAATACGGGGGATACTCTATTTCGTGACACAGGCAGCAGCGGTGGACGAATCTGGAAAGAGACCAGCGTCAGACTCTGAAGACGGATTGAGACGGTAAGGTCATTCCAGGAGGAAGGCCATACAGTGACAAAAGCACGATGTTCTTGTCCTTGTCCGAGGGGTAGAGAGGTCACGTGGCTTTGCAGATCGCATTAAATCACAGAGTATAGCCTACTTGGGGAACACAGTACAACACACCCTGTTGGGGTCTGGGCATCAAAGGAAAATTGTACTTCTTGTACAATTCTTGTACTGGATTCGAGACAACCAGCGCAATATCTCAATCAAATAAGGTGAGATGTTAGAGAAACGTGTGAGGCGAGATACAATGCGCAGCAATAAAATGGTGGCGTTCAATTCATGGTCCATGATGCGGTTGAAATCAGCAGCAGCATCTAATCCAAAGTAATCCAAATTAATTCAAAGTAATCGAAAATATTGAAAGTAATTCAAAGTAGGCCTAATTCAAAGTAATACAAAATAATCAAAACTTCAAAATTAAGCCAAAGTAATCCAAATAGCTACTTGGTTCAAATCCAATTCAAACTTGACTAGGCCTATTTAGAGAGATCAACTCGATAATGGAAAAAATCTAAATCACCATGCACCATGTTGCGTATTAATATGTTAGTTTATGGCACTTATGTTATGTAACATTGTTGACGTTTTATGGTAGAGCCTTTACAGTAGCGCCCGTATTAATGTTCATCAAACTAGGTGAGTTCTGTCGAAGGACTGTGATACTCTGGCAAATACAATAATTATTGAAGTGGCCTATCGTATTAGACACTAAGGTGATGCCTAGTAACCGCAGGCGCTTGTGTATCCAGCATTGTCTGCCAGCGATGAGGCTTCTTGTAGATACTGAAATAGTAAACATTGGTTAAGCTTATAGATAATAAACAACAGCTGGCAACTGGTCAGTATTTCAGGCAATGGGCGACAGCTAATGTACGTGACATGCCAGACAGTAATGCACCGTCATGTGGAGAGCATCACTTCATCAAAGCCTAGCGTATTATAGCATAACTGCATTCGCCAAAGACCGAGGCGTTGACACTGCAGCCAACCCAAGGGAACCAGTCTCATAACGAGACTTTATGTTCACGCTGACCATTAACGCCGCTGCCTTAAACCGGACTCTACGACCGGTCCGCACGATGCACACCGACTCTGCAGTATATTATGAGAAATTCACAAAGAGAAGCCATATAAGATGTCGAGCCAGATATACTTTGTCTCTCGTCAGTGTACTGCTACAACACGTCTAATGAATCGCTCAATAGTCGTAAAACTTCGGTATTATGTTATATGGCATAACGTACCGTAAAATAACAACTGATATATTATGCGGTGATGCGTAATATATGGTGCAAGACGTGATTGTGTAGCATTTGGCGTATATACAAAGCACAATGCACAGTATGATGCATAGACTGATACATAACGTGTAACATGATACAAGACACGATTCATAATAATATAATGCATAACATGCATGATGCAGATCATGAGTCATAATATAATGCATAACAAGATACATGACATGATACATGACATGATTTATAATATAATGCATAACCAGATACATGACATGATACATGACATCATTCATAATATAATGCATGACAAGATACATGACATGATACAAAATATAATGCATTGCATGGTACATGACATCAACCGCCATATAATAACTTAATACATGACCCGGTACATAACATAAAACGGTACATAGCAAATTATTACATGATACGTAACAATATTATATATGTGGCACATTGCATGATTATAGCCTATCCTACATAACGCAACACGATATTCCGTATATTGCATAACGCAGCGCATGACAATGCGTGACATTATGCATAACACTGATACATGAAATGCTGTATAATCATGGGCGGAGTCTCCAAGAAGACCCAGATTCAGTTTTTTTTACCGTGTAAACGGTATCTTTTCCCGGGCTTAGCTTGATGCACGAAAAAAAACTTTGAATGGACAATTTGGACAATAAAAATTGCATAGCCTTTCAAAATGTAATCTAATTCATTGTAGAATTTTTAACGAGGGGGGCCGAAGAAGGCGCAGACTCGTAAGTTGGCCCCTCAAAGAACGGAAACCAAACTCTGCCAATGTGTATTATAATACCTAACATAATGCATGAATGTCATACATAGCATAATACATTACATTTACATGGCATTACAGCATCAAATAACATATTATAGAGACTAAAATTGAACAGTCTTTCAAAATGTAATCGAATTCATTGTAGAATTCTTATTTTTAACGCAATATCTTTGGAGGCGAAATGACAAGTCACTACTGTCCGCATCAAGTAGGTCTAGGCAATTTTTGTCCCGAATTATTCAACAGAAAACCGATGTGGGATTTCGTGGGGGAGGGGGAGACACGACTCACACGAGGGAAATTTTACAAAGAAGTTCTGTACAAACTCCCACATCACTGCTTCTCTTGCCAAATCTTGAAACTCTCGCGCTCCTGTTTCATGTATAGGCGTATACAGTCGAGACTTCAAAGCTGCCTCTAACGCACATTGCCGCCTCCAAATTGTCCATTCAAAGCTTGACTACTGCAACTCCCTCTTCGTCAACACCCAGCTAAATCGCCTGCATCATAATCAATGTCCATGTGGTCATCGCCCGTAGGTGCCTGTCGTGTTTCGTGCATCAAGTTTCATTCGTGTTTCTTTTTACTGCTAGCTCCGCCACTGGTTGGATTCGGCCAGCGCCTGTCTCAAGCCTGGAAAAAGGAGGAGGGTTCGCCAGATGTGCTTCTTTAATCTGGCAGTAAAAAAGAATCGCCTGCCGCTCATACAAAAATCAAAGGTCCCAGCTCTCAAAGCAACATCCATACATCTTCATATTTTTTTTCAAATCACTTCACTTGATAAAAAATACTATACAGATCTTCCACCTACAACTCCTTAAAACATTATTATGATCCCTACATAAATAGTCTAAATTATCTCCACATCCGGCCAACCAGCTCTCCGAAAATCATCCGGTCTAGTTCTTTCTCGACTCCGGTCACTGTAGCTTGGTCAAATTTAAATGGCATGTAAGCTTATTTCATGGTTGGGTAACCATTGTAACCAAGGACAACATGAAGTCGTCTAGATATAGAGTGCTTAACCTACAACGTCACTAATGACATTCATTCACTCATTCATTTGTATAGCGCCTTTTCAATGGGACTACTCAGCCCTTGATTGACCAAATGAAACTGCCTTATGATGAGAGAGAGAGGGAGAGAGAGACAGAGAGAGAGACAGACAGACAGACAGACAGACAGACAGACAGACAGACAGACAGACAGACAGACAGACAGACAGACAGACAGACAGACAGACAGAGAGACAGAGAGACAGAGAGAGACAGAGAGAGAGAGAGAGAGAGGGAGAGAGAGAGAGGAGAGAGAGAGAGAGAGAAAGAGAGACAGAAAGAGAGACAGAGAGAGACAGAGAGAGAGAGAGAGACAGAGAAAGAGAGAAAGAGAGACAGAGAGAGAGAGAGAGGGAGAGGGAGAGGGAGAGGGAGAGGGAGAGAGAGAGAGAGAGATGCCCGAGAAGTAGCCTAGTTTTTAGAATTGGATCGGAGCGTCAAGGGGGGAAGTCATTATGAGGTTTGTTCTAACTGCATATACAGTAGATCGCCTAGGTAGTCATTAGTTTTTGCTTGCACCTACCTTCACCAATTCGCACCAAACCATCAGACCGAGGTACGGAACGGGTACTGCGTTCTCTTGGAAACCATGGCAACAGCGTGTCGTGCAGATTTCAACATGGCCGACTGACTTGATGCCAAATGGACAACATACACCCTGAAGAAAATCAAACGGGGTTACGAAGGTCACGAGGGTTCAGATTCAGGACCACACTTAATTTACGTGTGCTTCTCCGCTCGATCATTGGTTAGAAGCTTATTGACTGAATTTTGACTAGCTGGGGGAAGATTGGCTGGCCGATTGATTTGATTGACTTGAATGATTCACAGACTGACTGACCGACCGACTGACTGACTGACTGACTGACTGACTGACTGACTGACTGACTGACTGACTGCCTCTGTTTGACCGATTGACCGAATTACTAATAATATTGATTGCGTGCAATCCTACTTTGTCCAAAAGTCGCCTTAGTTACAATATCATAATGGCGAATTTAACAGTAATTAGTAATGATGTCAAGTTTTAAAATTTGGCAATGGCAACCACCAACCCATGGGCACTTGCCCCTGCAACATTTAAGAGAGACTTACACCTATTTTTTAACTGCAAAATTTATAGGTCAGACTCACCGAATGGTCGTGCTTCTCCGAAGAAGTTTGGCCAAAGGAGGCAGCCAGTAGTAAGAAGAACGCAGAGCACACAACGCCAAACCTGATGTACATTGTGGACCGACTACAGAATAATAACAATAATAAAAATAATAATCAATCAATTAATTAGTTGATTATTTTTAATGAAAATAATCCGAGCTCAATCTTCTGCGGTCAATAATTCAACATTTAATTATAACTGCCTCGAATGTCTCCTATTTAATATTCTACGCCAGAGGTCTCAAACTCAAGTCAGCATGTGGGCCGCATTTGGAAATTTTGATGACTCGCGGGCCGCAACATAAAAATATAGGCTAATCGTGCACGTGAAACTGGAATTAGCCTAGCTATGTGTCATTGCAGCATATAATACTGTAATGATGAAATAGCCCTGTAAAATTCACATAGTATTATATTTTAAGTGTAACTAGGCCTATGATGGTACTACAAACAAAATTGGAAACCATTCTATTGTAGCCCAATTATCGAAAAATGCGAGGGCGCTGTAATTGAAGAAATTATGATATAATCAAAATTCAAAATGACTGCTTTTCTTAAATTATCATAAATAATGTTCAGAGTAATTCAACTCGAATTTAGTTAGGCCTAGAGACTCTGAGTGTTCGTAACTGTTCTAAATGTTCTAGGAATCTAAGTCCTCTAAACCAAAAGTCACAAAAATTATAGGAATAAACATTGGGCCTACAATGTACCTGTTAGTGTCGTTGTTCAAAACCAAGCAAATGGAAGTTAGCTTGCAAAAATAAGCACACGCGGAAGTGACACTTTTCAACTTCTCATCATCTGGTGAGATAGGCCTACGATTCGACGATTATTCTGGGGATACTATATTTTACGACACCGGCATACAAACTTTGCTGTGCATTCTTCTGCATCGGCGTTGCATCGCACTGAAGGTCCACTAGATCCATCTGCATAATTATATGCTTGCCTATATCTGCTGTTATGGATTCAATGTCCACAGCAAACGGAGTAGAAAGCAGTTTAAACCTTGGTTCAAATCGTAAAGGAACTGCAAAATTCTCTTCAACCGATTTCTAACTTTACAAAAATCAAAAACCAGGAAGATGTTCGCGGGCCGCATGCGGCCCGCGGGCCGCGTGTTTGAGACCCCTGTTCTACGCAATACAACTATCGATTATTATATTATTTTTATGTAGAGCAAACTTATCCACTTACTCAATGCAGAACCTTATCTGCTGTTGTGTCGTCTCGACTTCCCTGTGTGGCCGACTGCAACGAGAATGCGATGAAGAACTGAATGCTCCCTCTTGCGTGCATCAATGCTCCCTCTTGTGATGACTGCCTCGATGATTATTCGGCGCTTGGCGCAAAGTTGCTGATGTGTAATAACGTGAATGTATGTGCGATGGTCCCATATACGCCTATGTATGTTTGCGTCAGTTATTCTACCCATCTGTATTTCTGTCCTTGCAATATCTGAATCCATGTAGGCCTATATGCTCGAATGTTTGTGTGCATTATGTGTGTTTGAATGTCTGCCTCATCTATTTCTGAAACGCGCGATGTGCCTGTATGTGTGTTATTGTGCAGGTGTGTGCGCAGGTGTGTGTGTCCGCGTGCGTGTGTGTGTCTAACGTATTGCCCCGTGCAGTCAGGGCAGTCTCACGCCCGGATTAATTTCTCATCTGTGTGTCGTTCTTACATAGGCCTACCATTTTCTCCTTCCTGACGTTTCTTCAGACTCCAAGTTACGGTCGGTCAAAAGAAAGAAAACTCCGTCGCACACCGGTGTAATTACCGGTGTAGGCCTAATTACCGCCTTTCATATGAGGCTTTGACGTTCGCTGTGCCCCGAATCAGAAGGGTAGACTTATACAATCCATACAATCCATATAGTTTCGCAATACTTGGATGCAAATTCAGCATAAACCGCTAAGTAATTCCTCTCCATAACTAGACTAAGTAGCATCTATCGAAGATGGAGTTTGGAGAACGATGCAAATCGAACTTAAAAATTGGGGGTAAGTGGGTGGATTAAAGCACGTTAATGGAAATAAACTGGGGATTTTGTTGATTACCGATACTAAAAATCGGTTAGGTGTGGGGGATTGCTCTCCCAATCCAGGTGGGGTTCAGACGCCACTGTCCATAAACAAAGATCCTACAATGCGTGCATGATATTTTGCAGCACGTGTAACATAATCCAATATAGTCCAACCTAATCCTATCTAATATAACATGAAGACTTTTAATGTGACCGTGTTCCTAATTGACGAGACACTAATGATCGTCATCGTCGATGTGTTATAAAGACTTCGACGACCGCGGTGCATAGCAAGACTTAGAGCGGAGAATAGTTTCGTCCACCCCTCTCGTTTGACGGAGCCGCTCAATTACTGGTAGGCCCCTACTGTAGTTGTGCCTTGAAGTCTTCTGTTGTGTATCGTAGTCGGTGTCGCGGGATATTCCATCACCCCTTAAAGCTATCCTGGGGGTGGGGGATGAATTAATCTAACCCCGGATGGAATATACCTTATAGCAGGGCTTTTTTAACGTGCAGTTGCGCACAAAATGTGCAGTTCTAAACGGATTTGTGCAGTTGTAGAAGCACTTCTGCACAATTAAAACTAGCAAAAAGGTCGTAGTCCTCCGATTGGAAGTAATTCACCATGGAGGTTTGAAAAGAAAAGAAGGGGTTTGTGCAGTTCTAAAAATTCCTTAAAAACAGCACTGCCTTATAGACTATCCGGGGGAGGGGTCAACCAAATTATTGAAAAATGCGCGTAATTAGAAAATTTAGACATGCAGGAAAAGCTAAGAATACGAAGCGAATGCTCGGTACACACCCAGTTAAAAGGGCGAACTTATAGTATCCGGGACCGAGTGACGACACAGATCCTATTCCTAACCCTAAACGACCCTCACGACGCCTAACATGACCCTAACCGATCCCCACGACGCCTAACCTGATCCACAACTGGCCCTCACGACGCATAACCTGAATCTAACCGACCTTCGAGACCCCCTAAAAATGAACCTAACCGACACGTTGGACCCGGATATATATACACCATATAATTATACCGTAAAAATATATTACCGCATAGTGCCAAACATTGTCTTTTCGACTTCTTTGGTATAGGAAACCCTAAGGCTAATCTGGACAATAAGATCAATTTCGCAAGCTTGTATGGATGCGTAGATAATTGATAACATCATGCGAGTCCATGGCACGCAACGTGTTCTGCTGGCAAAACGCGTGCAATTGGTGTTCAAAATAGGTTTTTTAAATTCATTCCTAACCAAACAAATTGACTTTACACCAGTTTCACGAGTAGGAAAACAATGAATTATACTTATGGAGAAACCCGATGTTATTTTGACTGTGACGTCAACGTACATGTGACGTCATAATCATACGACGTCACGCCAATTAAGACTTTACTACGCCAAGGCCAATATTTGACGGGAAATCATAATCAGGAAAAGTCCCCAATGAATTTTTAATAATAAAATAACGACAATTATTATTAGATCTATTTAAAACGTCACAATCATATCAATAATTATTGGGTGGAAGCGTTGGAACCTCGTCGTTGCTACGTCACCGATTGTCTTTTGATAACAATGCAGTAACTAACGACTGAAATTTTGTGGTCACGTGTTCAGACACGCGCGTTCTGCCATGAAGAGGTTAAAAATGTTGGCAAACGCGCCTCAACACTTTGGATAAGAATTGTGCGTCTTCAATTTTTTAGACAGGACTCTATTATATACCTGTGATATTAGGCCACAATTTTATTTACCGCACTCACATGCAGAAACCCATTAAGTGCATCATGAATTTGGCTTTCATGCCAATGACTCATATAATGACTAATTTAACAGTTATCATGTTACGATTTAATATAATTTTATATATGTATATATATATATCCCTATATATATTTAGTTTATTCAAGAAACCTAAGTTAGTAAACCGCAACTTCATGAATTATAAGTGGACCAAACTATCTGTTTCTGCAAAATTCTATAGGCTACGAAAAAGAGTGGGCAAGCGGATAACATAAATGGGTAGCACTAGCCAACCACCAATTATTTAGGCTACTGTATAGATCTCGACTGTAAGCGTCGTAGAGTGATTGTTTATACCAGGCATGAATTTGTTTATTGTCCTCTAATGAAAATCGTTCAATTCTGATAGAGCATCATAAAAACCAACAAACGCATAGCAAACCTGCTTCAGTTTGACTTGCAAAAAAATGCGAAAATGCTAATAGGTTTCGGATAAGAGTTTCTGGAATACGCATTCGGTCACATCTTTGTCTTCTTCATCATCACGCAAGATTTACCGTGATCCATTCCACTGATAGGTGTTAAAATACAAAAGCATACAGATAGGTATGATATTTTCCACGTGCACCCTTATCATTTAGATAACAGAAGCACGCAATCCCATGGTGAAATATATAATGTGTATTATATATTATAGACATATAGCTATGGATATAAATATATATACATATTTATATAGCGGTTGGGACGGGCGGATGCTCGACCTACGTATAGAGGAAATACCAACAGCTTTCGTGCTGACCGCAACAACCTTGTCAGTGGAAATTTCAAGAATTCAACGCTAATAATTCACTCTAAAGCGACTCTAACATGTAGCCTACCGCCAAAAGATTCTTCCCTTTCTTAAATAAGACGGGTATTGAACCCGTATTATTTAGTTACTTTTCAACTCTTGCAAAACTGTCATCATTATGAACTATTAAAACACACGTTGGGTCGTTGGTAGCATGGGCGGAGCTTATCAGGGGCCAGTGTTTAATCTAGACGTCTCTGGGGGGGGAAAGTTCCCCCCCCAGGATTGACATTTCCCCCCCCAGAAAAATTTCACAAAATGATATTTTTTAGTTACTGTTTTCATCATTGTTTCACATGTAGTGTTATAATATACCGTGATATTATTTACTATTATATGATTATAATGACATTATTTAATACTACCATAATATATGATACTATCATGTTGCAATGAGTATAACTTACTGTATATATTTGTATAAACACCATTTTTTCTACATAAAAACAGAGATGACATCCCCTCCAGAAAAATACGTCAAAATGATCATAGGTTTTAGTTGCTGTTTACATCATTGCATTACATGAACTATTATATTAATATACCGTAATATTATATTCTATTATATGGTTATAGTAATTTTTACTATTTTAATACATGACACAATTCGGCTAAAATGAGTATAACTTACTGTTAATTTTTGTACAAATACTATTTTTGTAAACCTGAATGGCTTCTCTCCTTTGCTATCCCTCAAATGTTAAACTGTCAAATTTCAAAATGTTTTGGTCCTATTATTTGAACACCTATTAAAACAGCATCGTTACTGTATTGTGGCTATCATATTTTGGTACCAATAGTTTATTAGTTCTTGGTTGATTTGTGTGCCATATGATTTCGGAAAGTGTATCTTGGTCAGCAATTCAGGACCATATTGGGAAACAGGGATAAGCTGATTATAGTTAGTGCTTAAAAGTCAACTTAAATAATCACGTCTGCAGTTATTCATTAAAATAACCCAGCAACAACAGAACTGAGCGGCTGAACTCGATACATACAGATATTTTATTGCAATTATAATTATATAACATATATATATATATATTGAAATCCCTAAAGACTTTTTTATCAGTACTGAAATAATGGATTTATTTTTTCCAAAATGGCATCCTGAAAGAGTACAGTGTGGAAACTCCCACAAAATATTTATTAAAGTAGGCCTATTGCGTATATTTATTCAAGTCTTTGGCCACTCTTATAAGCACTAATAAAGTAGGCCTACAGCTTTTTAAAGACGTCACCTTAAAATGCTGACATTGCAATGTGGAAATTCAAAAAAGTTTCTGATGGGTCACTGAAAAAGTACAGCTATTTTGTTAAGATGACACCTTAAAATGCTGCCATTGCAATGTGGAAATTCAAAAAGTTTCTGATGGGTCACTGAAAAAGTACAGCTATTTTGTTAAGATGACACCTTAAAATGCTGCCATTGCAATGTGGAAATTCAAAAAGTTTCTGATGGGTCACTGAAAAAGTACAGCTATTTTTGTTAAAATGACACCTTAAAATGCTGCCATTGCAATGTGGAAATTCAAAAAATTTCTGAAGGGACACTGAAAAGGTACAGCTAATTTGCTAAGATGACACCTTAAAATGCTGTCATTGCAATGTGGAAATTCAAAAAAGTTTCTGATGGGTCACTGAAAAAGTACAGCTATTTTGTTAAGACGACACCTTAAAATGCTGCCATTGCAATGTGGAAATTCAAAAAGTTTCTGATGGGTCACTGAAAAAGTACAGCTGTTTTGTTAAGATGACACCTTAAAATGCTGCCATTGCAATGTGGAAATTCAAAAAGTTTCTGATGGGTCACTGAAAAAGTACAGCTATTTTGTTAAGATGACACCTTAAAATGCTGCCATTGCAATGTGGAAATTCAAAAAGTTTCTGATGGGTCACTGAAAAAGAACAGCTATTTTTGTTAAAATGACACCTTAAAATGCTACCATTGCAATGTGGAAATTCAAAAAATTTCTGAAGGGACACTGAAAAAGTACAGCTAATTTGTTAAGATGACACCTTAAAATGCTGTCACTGCAATGTGGAAATTCAAAAAAGTTTCTGATGGGTCACTGAAAAAGTACAGCTATTTTGTTAAGATGACACCTTAAAATGCTGTCATTGCAATGTGGGAATTCAAAAAGTTTCTGATGGGTCACTGAAAAGCACAACTATTTTTTTTAAATGACACCTTAAAATGCTGCCATTGCAATGTGGAAATTCAAAAAAATTTCTGAAGGGACACTGAAAAGGTACAGCTAATTTGTTAAGATGACACCTTAAAATGCTGTCATTGCAATGTGGAAATTCAAAAAAGTTTCTGATGGGTCACTGAAAAAGTACAGCTATTTTGTTAAGATGACACCTTAAAATGCTGCCATTGCAATGTGGAAATTCAAAAAGTTTCTGATGGGTCACTGAAAAAGTACAGCTATTTTTGTTAAAATGACACCTTAAAATGCTGCCATTGCAATGTGGAAATTCAAAAAGTTTCTGGTGGGGAGGGGGCACATCCCCCTCCCCATACCCTTCCCCCTCCCAGTCTCGGCGCTACGCGCCTCACGAGCGTCCTTCGGACGCTCAATTGTCTCCCCCCCCCAGAAACCTGAATTCCCCCCCCAGACGAGGGGGACTAGATTAAACACTGATCAGGGGCTAGGGGGACTAAGCCACCCCAAGAAGATCCAGATTCATTTTTTACCGTGTAAATTGCATCTTTCCCGGGCTTAGTCCCCCCCCCAAGAAGGCTTAAACCCCTCCAAGAACGGAAACCAAACTCCGCCCATGGTTGGTAGTAATAAACCTATAGAAGCAGTTCGTCGTCCTTTAAACTCCAGAGGCAGCTATGCACATATAGGCGCAACCACCCTATGGGACCCAGGGGACGCGTCCCCCAAGTTTTGAGTGGTCCCTAACTTTATTATTATGGTCCCCAACTTTTAGGAAATGATTCATTATGGTCCCCCAACTTTTAGGACGTGATTGCACCTATGGCTATGCATCGCTATATAATAATTAGGGCTGCTGATTAATCGCAGTTAACGCGCGCGATTAACGCGTTAATTTTTTTAACGTTTAACGCGATTAAAAAATTTAATCGCGATTAAATTTTAATCGCAAAGACCACTTTTAGGTAGAAATTTTCCGAACACTACAACGCGTCGGTTAATGTCAAAGCCTAAAATCTTTGGCCGAGATTGGGCTTAATTCACGGAGGTGGGTTGGGCGTATTTGACGGCAACTAGAACCATTTCCTGTTATCCTAATGGCGGCTAGAATGGGTTTAAGAAATGTTTAGCCTATCCCTTCTGTGAAAGTTTATCTTTCTGTAGACCTACTTTGATTTCTATTTCTATTCTATAGGCCCTACTATTATTTTCTTGCGGGTTATTGCAATCTGAGAATGAAAATATCGGTGATGACAGCAGAGAAAAGTCAAGCGATAATAAACCTAATAAACTATCAGTTAACGTTTAAAACGGCGGATAGGCCTGCGCTAGGGTGCAAAAAATTTAATACATACAATACAATACAATTTATTATTTGTAACGCGCTTTAACAAGACACGTCTTGCATAAAAGCGCGAATTTGAGTAGGAATTTAAATAGCACTGTTAGCACACCTACAGGCCTAGCTCTGTCGTATTATACACGCACGAAGCATGCTTTGCTTTTTTTGTCAGCCGCGCCCGCTTCTTTGTTGTAAATCGCCATAATCATCTGGGCCTTTGATCTCACATCCATTTGTTTGTGAAAAAATATTCTGTATATAGGCCCAAGTCATGGCATGTTAACCGAAACGGGTGGACCCATGACTCAGAGAAGCACAACTCCATTGGTAACGAACCGTATTGCTCTTTCTTTGAGGACAGCAAGGGATAGTAGACCTTTGAATGCAGTAAACGATGAGCTATTTTTATCAACATGCGATTAATCGCAAGTTTAATCGAGATTAAAAATTTTAATCGCACGATTAATCGCGATTAAAAATTTTAATCGTTGAGCAGCCCTAATAATAATAATTTATTATAGTGATGCGATGGTATACATTGTGGGTTGGGATGTATAACATAACTAATGATTTCTGCGCAGGTCAGCGGCCATATTGGTTGTTTATTAGACCACTCCGTCATTTCGGTGGATTATTTCAACTTTATGCAGAATTCGCGCAGTAATTTCACAGACGTTCGAGTTTACTGGTTCTAGGTTCGTGTACCGAACTTATTCGTCGGGTTCGTCAAGGATTTTGCGCTGGAAGGGATTTTGTTCGCAAGTCGTCTTGTGTCGTCCACGTGTTGACGTTAGATGCCTCTTGATGCACACGGTCGAGCTCAACCATCAAGATCGTGCGGCTTCACCGCTGTTGTCTGCTGTTTACATCTCGCCGAAGGACGGTTCACGCAGGTCAGTGGAGTTAACTCGATCGGATGTTGTCGCTGGTGGCGTTGAAAACTACCGACCGACAAGCGACAAATGCCTTCTACTGTGCAAACCTTGTGCTCCGACGATTGGCCGGACGCGCGCATCATCTTCAACCAGCGAGGAGCTTCAGTTTCGTCAGCGTTTCGTGTTTGCGAGCCCTGTCACCTGTCGCCGCTCTACTCTATCGACGCAACCTATACCAGAGACTCTGAACATTCACACCATCTGAAAGCTGTTAACGGGATTCCGTTGGATGATTCTACGTGTCTGCGAGGGATCGCCACTGATGACTGTTTCCGGCTCACTGTGACTTATTTTGCTAATTGATGAAATTTTCTCGCTGTTATGACACTTAACATCATTTCGGTTAGTTAGCGCAGAGAGCGCCTCTGAGTAGGTTTCTTGAAGAGGCGCTATATAAATACTTGAAATAAATAAATAAATAAAACTAATTATATGTCGTACATCCCAACCCATAATGTGCGAGCAGTGTGGGACTGCTCATACTAATAGTTGGGTTTAGAAGTGCAAGGAGCCAACCACACACGCATAAAGAACAGGGAAAGAGGATGAGAGAGACGCACAGAAAGAGACAGATAGACATACAAAGATAGAGAAAGAGAAAGAGACAGAGAGAGGCAGAGAGACACACAAAGATATAGATAGAGATAGAGATAGAGAGAGAGAGAGACAGCCAGAGACAGGGAGACGCAGAAAGAGACAGAAAGACATACAAAGATAGAGGGACGGTGAGATAGAGACCGAGACAGAAAATGATGCAAAAAGAAGCGGATAGAGAGAAACGCGGTTAGGCAGCGATAATTATAGGAAGACGAGTTTACAAGAAATCAAAAAAAATTATAATGATGATACGGACAGAAATACAAAGGCAGTAGCAAACAGACATAGATCAATACAAAACTCGCTCAATTGCAGCTTCTAATTGTAATTGTTTATTAATTATTGCAGTATAATATACATTGAGGACATGCGGTCCTGTATGACTTAACGTGCAAGGGTCTCACGTACGTCTCACACATTATTTTAGGCAAGCATCCCAGCGATTAAAGAACTCCCAGATCCGTCTAGGCACAGAGGTTTTAATTTCGAAGCCCACGGCTTAGGTCGAATGGGGAAAAGACAGATAATCTAAAGCTGATATCATGGCGCTCGAGTCGCTGCGTGACCTGGAATTTTACAGTGGCAGATACATTAGTCCTTCCATATACTTCAACGCATCATGGTTGGACTGGTAGCGCCTGTGTGTAGCCTGCGCTTCTTGAAGGGGCGTTATATAAATTCTTGATACGAATTAATCTGGCCCCAATGGCCAATTGGATGGTACGGGTAGGATCTGCGGAACTGGCTGAATCCAGGAAGAATGTTAAATACACGCGACTGATGCAATATTGCCACAATATTACCACTTCGTCCAATTGGCTTTTGAAACCCATGGGACCAATAATTACCGGCATGGAACAGGCCCTTGGGGTCGATCTGGGTTGTCTCCTGGGTAATATCTTGGTTATTCATTTAAATAATTTATATAGCGCCACTTCCAGTCCAAGGCCTTCAGTTACCTGTTCCAGCGCGCCTGATGTCTGTCGTGATTCACAGTTTCTTTTTGGACTGAGAAAAATTTGTCGGCGCCGCTCGTTCTGGACCGAGTCTCAGCCCCAACAAATTTAGCCCCCCCCCCCCCCCCAAGAACGGAACCATACTCCGCCCATGATAAAAAAAAGCGTGCTGATTTACGGACAAGGACGATTAAAAGAGAGACGCGAAGCGGACATTTATAGCCTACGTTATACAGTATAACAAAATAATCCATAGTTAGGCCTACATCACACACCTCAACTGAAACGAAAGCCATACACTAGGATTCAGATGGTCTTAAAGAGAAGCCCAATAGCTTATATAGTAGGCCTAAATTATGCAACCACCACAGTTAGGGAAAAAACAGTTGCCACTTGTGGGTGCGGTGGCGCAGTGGGTAGGCTATACTACTGTTCGTTACCTTGCAGCCGGAGGGTTGCAGGTTAGAATCCACCTCAAGTCGCCTCGTAAGGACCTTGGGCAAGTCCTTCACTCGCAATTGCTCAGCGCTTCGGCGTAAAACTCCGATTCAGTGTTCGCGCTGTAGTCGGGAGCACTTCAGGGTAGTAAATCTTGAATGGGCGCTATAACAAGTGCACATACATACTGAAAGTCAAGTGAACTATAGCATTATATAACAAGGAATGAATCAACCGAGATGCGTGCACAATTTAAGGTCGCCTCGGGACTCAGTCTCTGTACCGTACAATGTATATCCATCTAGAATTTTTTTTAAAGGAAAATCTTTTTATATTCAGTGTTTATAAGCGTATTATTTTGTTAACCTATCATCGAATCCACACTGCTATCTCATATCTCAGTGTTAACGAGTCTCACAAAGACCCATTTGATTTCAACGGACTTCAGCAAACTTTAGGCTAAGTGTCTAGGCCAAGTCTATAGTGTTACCAACGGACACAAAACGGAAGCAAAAGGTCGCAGTTTATGATAACGTGGGGTCTCTGCTCTCTTGAATGACGGTCTGTCTTAAAGATCCAATGTTTTGTGGCTGATCTTACATGTACGTTCTCGATCAGTTCTTCCCAACACTGGCTCGTAGGCGCTACTGCTTGCAAGAAAGTCATAGAATTAACTGGAAAACAGTAGGCCAATGAGTGCATCCTTGTACGACTTGACCTTCAATGTTATACAGTTGTACATCGGATACCAGACATAATTATATATGTAGCCTACCATTAGCTGCTATGCCATCATTTTCGTCATCAAAAAATAATTTATTAACTTTGCATTGACACGACGGCATCAACTAACAAAGAATATAATTTCAAATGCCTTGACACGTTCATTTGCAGGCAATTGCAGCATTTTCAACTTTCAATAGTACACAAGCAAGCAAACCTTTTACTTAGGTAGGCCTAGCACAAAAGACGATAGTGTAAGGCCTACTTAAAGTTTAATATGAATCATAAAATCAGAAAGGATCAAATGAGACAAAAAAATGTCAATAGTCGGTAGGCCTACTGCACGTGACCATTACTGATGCGCAATAGGCCTAATTATTTAAGACAGGATTCCCTTACCTTTGAGGTTGCGCTGAAGTTCTCTAATCGTAAAAACTCGAGATTTCTAAAGCGCCCCTCGAAAGCCAAGTGCGGGGCACCAGCTCTATAGAATAAACCTAACTTGACGTTTACTAAGCTTACAGTAAATTTTGTAAACATATTACTGAAAAATAGTCTCTGATACTATTAAAAGTAAAACCCACTCTACAATCACTTAATTATTTCAATATTTATAATTATGTATAAACCGTCTGACTTGACGTCATAATGGCCTTCATTTTTCTTTGTTCATGTAGGAAGGATCTTTGATAAACAAACAGATGACGTGAAACTACTTACTACTTGTGAAAAACTGTTTCGTCTATGAAAATGACGTCATAATGGTTGCGCGTTAGACATGGGAACGATAGATATAGACAGACACGAAAAGAACGGGTAAGTCCGTCTAACTGTCTGCTTGTTCTGTCGTCGTCAACTCGTCTCTCGGTCGGCTGTATAGTTCGCTGCTATAGGGATTTCGACCGAATGTTTGCCTAAAAAAATAATAGCTTCTCGGAGGCGGTTTCACACTTTTATGCATAGAATTAGAAGGGTCCTGAATAATTGTTTTAACAAACGAAAGCCTCGAACCGTGAGAGAATTGAATGCACGCCTATTTCTTTTACTTCTATGCAAAGTAGGCTAGGTAAACATGTTTCTAATTTCATTTCATCACTCTTCTTATTTGCATTACACTACTTTTTCCCCGTGTCATAATTTCATGTTTTAGGCCTAACCTACTATTCTTCCTTTACTTGATAATCGACTATATTTTAATGACGATAATCACACTTCTACTAGAGGCCTATTAATTTTATGCCTATACCTCAACCACAATTAAGTAACCATTCCGTCAATTTGTTAATCAAGGCCGTAGCCAGGATTTGATTGGGGGGGGGGTGTTTCACCAATTTTCGTTCTTTTTACGTTTTTCCATTTCGGGGGGTGTTTTCGTGGTTTTATTTCATGGTTTTACATCATGCATGTGCTCGTAAAATGCATTATAAACAAACACCCAAAATACCCCCATAGCTACGGCCTTGGTACTGTAGGTCTACAGCCCTACACCTGTAGCGTCTTGCCTGTCTTTAAAAAAAAAACCGAATGTATTACGTACCTTACGAATGATTCTTTTTACTTATAAGATGATCAAATGCCGCTCAGTTCAACAACTATACCGGTACTGTTATTCGTCGTCCATTGGTATAGCCTATACCATTTTTGCTGTTTTTGTCGTCTGTTCAGACTTCCTTCGACGTGATCTTTTACGTCAACTGCCTTCAACAGAAATTAATCAAATGCACAAGAAAGCTGATTACAGAACAAAGGAAAATTGCGTCATCAATGATGACGTCATAATTAGGAATTGTAACTTCAAGCGGCTCACGTGAAAGTGACAATCGCAATGGGTGTAGTAGTCTCTTAGTGACTTCTTGAATCTGGCCTTTTCACTTATCTATAGGCCCTATCTAAAGTCATAAGCAAATTATTAAGCAGTTCTATGTATAATGTAACAATGCAGGTCTTATATCAAATAAAAAATCTAAAGCATGCAGTATTATTTTACGAACACAATACTGTCAATACATGTCAATGAATGAATGAATGAATGAATAAACGAATGAATGAATGAATGAATGAAGGAATGAAGTCTTAGACTGAGAACCACAAATCGCAAATAATTTTGCTTTAGGCCTATCTCTAAGCGTTTGCTATAGGCTACCTTGTTAATGAGTTAGGCCATAGGCCTACGTTTGATTTAGGCCTACGTGCACGCCGTTTAGGAAACAATGCACCTATAGGCTGTAGTTCTTAGAAAACATCGACTCCAATTATTAAGTATAGTACGTGGCTCTACAGAAGTTTTTATGCTAGCTTAAAGGGTCGAACATTAAACTCCTAAGACTTTGCGTTTTTTATTTTTATTTCCGGCCGTTTCCTTTGACTAGCAGTCTCTATGCCTATACAGATTACTGGCGTCACTGACATCTGAAGTTGATTTTTCTCCAACAATTTCTCTGGTTTAAAAAAACTTATCTGAGCGTTCATAATTTCCACAATGTGACGATTGTGACAACTGACAACACACCGTTCTGCAATATCCACTCTTCAATCTATAGTCTATGGTCTAACAGCTAATGTAATTTTAGAATTTCTATAGCGCCGTTATAGTAGGCTCTAATAGGGCTTACGTGAGGTATCAATGAATAGTTATAACCATAATTATATCACAATTCACAATCCCATAATAATAATCGCAATCAAGTAGGCCTATCACTGTCCAGTGCATAATCCAGTTGTGCATAACAACAGCGAACAGTATTAACATCCCCTTTATAATTATAGGCCTATGCCTCCTGTCGTTCTTTAGGGTCTACATCTACATGTATAGTTCATTCGAAACTTGACTACTGCAACTCTCTCTTCTTAAACATTGGTAGCCTATCACCCAAATTAACCGCCTCCAAGCTATTCAGAATGCCCTCGTCACTAGAACCCCCAAACGTCACCACGTCACTCCTGTCCTGAAATCACTTCACTGGCTCAAAATACGTGAACGCATCGAATACAAAGTCCTGTCACTCACTTACAATACACTTCAATCATCCCAGCCGTTCTACCTTCGTCAGTTGTTCACCATCCAGTCACCTGTTTCGTTTTTAAATAGTAATAATAATGATCATCTGGCATTATCAAAGCCTATTTGATAACAATTATTTGAGATGAGACTTAATAAAATCGTGTTTTTGCTACTTTTTGATGCGTTACGTCTTTGAATCGTCAAAAAAGGTGGGTGGCCTCCTTAAAAGTGCCATAACTTTTATTCTGTTTCAAATTTTTTGATGAAATCTGGCCTTCGTGTGCAGATATGAATTGTCTTTAAGCCTGTAAAATTTCATTTCGAAATTTTTACTTCCGGCCAAGATATTGGCCAGAATAATTAAATTGGTTTTTTGTTACTTTTTGTTGCGTCGCGTTTTTGAATCGTCAAAATACGGTGGGTAGCCTCACTAAAAGTGATATAACTTTTGGTCTGTTTGAAATATTTTTTTTAATTTGACCATTGTACGTAAATATGAATTGCATTTAAGACTGTAAAGTTTCATTTAAAAATTTGTATGTTTGGCCAAGATTTGGGCTGAAAACCGTAGGGGATTACTTTTTTTGGCGCACCCTGTAAATTGACTTGAATTATAGTGCCAATAAAAATGTATTGGTCTACAGCCTAATACGTACTTGTACGCTACTTCAAAACTGCCTACAAAGTATAATGCGCACACACAAACACACATGCGCGCACATTATTTCATATCTGGGGGTCTTCAAGCACCCAAAACATTTCCCTGCGGCCTTGTAGACAACCAGAGAATATAGGCCCTACTAAAAGCGGAAATACAATGATCATTTAACAAGAATGCTAAGTAATTTAAGTATCAAATCTGAATTATAACAATAATAGCGACGATAGCATCATCTACAAAGATATCAATCGTTGTTCGTTTCAAGTCGAATCACAGACTAAACTCCTAATCTAAATCCAAATGCAGAAAACAAGAAAAACCTGAACAGACAGAAGAAAACAAGAATTATGTCAGACGACCGTGAGAAAGCAAGTTGAAAGAGATCATACTAAAGTTCAAATAGCAATAGATAGAAGGATAAAATAATAGAGAAAACAGTTTGGAAAACAGAACTAGTAGACGAGAAGAAGAAAGTTCAAAAGCAGAAGCATTCGTCTGATCGATACCATGATCTGAATACTCTCAGCATCTTCACACGAAATAGCGATTTTATCAACTGCAGCCAATCGGCATACATTGAATAAGCCTGACCTTCAGAGAAACTCAAACAAACCTGTATTAAGTGCTTCCACGGATCGTCTTTGTCGCTCCTCTCCGGAATTGCAGTCAACCTTCGATCGCTGCAGGAACCAAGTACCAGTCAACAGCCAGCGCGCCATGTCAGATACCAGAGCCGACAGAGCTGACCGGTGGCCAGGACGGACGGTGCCAAAACTGCCGGACTTCTCTGGCCGCCAGGACGGACGGTGCCAAAACTGCCGGACAAGTCTCTGGCCGCCACAGCAGGGCGGACCCTGTCAAAACCGCCGGACTAGTCTCTGCCATGGCCTCTGCAATTTATCAACACCTTCAACTTCAAGTTCTGTAACTTTTATGGGCTACATCTAAGTAGGCCTTAACATCTGGAGCTATTTAGATCGATAGAAAATAGTAGGGAATGGAATGTCTAAGTAAAAATCGCAGAATTATTTTTCCATACTTTCTAGTATCCTATAGTGACTAGAATTGGTAATCCATTTTCACATTAAAATGACGAAAACTCTCAAAAGCCGAATAATGACTAAAAAACTTTAAAAGATCATGGAGAAATAAAAAAATAAAGGCAACCCTTTCTTACTACTCAACTCCTTGGACCTCTCTACGTTCAAATTAAGGTATCCCTTTCCTACTACTCAACTCCTTGGACCTATCCGTTCAAATTAAGGCAACCCTTTCTTACTACTCAACTCCTTGGACCTCTCTCCGTTCAAATTAAGGTATCCCTTTCCTACTACTCAACTCCTTGGACCTCTATCCGTTCAAATTAAGGCAACCCTTTCTTACTACTCAACTCCTTGGACCTCTCTCCGTTCAAATTAAGGTATCCCTTTCCTACTAGCCTACTCAACTCCTTGGGTTCTTTCCGCTCGACTAAAGGCTACACTTTTTATAATTAAACTTCTTGAGGTTATCTCCGTTTAACTGTAAAATCATCCTTTCATAGCCTATGATTCAACTTCTTGAAGCACTCAGTCCGTTTGGCTTAAGTAAACCTTTGCTGCAATTCATCCACTTGGGGCAACTTTCTGTTCAACTTAAGGCCCCCTCTCCAATTTCACATCGCCTCGGAATTATCTGCCTCTTTCTTCAGCGGAATCCTTCATCAATTATTTTGACGCCCAATTCCAATTCCTTTAAAATTCTCCACGACCTCTCCGGTATACTTACCATCATACATTCTGTTTGTCCCTACCAGTTAGCAGTTTTGCTCACGAGTGACATGTACCGATCAATATACTTTGTTCAGTCATCCCGAATTATTAATTTTTATTACACACAATAAGTACACTTCAATAATATCCATCGCGGCTTCCTCCCTCAACTTTCACTCCTCCTAGACCTATTTGTCTAGAAAAAGAAGGGTGAAACGATCCAGGGAGAGCATGCTGCCCAATCTTCAAGCCACTTCCACCTCTTCCTCTACATAAACAAAGTTGTGTAACCTAGTAGTAATTTCAGTAGAAGTCATAGAGTACGTGGGGTAGCAACTATAGCTCAGGTTTACGACACTTTGTGATAACAAAGATTGTTAGCGTCAGTCATTATTCACCCAGGACATGCAAGGACTGTCTCTGTGAGAGTAATGTAGTGGCTGAGTTTGGAGAGAGAGCTCTTCAAGACTATTGCTTAGATATTCTTAAACTTGGTTTTAATATCTAACAGCTGTTGACAGATGTCGCTCGTCAATCCATCCACGAGAAGCGCCATCTGTCGACGGATGTTGAATCTTCACGATGAAGGATCTTCGTGATTGTGAAGATGCAGTTGAACGGCAACATCACCCATGCAACTACACAACAATGCACCAGATAGGTTTAGCATTGCCATATGCATTTGGTATCATAGTTGGCCTATGCAACAACACATCTTACGAATGATTAAAATGACTTAACTAACAGCTTTGTTAAACGATCACTGTATTTCCGCTTTAGGGATATTCCCATAATAACCACCTAGATATTCTTACGCTAGTGCTGCAACTATAGTAGATGGAACTCGGCCACTGCTCGTGCTTTGGCAGTGCCAGACCAAAGTCTGGAGAAAAGAGGATGGCGACACTAATCATCCTTGATATGACAGCATCGCAAAAACAGCAACAGTTTGCAGTTGCACGATATGGGACAGATGTCGTTCCAGTCGAAAGAATCGCCACCTTCCGATTGATGACAATACGACTGACAGTTCCAGTTGCAACCCCGGAAGACGGGCGATCTGGATAGGAAATGTTTCAGCGATCGCTTCACCGACAACGGAAAGCAACAAACAGATTAGCAATTAATTACTTTAGAGCAGCGTTTCTCAAATATCAGCATTTTTAGTTCGTCGACATGCTGGTAACATCTCCAAAGTTGTGACGACGCAAACAAGAAATTTATTAGGTTACTCCCTTCACTGCATTTGATTTACTATTGAAATAGTAAAAGTGGAGTTTAGATATGCAAACTAAACTGGCAAAAATTTAATTAGCTGCCGCGGTCTAGGTTATTGAATGAATCATTGCAAAGGATTAAGTTAAAATTTATTTTAAGATGATATATCATGGTGTAGCAGGTCTAAGTATTGAAATTGCTATTACATCTTTTACAAATTTCTGAAGGGTTCAACCGATCTGGCAAAATTAATCGTCAGTGGCGGTCACGACCAACATGTTGAGAACAGATGCTTTATAGTAGGCCTGTGCAACATCGGTACCGGTACCTACTTCACCAGTCCAATATTCTAGATTCTAGATAGTCGTTATGCACCTACAGTTGCATAACAACTGTCCAGATATTCTTAATTGAGATTCTTTTCCAGTTTCAAAGATATAGTAGTACTACTGTTGTCGATAAGCCATGAAGGACTGAATGAACGGACGAACGAACAAATGAACGAACGAATGAATGGACGAATGAATTTTGAATGCTAAAGATGAAAAGCTACTAAATTCAGGTCAGCGACTTGCTTGTTTTATGTCGACCCAGTCAACGCATTGCTGCAGGTTTCCAATGATCTGAGAGAGATGGGGCTGCTGCTGCTGCTGACGGTGGAGTCAGTCTTCTGTAACCGGTTCCATGCAGTCGTTTGTCGGGTGACTGAATGCGGCGTCAACGCCTAAAAAACAGTTCTGCAGGAAAGCACTAATTAAGGATGGGAAACACGTAGGCCTATCCTACGTCTACACTACGCAACAAGGCGTCAAAATTCAAATTAATGGTAACGTCTTATAAAAAATTACGTGCTTACTATAACCATGATGTAATTTCTTACATCACGCTATAACGTAACTGATATTTACATTCTATCCAGGCCTAGATATATAGTGCTATTATCATCGCATCATAATCATCATCATCATGCACAGTCCGTGCACGGGGGCTTAATTACTATAGTGTGACGCCCATTGTAACTGGCAATCAGTGAAAAACGAGCAAGGTCGACGCCATAACAAAATTATTATTACAATTGGCCTGGCTATAATCACAGAATAGATAGGCCTATAGCTTAAAGCGGTCATTGAAATACGTACGGTCCAGCTAGCTTTCTGGCTGCGCTTTATTTTATTCTGTTCTGTAGGCCTAATGATCGAGTTGGCCTACATACAGTCATGTACTTCACTCTTCAGATATTCTCGGTTATTCTATTATCAGCCGTTGCCATTGGCGACCGTCACGTGGTCTAGACGGCTGTCGTCGAAATTTTTAAAGACACCGAGAAAAGACGCGAAAATCTATAAGTACTTTGTTTGCTGAATGGGTCGTCTTCAGCGAATTCGATATTCGTAGTCACAAACTGTTGATTTCGAAAAAGATGCATAAATCGTACGCTAACCAAAGATATTAGAGATAAAGATATTAGAGTTTTAGTAAAACTCTAATATCTTTGCGCTAACGGTGACGGAAACAGCGAAATTTTCGAAATATTTATGAAGTTTAGACGATATGATTTCGAGCAGCGACAACGATACAAGCTGATGACGTCATTTCCATTATTGTTTTTATTTACCGCTGAACTACTCTCTGGCGTTTTATGCAGCGCCATAGTTAAGGAAGACTCAGAGTGCCGTGGAATTGTCTACGAGAGACCTAATCATAATAATATTATTATTGTTCTTTGATTCAGCGCCTGCAAACGCACTGCGCTTTACATTTACAAGTTATGCAGTAATCTTAATTAAACTTATCTACTAACGGAACAGACAGCTTTGCAGTGCACGGCGCTAATAGTAATAGCAGCCTACAAAGCATGTCCGCCCAACAGGGGCTCGAACCTGCTATAGATGTGCCTCTCGCACCTACGCCAGCGTGTTATCCATTGCGCTGCCAAATCAAACCATTGCACTCCCAAATCAATCCCTATAGACAGCGGGATTATTTTATCCCTTTTGGGCCTCCCTTTTTGTAACCAATTAGCAAGATGTGTAAACCTGTCATGTATACTTTGGTTGCAAAATAAAAAATATTTGATTGATTGTGAATAAGCCAGTGGCCCGCGCTTGGCTTTCGAGCGGCGCTTTAGAGTTTAGAAGACATAATTATAATATTATAGAGCAATATAAATGTTGACGGCTATACAAAAAATCTGCGGTAGAGCATTCTATGGCATGTTGTGGACGATAATAGGTGGTAAAGATGGAAACATCTCTTGATAGTTTAAGAGAAATTGGGTTTACATTTATAGTTCTAGTCGCTGCTTTTGTCGCGGTTTATATGACAATTCAGAGGTACAATAAAAAGGAAACTCAATATTAATAACAATAGCAATAATTATACATACTATTAGTCTAAAACTCTAAACGCCACCCACCGTAAGAGATACTCTGCCACCTCTGGGGTGGAAATTACAGATCCTTTGGTAACCTGACTACGACCTCCTTCGAATTATACCGCTCTTTTGGACAACCCTTCTGACTAGACACAGCGCTCGTGAATAAGCTGGTGTACTGCGCTTGGCTTTCGAGTTGGCCGCTGTAGAAATTTGAGATTACGATAATTAGTGTCCCCAGTCATGTGGTTCTATTTGTCTTTACACGGTTCTGTTTTAATTTCGTACTCTGCGGAATTAGATCACGACTTTAGCGTGACTCTCCGGAGTTTTTCGTGAATATAATTATTGTTATTGTTGTTGTAGACCTATTGTTATTATTGTTTCTTGGATTACGGTTACGTTTTATGAAAATATAATCATCAGTCCTCTTCGTGCAATGCTGCACATGGGGCAATGCAGCTCCTCCATTTCTGCATTGTTTCTGTTGCTCGATTTGTTTTACCCAGGTGGGTTGCAAGCCCACCACGCAACCCTCCTCCTTTATCCTGGCTTGGGACAGGCACATGTATCCTCGAAATGCAACCTGCGGCGGAATTTTTATGAAGAGTTATGAACATGAAATGAGCCAACAAACAAAATAGTGTTCTGGTAATTCTCGAGAACGCATTTTGGGTTTAGTCATTGCATAACAGGGTTGCTAGATAGTAGATAGCCTACATGGATAGCCTAAGGAGGACACGGAAGGTGTGAAAGAAGTACGTATTAAATGCTGTGCTCGAAACTTCGGGTCTCCTAAGTAGCCAAGAAAGAAAGTCGGGTTGGAAAGCTGTATGAAATAAAATTGTCACTTTGATCACAGGGATTATAGATAAAGTGTTTGTAACTAATTAATACTAAGAAGATGAACTAGAAATGTCTGGGAGAAATGGTGATGCTATAAAAGAAATAAACAAGTAAATGGATTGGACTGTTAGCCCTGGTTTCATAGGTGTTGGAACCTGAGGAGAACTTATTTGCTACTTTTTGTACGGTATGAGTAAAAGCAACATTGGATCAATTGAAAGTGACAAGCAAGTATGCATTAGAGACTTACTTTGGTGCCCTACAGATTACCAGCTGAGTTCTCAGTTGCTGAACCAGGATGTTTTAGGCAAGCTTGCATTTAAAAACTAGTCACCTATCCAACTACTAACAGGGCTCAAGTATACTTAATATTATATTGAACTGTTATAAATATTTATAAAGTGCCTCTGATAGGGTTAACCATTCAGAGGTGCTCCCAGTGCGCAAGACTACGAGAGAAGGAATTGGGTTTGAGAAAGGAAAACGAGGAGTAGGGATTACCAGCCAGAATTTGAGATCAAGTAGATGGGTGAATTTATATTGTTTGTGTGTGCACTTGTTATAGCGCCCCTTCAAGCACTCTACTCAGAGGCGCTATAACAAGTGCACACACAAACAATATAAATTCACCCCTTCAAGCACTCTACTCAGAGGCGCTCCCGACTGCAGAGCGGACACTGCATCAAAGTTTCACGCCGAAGCACTGAGCAATTGCGAGTGAAGGACTTACCCAAGGTCCCTACGGGGCGACTTGAGGTGGATTCGAACCTTGCACCTTCTGGCTTCAAGGCAACGACGCCACCACTACACCACCGCCCCCCACAATAGATATTGATGTTTAAAGTATTTATAAGAACGCAGTAAAAGTTATAAATGTTTGATTTTAATAATGAATGTTGGTTTTAAAGGTACAACTTGGCCGACCACTTTACAGGTGGCCTGATGACAAGCGCCCCTCTTCCTCTGATGCAGGTCCAACAGGTCGGACAGGTGTTCAACCCCTTCGTTCTGAATCTTCTTCACAGCAGAACAGCGTCCGTCAAAGGTGGTTATGTCTATGTTTTTATGCAGTCAGTCAGTCAATCAATTCGTGTTCCAAACAATGAATCAATCATTCAATCATTCAATAGTTTATGAATCGATTCAATAGTTTATGAATCAATCATTCAATAGTTTATGAATCAATCATTCAATAGTTTGTGAATCAATCATTCAATAGTTTAATTAACTTTGCCAGCGTATAAAGCTTTATCAATTCAAACAATTACTCCATCAGTCTCTTTGATATCTGGCTAACTGAGTGACTGAATACCTGAGAGGGAACTTCTTACCTGCCAGCTGTACTGGCCTGTTCATTCATTAAATGAATTTGTATAACACTCTTCAATGGACTACTCAGAGGTGCTCCTAACCCCAGCATGGTGTATGTCCAAGATTCTCAACCTTTTTCTGCGTGTGATACACCTAGGCTTGCAACCAAATTTGGCAACACACCAAGCAGCCCTCATTATGTCAATATCTTTAAAATTAAAATAGACCTAAGATCAAGTTAAAATAGCTTATCTATTTTGAATTGTTAAAATTTCTAATGGATGAAATTTTTGACACTGAATGCATTTTAGTTTCAAAATCGTCAAAAAACGGTGGGTAGCCTCACTAAAAGTGATATAACTTTTGTTCCGTTTGAAATATTTTTTTAAAATTTGACCATTGTACGTAAATATGAATTGCCTTTAAGACTGTAAAGTTTCATTTAAAAATTCGTATGTTTGGCCAAGATATGGGCTGAAAACCGTAGGGGATTACTTTTTTTCCGCACCCTGTACATAGTCACATTCACCTTTATAGGCATAGATAAAGTTCACCTTTCCTGCCGTTGTTGCGAAAACGCAACGTCCTGAAACTAGGTCACTACAAATAATTTAAATAAAATTGCACTCTCAGAAGTCTATTGTCATCATATTGATGATATACTATCAGCGGCAGCTTGATACGGTGGCTCTTTCTCATAGCGGCGGTAAATGGGTTAAAATGGGGGAGGAAAGCCTGAGAATGAGTTATAATAATAATAATAATATTTTTTCTTTAATTAAACGCCTGCAAGACGCACTGCGCTTTACATTTACAGGTTATGCAGTAATCTTAATTAAACTTAACTACTAACTGAACAGACAGCTTTGTAATTACACGGCGCTAATAGCAGCCTACAAAGCAAATCCGCCCAACGGGGGCTCGAACTCACTACCTCTCGCACTCTTGGCCAGTGTGTTAACCACTACTCTACCGCCCCCCCCAAGTTTACAGTATATAAAGTGAGAGGAGCGTCAAGGAGAGATAAGATCATTCCAGGTCGTGGTCCTATCACCTTAAATAAGTGAGTTGTAAATAAATAAGTTGTCGGTCATTCGTTAAATCGTTTAGTTGATTTGATTAGATGCATCATCTTGTGAATGATTGTTTTCTTTAATTGATTAACTACTATTATTATTAATCACAGACATTGTGATGCGTTGCTTTTACTGTTGTTGTAGATGGCGCCACTTTCACTCTGATGTCATCCGTTCCTTGTTGGCTTGTTGCCTTTTGGGGGGCGAAAATTGCCGACGTCTACCCCATAATTTATTCGCCTTGGCCTTCGTTTCAGGATCACGCAACGTTTAAACAGTCGATGCGCAGCATTTGTCAGCACAGCGAAGAATTTCTATTGTAAGACCTAAGTCAACGTCTTATATTTAAGTTTGTTTGTATATATGTGCGCTTGTTTTAGAGCTCCTATAAGCTATCTACTCAGAGGCGCTCCCGACTACAGAGCGGACACTGCATCGGAGTTTCACGCCAAAGTGCTGAGCAATTGCGAGTGAAGGACTTGCCCAAGGTCTGTATATGCGGCGACTTGATGTGGATTCGATCCTGCAACCCTTCGGCTGCAAGGCGACGAACATACCCACTACACCACCGCGCCCCCACAAGTTGTGTTCTGGTTTACAGCTGCTGTCTGTATATGGCAGGTACTTTACAGTCTTGTTTTTTGCTACATGGTAGCCAGTGGGGATCCAGGTTTCATGGAGGCGGGGGAGGGCGGATGGCAAACCATTGAGGCACAAGGCACTGACCATAAAACAATAAAACAGTGCGTTAGGATTTGTTACTCTTCCATCTCTTATTATATGTATGGCTTTTTCCATTTCTTCTGACGATTCCTTTTAGTTTTTCCGACCATTTGCCGGGTGCCGATCTCAGATTTGTTTCTTGAAAATAATCTCATGATGACTTTTTTATTTTATTTTTTAATATCGTCTCTTTCTTGATTCTCGGAACGACTAACTATGTGACTTGTCTTGTCTTTAACCTTCCTCCATTCGAGGGTTGGTCGCTTCATGGACTAGTGACTAGTAGCAACTAATATCGCAGTTTACTATGATCCTTCATCTATTAAATTTAGATGTACATACTTTTTTAGAGCTCAATTTTTGGGGAGGGGTGTTGTCATTCCTGGGGAACTTTTAGAATAAATACTGTGTGGTAGTCGCTTTTCAACAGTGTATGGAGATTATGGGTTTGAGCCATTGCTGAAATGGTTGCTGTGTGAGAAGTAAGGACCTTGAGCAAGTACTTCGCTCGCAATTGCTCAATGCGGTCAATTAGTGCTTGGTCATTTGGTAGTAGACCTTCATTCATTCATTCAAGAATTTCTATAGCTCCTTTTCAAGGGGGCTACTCACAAGCGCTCCCGACTCTAGCATGGCAAAAAAACAGTTTTGAGTTTAATAATATGTGTTATAGCATTATCTTATGCTGCATGTCCCATTGTTCGCAAAGCAATTAAGAGAGTACTTACTTACTTGATGTGTTTATGTTTGTAGTGCAGATCCAGTGGAGAAGAGAGAGGTCACCTTCAAGGCACCTTCTTTTCTTGACCTTGGTCTACCACCTCGGACCAGATATCCCATTCTTCTCGTAGCACTCGACACTCATGCGGTTAACAGTTCTTGGCATCAAGTTCAGCACCTCCAGCAGATTGTGAGCTGCTACATTTAAGAGGATTTTAGGGCCAATACAAAAAAGCATAGAGCTGGCACTTATTACACATAAACAATAGAAGACCACAGTACATTTTTTGTGTACACCATGGCTGAGAGCTAACGTGCTTGCTCCTTCTTTTGCGTCTGGAGTTTGAATTCATGCTAAATTAACGTTTCGACTCCAGGACCTATCAGGATTGCGGCTGATAGAAGAGGCGGTGGTATTTGCTGTTTAACGTCACTGTGTTGTAACAAAGACCATTAGCAACACCCTCCTCCTTTATCCAGACTTGGGACTGGCACTGGCAGAGTGCATCCAGTGGTGGAGTTGATAGAAGAGGCGGAGGAAGCAGAAGAAGAAGAGAAGCAGGAGGAGGACGAGGAAATATATAGAACAATCTTGTTGTGTAACGGGGTGCATGCTAGTCTAGTGCATGCTGGGCTATCAAGCGAGAGGTCAGAGGTGAAATTCCTTTGACAGAGATTTCTGCTCCACCTGTGCCTGCGTTCAACTCGGCTAATGAGTACAGACAACGACTGAACTATGTCGGCGGACAGATGGGATGGCACGGGAGTTGACTGAACATCAGTATGCCTCGTATACCAAGGCTGAGAAAATAAAGTTGCTAACACTTCATGCAAGTTCATGGTTGATACTCATGAGAGTTGATTTGTTATGTTGGGAACGCTGTCCTTCAAATAGAGTTCGGTTGAGAGCCTGTTGTTACTCTGGATGTAACTGGATGCAATTGTTGACTAAGTGGGTTGTACGTGAGCATCTGCGTATCACATTTTGACGGCCTCTCAACGCCAGAGTTGGAAGTAATGAATGAATGAATGAATTTGCTTATTGCACACAAAAAGTCGAATGTTGTATTCATGAGTCGCTAATTGCACTGTGCAATTTGAGCCAGGAAGAGCTAATAGCTTATTCTAACCAGACCTCTCTTGATTACTTTTAATGCATGCTTTCATATAATAACTTAATGAATTACTTTTAATGCATGCTTTCATATAATAACTTAAAGAATAGCAATGGTGATAATCATAATACTTAAAGTACTAATAATTGTAATAATTACAGGAACAACAATAATGCTGCATGATTGTTTGCCTGCATCATGCTGATATTGTGTCCCTTTCTGTGTGTGTAGGTCTGTATGGTGGCCATTGTCCATCTTCGAGATGACCACTGTCCGTCGGAATCTCACATCTTCTCTCAGCTCGTAAGATGTCCACTCGGCAGGCCTTGTGACCTTAAGGTAACTACTGTAAACGGTTTCTCAGTGTTGTAGACGCGTTCTATTATTTCCTGAATTTAGTCGTGTAACAGTTTTTTTTAACATTATGGAAATTTATGAATGTGTTCCTGTGAAATTGATTGATTGATTGAAATTTATCGTAATATAGAAAAGCATTTTGCTCCTGTTCGGGACTGTTTCAGCCTCTCACAGCAGTGACATTTTACTGTTTTGTGGATTTTCAATCAGCAGAAAGTGATATAAATTTGTAAAACAAATTGACACCCACAGTCATTGCTTCATTGTTCGCTCTCTCTATCTATCACTCCTTGGGTTTTCCGCTCAACACCGAAGTCTCACCTGTTCAAGAATTCGTTCTGCAACTCCTGTGATTCTCCGCCTTCCAATTCCTGACCTAAATGGCACTCCCCTTCAGGGGCGGATCCAGGGGGGGCCAATCCGGCCATGGCCCTCCCATTTAAAAATTGCATGGGACGTGGCCCCCATTTGGTTTCAACAAGCCATTAAATAAATGTAGTGGGAGAGAAAAACAGGACATCAGGCCCCCCCTATTACAAAATCGCACGGGACTTGGCCCCCGTCGATTCAGCAGCGGATGTTTCCTGAAAAAATTGGTCGATGAGTTTTTTCGGCGGATGAAATGGTATTTTTTTCCGGAAAATTTATTCGATGACTAAAAAAATTTTCTCCTGTCTCACAAGACCAAAAATTTTGGCCCCCCTTCGAAAATTCCTGTGTCCGCCCTCACCCCCTTTTTGTCGTACCTCTACTATGCAGCGAAGAGCATTTTCCGTGGTGGGTCCAACTATCTGGAATGGCCTCCCTGTGGCTCTCCGTTCGCTCCCCGTGACTCTGGTGGCTCTTTCTACCGTCTTCTCAAGACCTTTCTCTTTGACCTGGCCTGGGTTGGGAGCGCCTCTCTAATCCTTCTGAAAAACGGACTCGATCCTGCTCCTCACTATCCTTTGAACAACCCATCTCACCCAACGCAGCGCTCATAAATAAGCCATTTCCTTGTGGATTGGAGTTTATGAAGTGACGTTACTATTGATTATTTACTTCTGTCCATAACTCCGCCACTGGTTGCACTCTGCCAGTGCCAGTCCCAAGCCTGGACAAAGAAGGAGGGCATCACTAATGGTCTTCATTACCACACAATGACGTTAAACTTCAACTACTGGTACTGTTTCTGTCCAGCAACTGTACATGTCAGGACTTGAGAACAGCGGCACCACCAACGAATCCTCAACCAATCTTTATGAGGGTGATGGTCGGTTGACCCCCACTGAGGAGGGTCCGGATGACGTCGGTCCCCTCTGCAGTGTCTGTCAGTCGGCTCCAGTCGAGCAAGCGATACTTCCGTGTCGACACGCTTGCACGTGTACGGGATGCTGCACCCGCCTCATCAACTGCCCCATCTGCCGAGCTTTCATCATCTCTACATTTCCACTGGAATCCACTTGATTGCGATTGACAAACCTCATGATTGAGGTCGACAACCTCATGATTGCGATGGACAAAGTTCGTGATTGCGATTGACAAACCTCATGATTGCGATGGACAAACCTCATGATTGCGGTCGACAACCTCGTGATTGCGATGGACAAAGTTCATGACTGTGATGGACAAATTTGAGCATGATTGTGGCTTACGAACCTCATTATTGCAATTGACGAACCATGCACGAGTACAATTAACAAACCTTGTGATTGCAGTTAGAGAACCTCATGATTGCGAGCGACAAACATTGATATTGCGATCAACAAACCTCAGGCCTAGCAGAACAAGAAGTGCTGGGGGATAGGTGAATGGTAACGCTCTTGCTGAATGGTCAAATGAATCTCAAAAGACATGGTTCAATGCCACATAGCCCCCCCTTTAGATCTTCTCAGCCTTTCACTCCTGGGGAGGCGGTAAAAAGAGTGGCGCCTAACAGGCTGCCAAGACTCGTGTACAAGGAGTCTGTGACATTTGTAGTCATTCTTCGATGTTATTTACTGCAAATTTGAGAATGATTTTGTCAACACAAACACATGAGTTGCCTAGCCGAGGCAGCTGGTTGCTACCTAGAATTGACAGTTGAAAAATGGCTGTGGCTTTCTTGGCACGTGATGATGTCAGCATCCAGCTGTCGATAGTTTATTGTATTTAATTAAGTATTCATAAAGCAATTCTAGAAGGGTGAGCCGTTCATTATTTGCTCTTCCAGTATGCGAGGCTCTGCGAGAAAAGAGCAGGTTTTGAGACAGGATACAGCCGGGCAGAATTGAAGAACAGACAAAAGGAGAAATTTGTAATTCATTCATTCATTTCAACAATTTATATTGCGCCCCTTCAAGAAATCCCAGCCCAACCAGGGTGATACAAAAAAGGTTTTAAAGAGCCTGCAAAACACTGACGGGTCAATCCTATAGGTAACAGGAGCATTTTCAACGGGAGACTATTCCAGACTGACGGAACTACAACTGAGAAAGTTGAGCCATCCTTCTAGTCACGCGCCATATGAATGGGCTTCGGCAGATATTTTGTAGGATGGAGCAAAACATAGACCTAATGGTCACGGCAGGGGCGGATCCAGGGCCAATCCGGCCATACCCCCGCCCATTTAGAAATTTCTTTATTCTTTACCAGCAATTCTGGCTCGGAAAGTTGATGTGCCCCCCCATGAGTAGTTCTGTAGGTCCCTCCCCACGCCCACGAGGTCCGTACGATTAAAAAAGGTTATCAGATTTTTGGGCGACCAAGACGGAAAATTTTCCCGGTCCTTAGACCGAAAATTTTGCCCCCACCCCTTCGAAAATTTGAGTATCCGCCCATAAGCGGAGACTTGGGTGGGGGGACGGAAAGACGCGAGATTTTATGATGGACGAATGGGTGAGTGCCGCAGGAAAATTTCCATCTTTTTCCGGCCAAAATTTCTGACGACCGGCGAAATCTCGAAAAATGTTTCTATTTTCGCCGCCAAAAAAGTTGATGACCTTTTTTTTAGTCTTGACGCTCAACGATTGGGGGGACAAATGCATGGGCCGTCCCCCGACACCTCCATTGGGGGACCGTCCCCTCTGTCCACCCGCCCTTGGGTCACGGTTAAGTTTTTTGGAAGAACTTGACAAAATAATGTAATGCAGGAAATAATTGTGAACACGGGTAATTATTGTCATTGAGATAAAAAAAATTGTAGTTGAGAAATAGTGTTGGGGACCTAACTTTGCAGGAGGGTTGCTTCTCTTCCCTCTGCGTGCAGGCGCCTATGGCCACCTGCATGGGTCTCATTGATCATTAAGCTTATTCATCACTTAGTCTTGCTGTTGGATGATTGGATTGATCAAAGCGCCTCCAGCGACTAGCGGTCGATGTCGCTCCAGAGATCCGCTCTGAAGGGGGCTTGCGGAGGGAGGGAGGTCTGCCGATCTGGAAGCCCGTCTTTGCTTATTCGGTCGCGTATATGCCAAGATGATCTCAGAAGATAATTCCGTGCGTAGGGAGGTACCATAATGTGCAGCGGTGACGGAGGGAGGGGACTCTGATCGAGGAAGTCTAGACCTAATTCTGACACGTTAACTCGTGAGTTACGAATGTGGCGTTCACATCAGCCTCTATTGCTGCTTCTATAAGTTGCCTAATTTGCCGAACTTTTTTGTCATATCACTTTTCAAGTTACAGATCTTCGTATAGCCATGGTGGTGGTGGTGGTGGTCGTGGTCGTGGTGGTGGTGGTGTTCGTGTCGTGGTGGTGGTGGTGATGGTCGTGGTGGTGATCGTGGTGATCATGGTTGTGGTGGTCGTTAGTGGCAGGCGCATAGCCAGGAATGTATGATGGGGGGAGGGGTGGTTATGACCTGGCCGGATGCCCTTCTTGGCACCAACCCAACAGTATTACAGTAAATAAAAAGCGAATAAAGTAACAAAGGGAATAAAGTAAGAAAAACAATTGTTGCTACAAGCAATTGTTTTGTTTTTTCTTATTTAATGTACAGATAACCTTTCAAAAAAACTTTGTTCCTAGGCCGGACTGGGAGCGCTTTTGAGTAGCTTTCTTGAAGGGGCGCTATGTAAGTTCGTAGGCCTATACTGAATGAATGAATGAATCAGTTAAATGCTCATACTATGAATTCTAATCATACTGAGGTGTGTAACTTTTAGATGATAGACCTATATTATGTCATTAAAAAGATTATTATTATTAATAATTGCTGCAATGGGGGCCTAACCTAAGCTTCAAATCTGTCAGAACTTGTCATGCAAATTCTGAATTTGGACAAATTGAGGGACTGACATGGCAGCGAAGACGATAGGAGATGACCAATATGGCATACGTTATTGGACCCCATAGCCTGGCCAACCACGTCATTAGATTGTCTACGATCATTAATGCAGTACACAATAAATTGGCTTCGTTTGCAATCCGCTATTCAGTGCTCTTCTTCTTTAGGTCTGCTGCCTCCCGGCAGGTTCAGATGCCCAACGACGCCACTCTTCTCGGTGTTGTGCTTTTTCTTTGAGTTTTCCATATCCATCCTCCATCATCCAGTCCCAGAACTTTTCTTCAGGTCTTCCTCTTCCCCTCCATTTTGCCCTCCACTATATAATAATTATGTCCCTTTGCAAGGAGTTGCCTCTAAGTACATGTCCTATCCAGTTCTTCTGCCTTGCTATCTGTACACGAAAAAACAAAACAATTGCTTGTAGCAACTGAAAATATTCAGTGCTACGTTCACGTAATATAGCAGCGAGGGCTATGCACATAATATGATTAACGTATAGTTACACATAGGCCTATGCTTGATAATAATCTACAGGGTGCGCCAAAAAACCTAGTTTTTTGCCAATATCTTGACCAAAAGTAAGAATTCCGAAATGAAATTTTACGGGCTTATAGACAATTCATATTTACACATGGCCAGATTTCATCAAAATATTTCAAACAGAGTAAAAGTTATATCTCTTTTAGTGAGGCCACCCACCGTTTTTTGACGATTCAACCCTAAGGGAGTATTTTTTTGCGCACCCTGTATATGGATACCCGCCTGCGGTTCGGTGACTTAGTAGGCCTAACAGCTGGCCCGGGCTTATAAAGTGTGCTTAGACGGTCATGGACGGCGTCCGGGCACTTATTCTAAAATGTGAACACCGTCTTGCATGCCACTTATTTGGCCAGTACAGCAGGGAAAGGTAAGGAGCGTCCAGGCACTTCGTTTTCTAAACTTTTAGCACTGCCTACAGGATTTGAAGCGGTATAGGCCTAATATTTCTTCAAACATGTCCAAGCTACTGTAGGCCTATAATCCTATTCCATTTGTTGAGGTTGGATTTTTAAAATTTCGAGGTTCTGATCCAATGGCCAAAGAATCTCATTCCAGCTTTTCATGGTCAGTTGATTTCGTCCTTAATAGGTAGCCTATAGGCCATAGGCGTAGGAGGCGGGGGTTCAGGGAGACAAATGCCCCCAAATTTCGGGCAAATGTGTTTTTCGGGCACAACAGGCACGGGTGGAAAAAGTTACAGTGATATTTTTCGGGCAAACAGGTACGGGAGGATTTTTTCGGGCGCACAGGGTAAATCAGCTATATTTTGTCTAGTGGAAATCTGAAAATTTTGGGCCGATGACTAAAAAAAGAAGGTCATCAGATTTTTTCGGGCGAGAAAATAGGAAAATTTTGGGCGGATGTCTACAAAATCTTTAAAAAATTGTGATAAAAGTTTTTCGGGCAAAAGTAAACGTTTTTGCCCCTCTCCTCCACTGCCTAAATGTCCCCTACGCCTATTCTATAGGCCCACTATCAATACCATACATGAAGCAGGATATAGAAAACTGGAGAAATTGCAAAAGAAAGCAATATTGTATAGCGACGGAACAGAGGAGATCTAAGTTATTCGAAGTTTACAAGGTTAGTCGCTAGAAAGGAGGAAGCACTAACGTGGGAGATGATTTTTATTTGGCACCAAACAAGGCAATTCGAGGACACATGCATAAATTATATTTAAGAAGCCATAGCAAAGGAATTCCATTAGGGCAGAAATTATATTCAGTGCAAGAGTCGTAGACTGAGACTCGTAGAATGGCTTGGAAGGCAGTCCCTCACTTAATACTCTCGCTGCTTTTAAGAGAAGCTATAGCCTAGTTTAGAGAAAATGGGCTATTTGGCCTATTAGCGTTACATGGCAGGTGAATTTGCAGTGGCTCTAACAGACTAGGCCTATATCAGGGCTTTTTTAAACACGCAGTTGTACACACAATGTGCAGTTCTAAATTGATTTGTGCTGTTGTATAAGCACTTCTGTACAGTTAAAACTAGCAAAAAAGGTTCGATTGGAAGTAATATACCATGGAAGATGGGAAAGGAAAGAAGAAGTTTTGCAGTTCTAAAAATTTCTTTAAAACAGCCCTGGACTATATAGGCATGCATGTAGGCCTACTTCTCCTGAACTATTTAAAAATAGAGTCAGGGCTTTTTTTAACGTGCAGTTGTACACAAAATGTGCAGTTCTAAATGGATTCGTGCAGTTGTAGAAGCACTTCCGTCACGTTCCGTGCAGTTAAAATTAGTAAAAATAGGCCATTTTCCTCAGATTGGAAGTAATTTAACATGGAGGATGGGAAGGAAAGAAGGGGTTGTGCAGTTCTAAAAATTCCTTAAAAACAGCCCTGAATAGAGTGGTGGCGAGCAATGCCCTTCTCCCTCCACTTTCTCACTACCTCCATCAGTGACGGCGCCAGGGGGTGCTCGGGGCTAAGCCCCCTAAAAAAGAACCACCCGGGGGCAAACTCCCCCCCTAAAATGAAATACATCCATGAGATTTCGACCAAATGACTAAAAAAGGTCAGAAATTTTGACCGATGAAAATGGAAAATTTCCTCCGCGAGGATTCAACCTCCCAAAACTAAAACTGAAATCCTGGCGCCGCCACTGTCCTCGATTTGTAGGCATATAGGAATTTGGTATGCTACTTTAAATTAACTCGAAGATAATAAATTGCATGTTTACAGTAGACATAGTCTATACATTCTGGGAAACAATCGTTCATTGCGATTGCAATTGAACATTTTTATAGAGTGCCACTCAATCAGAGATTCAATGGCGCTCCAGACAAAAGTCTGACTGTCTGAGATTGACAATAAAATAAGATATTGTCTTCAGTCTTCGTCAGATGTTTCCGAAAAACCTGATGAGAAAGACTGAGGCTTTTCCCGCGATACACGGAGACCGACAGAGCAAAGGTTCTGGATTGAGCAGTGACATCTCGCATCAATCAATCAACTAATCAGAATTTATGTAGCGCTCCTTCAATTAAGGTACCTACTCAGCGGCGCTCCCACCCGAGATCAAGCGAAAAAAAGTCTTCAACAGCTTGTGAAATTGAGAACAGTTTGGGAGGTTTCGCGTAGTCAAGGGAAGTCCATTCCATGTTGCTGAACCAACTACACAGAAGGAACGGCTCTGCATTTTCGCATGATGGGAAACACCATGGCAGAGAAATTGTGGCTAATGTTGATGACAGTGAAATCACGATCTATAATAGATAACCGTCGAATCCGATGCTTGAACAGTTCCCAACGCTTTTCGTGTGTTTAATAAACCCCCAGCAAGCTGAAATCCGCTAAGTTGCATATACGCTGCTTTTTTTCCTCCTTCAGAATCTGTTCTCCATCCACATCTCTTCTGTGTAGGCTACATCTCGAGTAGGCTATGCCCAGAACACCATACTGCATCAGTAGCAGCAGCAGTAGCAACTCGAGAGCACCGCACGCGTGGCGGCAATCTCTTTGCATTTATCGATCGCGATTAATTGTCGGAATGGTGGCATTCATTTCGTCTCTCAGCGCCATCGCTTAATTCAATCAGTGGACGTAAATTCAGGTGACGACGCTGCATGCTACACCGTCGTCTCGTCAGCGAAATCCTACATGGCCGGCATCATGCATATGCATGAGCACTTCTAAGGCCTCTCGTACGTCCGCGTGGATGATGTGAGAGACTTATACGTCTATATGCATATAATTGCGTTACATCTGATGACTGATGCGAATATTATATCCGTGCAGACGCTGCTGGAGGAGATGCCTTGTAAAACGGTTCGTTGTTGTAGCCTATCACGGTCGGGAATAATCTGGTGTAGCCGAGTGTTTAATCTTGGCTTCTCCGGGGAGTCCCTCCCCGGAATGACATTTACCCCCCCCTCCAAAAAAAATGTTAGTCCACATCTTTTCAACCTTTTTACATGGCTCAAATCCTTATAGCCCACATCAAGTTATTTCTGTAGCTTTTTGTTGCTCGTTCTCCAGTTTTCGATATCCTTGATGCAGTATTCAAACTGTGCTCTGACCAGCGAACTCAGTAGACCTATATGGGTATCATTATTTCTCCTGACTAGGCCTACAACCTAATAATTATTGTCCTTATTGTAATAAGTTGTCACCGTGTGTAGCGGTCGTAACCACCTATCGTGACGTGTGCAAACCTTTTATACCGCTTGCTAATTAAGTTGACTTCTTGTTCTAAATGTAGCCTATTAAATCGTCATTGAGGCTATAGCGTAGATTTTTTTTATCAAAGTGGCAAGTAGAGCAAAAACTTCAGAAACAATTCCGAAAACGTGAAATGTCACCATGCATTGGTAGGCCTACCGTGCTTGGACGAAACCAGTTCAATCACTCACTAGGAGCTATAATTATATTACCAGCAGATTCCTGTCCACATCTGACAGATCACATCACCTCAAGAGTCTCTGAACTAAGTTGGGCCGAGTTTGTATGACCACGATAGGCAGTACCGCCCACGACACACAACAACTGCCCTGTTCAGTGACTCCTCGTTGTCGATGACAGACGCACTTTTGTCCGGACAATAGCCATCAGAGATGCAATCAGTCAGGGCTTCAAGTGGGTGGGAACGCATGGCAACGGCGTTCCAACTGCTCTCGAAATTCTTTGCTGCGTTCTCACTGCTTGCCACGCACGGAACCCTGGACATACATTCGTTCGAAAAAGTCACCATCTGCCCTCTCACTGCTCACCCATTCGATCTTCTCAACGCTCACTCATTCAGCCTTCCTACTGCTCACCTATTCGGTCTTCACACTGCTCAATGCTCATTCACTCGGTCTTCCCATTGCTCACCCATTCGGCTTTCCCCCTGCTCACCCATTACTCACCCATTCGGTCTTCCCACTGCTCACTCATTCGGTCTTCCCATTGCTCACCCATTCGGTTTTCTCACTGCTCACCCATTCGGTCTTCCCACTGCTCACCCATTCGGTCTTCTCACTGCTCACCCATTCGGTCTTCTCAACGCTCACCTATTCGGTCTTCACACTGCTCATTCATTCGGTCTTCCCATTGCTCACCCATTCGGTCTTCCAACTACTCACCCATTCGGTCTTCCCATTGCTCACCCATTCGGTCTTCCCATTGCTCACCCATTCGGTTTTCTCACTGCTCACCCATTCGGTCTTGCCACTGCTCATCCATTCGGTCTTGCAACTGCTCACCCATTTGGTTTTCTCACTGCTCACCCATTCGGTTTTCTCACTGTTCACCCATTCGGTCTTCTCACTGCTCACCCATTCGGCCTTTCCACTGCTCATCCAAACCACTTTAGCCACTGCAATCAGTCAACCATACAGAGCCATGAAGTGGCACAACCGGACCCCCACCATAGAGTACTATAGACAACCAGATCCAAACAGACGAATACTCTACCGTCCTTTCGTGTACCTGTCTTTCCTGATTGATCATTAATCGATTCAACCTCACGGTTTCAGCACACTCCAGTCCTCATACGTCGTCCATTAGGTGCAACTTTCTATTTCCTGTTTCGTCCTCTTTCTCCCCCACCCCCACCCCCACCCCATCCCCACCCACCATCATCGTCATCCGCGTTCAGCCTCTTATGTCTTAATTTGCCTAATTTCTCCCTCATCTGCGCCGATAATTTGACGACCTTTACTGCCGTCATCGATTTTCCATTCGATTATACGTCGCGCGCCTAACGAAGTTTTCTCCACGCGCTATCTATGGAATCATTTGCGCCGCATGCTGAAATCCCTGCACGCGGCAACGAATAAATTGCACGTCATGTTCGAAGAAAAATTAACTGCGACTTCGGTTTGTGTTCGTAATTCCGAATTCCGCAACACTGCTCTAAAGCGAGTGCAGCGCATACGACTATCAGGATCGCTGCGTCAAGTGAATAGGTTGTCAAGGGGTGGTCAGAGCGCGTACATCCGAGATTACGGTGCTGTTGCCCAGAGGGAGTAGATAAATGTAGCGGAGCTGGTGCGATCTTTCGGATTCAAATGCTCGTTTATCCAAGCAGACTTTCGTTCGAAAAGGGCGTTAGCTACGTAGGCTATAGCCTATGCTAGAGTTTTCAATGGACACGAGGCATTCCTTGCCGCGTCCTTGACGGTGACCCGACAAAAGCGCGCAGGACAAAGGCGCGCAGACAAATGCGAGTAGACAAACGCGCGCAGGACAAAATAATACGCGCAGACAGTAGCGCGCAACAAAACAATCGTCTGAATTTCTTTTATTAATTTGATAGAGATCGGGATCTTGGTTCTCGGAGACTTGACCTAAACCAGGACCTATAGAACTATAGGACATACGAGACCAGACTGAAATCAGGACCTAGGATTTCTTAGACTAGACTGAGACCACGGCCCAGGTTTTTTTTAGAGTAGACTAAGACCAGGAGTTAGGGTCTTTAAGACCAGGCCGAGACCATGACATAGGTCTCCGAGAACAGATCGGGACCAGACCGGAGCGTTTGGCACCTGAGACGTGACAGAATCCACAATGTCTCTCGAAGTGTTGTATTTAGATTTCAATGGGCACTCATTTGTGCTTCCGTTTGATAAGATTTTGGTGTATTGTTTCTGATAAGCCTATAATACGAGATCCATAAATTGAGCGTAATTGTGCTCTCAGCTGAAGGTATACTAAACCAGTTTCGGTCTTGTTTTCTGTTATTTTACCATTTTGCAATGTTGGCCTACACAAAATGAGAGAGTCTCAGAGAGAACGATATGAGATTGGCTAAGAGACTGGTTCACAACCAACAGAGTTGATTAACGGGGCGAGATGGTGTATTGGGTAATGGGTATGTTTGTTGCCTTGCAGACGGATAGTTGCAGGTTCAAATCCACCTCAAGCCGCCGTGTAGGGATCTTGAGCAAGTCCTTTGCTGCTCGGCTTCTTTGGCGCTAAACTCCGATGCAAGAACAGTAGCCTGCTGCATATATATTTATATATATATTTATTTATTAATTTCTATAGCACCCGTTCAAGCTCACTACTCAGAGGCGCTACCGACTACAGCCCGGACACAGCATCGGAGTTTCACGCCTAAGCGCCCGAGCAATTGCGAGTGACAGACTTGCTCAAGGTCCTTACGCGGCGACTCGAGGTAAATTCGAACCTTCAACCATCCGGCTGCATGGCAACGAACATGCCGACTATTCCACCACGCCCCACGACCAACGACATATAGCTGGTGCGCCTCTCACGTTGGCCGAATGGCCTACTATTGCAGAAATCGAACGACGTGCACTGAAAAATCATTATTATTATGATAATATGAAATGCGCAACAGCGGTGAGCTACAGTGAAGACCGGCGAAAGCACTTTCTTTGTGACGCATTACATGTACGTGCCTGACTATGTAGCCTATATTGATCATTGACAGTGTACCCAGAAACATGGTTTGTGGCTATAGCAGGCATAGGCGCAACCACCCTATGGGACCCACGGGACGCGTCCCCCAACTTTTGAGTGGTCCCCTAACTTTATTATTATGGTCCCCCAACTTTTAGGACGTGATTCATTATGGCCCCCCTCAAACTTTTAGGACGTGATTGCACCTATATGATAGCAGGTAGCCTACATGTATATTCTCTCCATGGTGATATTATCATAGGGAGATTTATGTCTCCTGTCACACACACACATTGGTTCGAGAGAGAGAGTTGTCGACGAGGAGACCTTAGCAGACGTGACCCTCGTCAATCTGTGCGAGATTATGCGAAAGCGAGACCCAGCTGTAGGTCTCGAGACTGTTTCAAAACTCAAAGCATCAAAGCTAAGACTACATATACAATTTGTACATCCCTGTTTACGCAAGCCATGGAACATCCTTGCTACGTAGGCTACATGTAGGGCCTAATAGCCTATACGCCGTCCTTGAGATTGCCATAGGCTACGTGATAATAATAGGCTGATTGCAATTTGGAGCTAGTCTACAAATTTTGTCTGCGAAGCGGGTAGGCTATACGGACTTAAAATGGCGTTAAGAGTATATTCGTTAAGTAAACTAAAAACCCAAGTGCAATCTGGCCGATAGAGGGAAAATTTGCTCTGTAGTCGTTGTGTTAATACCAGGCCTATACTCCGAAAGCTTTATTGATTTTAGTTGAGTGCTGTAAATACGCCATGGTCGTTTCATTGCGGACCGCTTTTTTCTGTGTATGAATTATATACTGCCAGATTTACCCGGCACAGGACTACATTGAAACCGACAAAAATGGGTCCATTCTGTCGCCCCAAATGAAAGGAATTGTTTGTCCTGTATTGACCGGATCCGAAGGACTTTTCAAACGCGTTACATTGACCGATTGAATAGTGAAGGAGTCGGCTTCCAGTTGACAGATGTGTGGCCTAATCCTGTCGACAGACGGCTCCGTACGTGTGCTTGCTCGTTAATCTACCGCTTAAACCTGGCTTTTATAATTATAGCGCGAGATTGACATGTTAGGAAAATCGTGAAATACAGTAAAATAAGAGAAATCATAGTCGGCTTTTTTGTGTTGTCGACGTTTCACACGAGATAAGTATACTATAGGCTATGCTGTGTATAACACTGTATAATCAAAACTATAATGTATGCAGGTGTGAATGTATACGCCTATCCACATGTACATTGTACATGTTTGCATGTATGTATGTGCGCATGTAGATCCATAATACTGTATGTATAGGTCTACGTATAATATGTCTGTATGCGCGATTGTACAGGTATGCATGCATACAAGCATGTATGCATGCATGTATGTATGTATGCATGCATGTATGTATGTATGCATGCATGTATGCATGTATGTATGTATGCATATATGTATTTTATATGAATAATTGAATATGCATGCATATGTACGATCTGATGAATTGAAGAACGAATGGATGGATGGATACATGGATTGATTGATGAATGGATGGATGGACGGGTGAATGGATTGATTGACTGATTGATTGATAAATGGATGGATTGATGGACGGATGGATGGATGGATGGACGGATGAATGGATTGATTGACTGATAAATGGATGGGTTGGTGGATGGATGGATGAATGAATGGGTGGACCGGGCGGATGGACTAATGACTTGACCTCTACAACGTGCACATACATGGCGTTTGTCTGGACGAATATCCAAGGTGAACAGTTGACATAGACGTGCTCTGCATTACTTCATTCATTTTCCATCCTTTTAAAACTATTCCCTCCATCCAAAACACCCCCCCGTTGAATCCCTCTTACCAAGCTCGATGCGGTTCTTCCGGTGCCACTCTGCACGCAAAGGCGAGAGTCTTGGGCTTAGGGCGCCGATGCGATTGACGGAATGGCCGACCATCTCACCTGACAGCGATGACGACAAATGTTAATTAACATTCGCTTCGACCGTACTGATGAAGCGCGGGATGAGAACGGTTAGCGCTCGACTCAGCGCCCGCTTACAGCGCTGACAGCAGCAGGCTGCAGCCAGGCGTATACATACGTCGTGTATGTCCGTGGGAGTGAGCGGGCAGCGTTGCCGCCTTGCGCATTCTTTCGCTGTCCGTTGCCAATGACAATATTCCCGTCGATGATTGCTACGTTGCAGCCCATGCAGTGAGCGGATTCTCTGTGCGTGTGAGAGGCTGACGACAGAAGAAGCTGTGCTTCTCTAGCGACTGTGTTGGCAAGAGGACAAAGACTGACCTGACTAAGCAAGTAGCTCAACACGAAGCTACGCGTAGTCTACCCTGTGTGTGATATCTGAACGTTTTATTAATTTTTTTAACCAGCACTGCTGTGTCAAAACAGACCGACGTTTTTTCTTCGTGTGAGAAAGAAGGCAGTGGACGATTGCTAGAACTTGATGAACTGAAAATATTTGCAGCTGAACAGATAGTGGAACATTACGATTTTTAGGAGCTCTTAAGCGAACGATGGCTGTCAGAGCAGTTATGATGTGGGCCGTTTGTCGAAGACTCGCCTGCATTTCAACTTTGATGAGCATCACGATTTCCGCAACATACGGCGCGGGTGAGTTTGAAATCGAATGTTCTTAACATGAATTTTTGAACGGTATACACGAAATGGCCATTTTATGTTAGCTGCGTCAAATTCATATGCTATTACCTGTAGCATTGTCTGAGACTCTTTTGTTCTCGTTCTGGAAATCAATCTCACCCACACGGACCATTCATGTCCGTGCATCATGTAGACTCCCATTTGTTTGACTAAGCGTCAGAGACTAGAGGGGTTCCCGACGATTAGATTTCTTTGAAATACCGGTAGACGGTTTATATATTACGATTCCGAAAAAACTGCGTAGGCTATACCATTCATTGATTCGTTAGTTAGTTAGTTAGTTCGTTCGTTCAATCATTTATTTATTTATTCATTCGTTCATTCATTCATTCGTTCATTCATTCGTTCGTTCATTCATTCATTCATTCATTCATCCATGCATTTGAGACTCTTGATTTTATATAGCGCCGGTGAATAAGCTGGTCTTCCTGACGTGGCTTTTGTGGGCGCTGAGAAATTCTCGAAAAATTACGTTAAATTAGATTACATGTAACGCCCCTTGTCCATAATAATATTATGTCCATCTGTCTGGAATAGTCTCCCGTTGGAGATGCCTCTACTACTTGTAGCCTACCCGTATAAGGTTAACTCATTAGTATTTTACAGGTTCCTTTAAACCTTTCTGTACCACCATAGCTGGACTGGGAGCGCCTCTGAGTGGGCTTCTTGGAGTAGCTCTATAATTATAAATTCTCGAATTGAATTGATCTACTTAGAAGAGCCCCTGTATATCCAACTCCAGATGCAGTCTTGAGGTCACAAGGAGTAGAGTGGGACTGCAAGGACTCTTGGCATTAAGAATAGTACCAAGTGGAGCTCATTTCCAGATTTCAGGGCTATGCAGCAACGGAAAATGCGCGGCACTGCATTATGGAAGTTCACGACCGATGGACAAGAGACGCAGCCTGCTTAGACGACCGGCGAGTACTGCGGTCCTGCATGGACTCTTTCTTCATGGTGGAGCAGCAGACCTCCTGCAAATAAGCAGTCCCACGTCCGTTTTTAATATCTACTCTAATCTAATCTGATATCGTGAACAGATTTGTGCAAGGCTTAATCTCACATCAGAGTTATTCAGAGGCGCTCTCAGCGTAACAGGTCCATGAAAAGAGAAAGGGCTTCAAGCAGGGAAGAAATGCAGGTGAATCCCTTACCAGAATCCGTATACGAATTGCAGGAGACGGTAATAATTCCGCATTGAGAGACCCACAATATAGCACAAGCCTGATGTTGGGTTGTTAAGTAAACACCATTAGGCATCTTACATTAATTTTGTGGAATGTAGCAGCAATGCGAAAGCTGCTATTCAATCTGCCATTTAGCTCATTGTGGTTGGTCAGGAACTTTGTGAAACCCAAAGTAAGATGTGGCACGATAGTTTAGAGTTTTCAGGTAGAAGACGATCGATTTGAAGATTCACAGATTGGCAGAATACGGTCCTGCATCAACTCCAACACTATAGCATACACTACAATACACTATACAATGCCAACTCTATATAGCATAGGCCCCTACACTACAATACACTATACAATGCAACAACCGTGCACTTCTTATTACCCTCCTTCAAAAGTTTGGAAGTGCAGATGAGCATCAATGGCGATAAGCAATTATTGCTCAAGATAATTTAACCGCCTAAGTGGCGTCTCAAACCCGTACTCTCCGTGGTACATGGCCAAGCGCTCTAACCTGTCGCCCATGATGCTCCTGGAATTTTTACAACCATGGCTGACCATGCACTGACCAGTGGAAGTGCGTCATATACTGAAGCCATGGATGAAGAAAATGGACAGGTCTCTGCAGCCTTACGAGCTTCGTATGAAGACTCATTTTTATGTATTTACTTACAGGTTTCGTCCGTGCATTAAATAGACGTTCGCACCCGTTTGGAAAGCATGTATACCCGTTATTAACGACCTTTTATCACTGTGGTGGAGGTTGTCGACCCATCTGGAAATAATTGCGTATACTCACATTCCTGCAGACTGGTGGATATATTTACAGCAACGGCGACGATAAAGAACGGTTTTCATTATATGACGGAGACGATGGTGCAATAGGCTACTAATGCCAACAGGCTCTAAATTCGATGTTGCGGGACCAAAATACATTGATGGCAAGGAAGGTCATTCCAGGCAAATGGTGCCGTGACCGCGGGTGTAGTACGTGTTACGCGCTACTGCCTGTAAATAGCCGACATTATTTATTGCAACCGAAGGACATCGTGAAATGTCCGATATCCACACAAAGCCAAGTCCGTGCGGTGGTCCGCACGTTGGCAACTGCTACATGTATGTCTCGAAACGCAGACACTAATGTATAGCCTATCCACGCTCAGAGACATCAGTGGTCTGGTAAAAAGGCTCAGTGATATTTCACCTATACGATGTCAAAAGTAATGCCTGGAAACATCAGAATTGGTGTATGCCTGTCTGGTCATACAGAAACACACCAAAATTAATTGACATCATATTAAATGTACAGACTACAGATACTTGGCAATCCGTTGTTTGGCGTTCTGAATATCGCGCCTGCTGCGGCATTATAATTTTACATCAATCCACCTTCTACTTTGATGTGAATCCTTTTCATTAATCCAGCTATACCATATGAGCACGAGTATGCCTGCGTTCCAGTAACCCAGCTCTTATTTGAGCAGCAATTATATTTTCATCAATACCTTTGCAATTTCTACTTAATAGCAATAATGATTTCTCATCCATTTTATTTTAATTGAAGCAAGCGTCTTTTCATCAATTCAGCTTTTATATAAGGTAAAAACTATTTTCATCAATCCGACTTCTGTTTAGCAAGAATCAGGGCCGGATTAAGGCATGTTCAACATGTTCGGCCGAACAGGCACCCCACACTATAGGGGACCCCACACTTGCGGGAAAAAGTTTCCGAAAATGTTTAGATTTTTAACAAATTGAACCAAACGACTTTTAAAAAGTCATCAACTTTTTCGGAGGGAAACATAATCGGTATATTCTACAATTTTTTTGACCAAGCGACTAAAAAGAGGTCATCAGAATTTTCGGTCGAAGATCCGCCAAAAATTTCCCGGACAGGGCCCCCGAATTTCTTAATCCGGTCCTGGCGAGAATTATTTTTCGTCAATCCGTTGGATTGCATTCCATCAATGCTAAAACCGATACAATGGCCAATAATTTAGAACGCTATATAAGTATATATATGATAGATTACTTACCTACTCGACGTACCGGTACTTGCCGATTCAGTTGGCACCGAGTCTCCCCGCACCAGACGGACACGTAGGGTATAGATAATATAGAGTCCTCAAGTATTTTACCAGACAACTGATGTATTGGTAAGCGTCACGACCGTGCTAATGTCTGCTGCAAGACAGTTCTTTGGATGGGATGTTCCTTTCCAGGCGTGAATCGAAGAATCCACGGTTGATTAAATCCAAGACTTGAGTTTATTTGCTTTGCAATTTCGACGTTCGCTGTTGAATGCGCAATGCGCCAATCGATATAACACTAAGCTGCAATAGGCGCAAGTTTCCTGCACAGTACAGATGCGTTGGACATAATTATTATAATTTATACACTATGCAGCTTTGTAGAGTTTCCTACCGGACGTTGTGTAAACCCTGCAGACGTAGGCCATACAAACAATCAAACATGCAAACTTAGGGGTGTGAGTCTTAGAGATTTGAGCAACAATTATATTTTCATCAATACCTTTGCTATTTCTACTTGCTAGCAATAATAATTTCTCATCCATTTTATTCTAATAATATGAGCAGCAATTTATAGCAATTTATTCGCTAAGATTTTGATTTATTTATTTTTGGCTGGTCCGAGCGTTTTTTCTTGCTTGTTTTATGATTTCGAGCGACCCATTATTTCTGCGGAGTAGGCCTATGTGTAGCCTATATACAAGCAACATGGCGAAAAGTGATAGAACCCAGGCTTCCCCCTGATGAGGAAAATCTGAGTGGAAAATTGTGCACACATTTTAATTTAATGTTGATGCTGACGGAAAAGTCGAATATGACGACAAACTTAACTGTGAATCGGTAACTTACGCAGTAGGCTATTATGACATAGGCCTATATGACTTGAAAAGAAAAGCGCTTGTGTGGGCCCTACTCTGTATAGTGAATAGGCTACCCATGGGCGTAAGTTTATCAGGGGCTATGGAGCTAACCTCCAAGGACTAAAAAAGGTCATCAGTTTTTTGGACCGGGGAAAAGAGTATAAAAAGGTCATCAGAAATTTGGTAGATAAAAATATTGCAAGAACTGAAACCAAACTCCGACCCTTCGGCTACCTTTGCCGCCCTTACTGGATAGAGTTTCACTTAGGATAAATTTTACATAAACAGGCCACGGACGCACTAAATACATGTTCATCATCATCATCATCATCATCATCATCATCGTCCGTGGGTTCAACACCCGTTGGTGTCAATCGCAAGTTTCACTGTTTGTCTCCAAGCACTCTTCTCTTGTGCTATCAGGCTGAGTCCGTGTATGTCCATACCGCACCAATCCCTGACATCGTCCAACCATTCTCTACTTGGTCTTCCTCTAATTCCCGTGCCGTCAATCATTACGAATAATAATTATGGTCTGCTTTACTAGTTGGTTGTTGTTCATTCTACATACATGACCGAAAAAATTGAGTTTCCTTTCCATTATTTGCTGTATTATGTATCTGGTGTTTTTCACTCTTTTGCGCACTTCCTTGTTTGTTATACATGTTCATACATTATACGAATGTTATCCTTATTTTTTAAATGCATGCCTAATATTCCTCCTCCTGCAATCAGTTTGAAATCGTAACATGTTGCCCTATGTGATCACTGTGAAGTTCTTAACATGTTGCTGCGTTACCATGGCCAACTTTAGACTTTCACATGTTGCCTTCTTAATCGTTTGAGGCTCTAACATAGGCGGATACTTGGTCTAGAAGTTGGGTGGGACGAACGAGCGAGCGGTCGAAGGACAATCGCCGAGGCGCGACACTGAATTGGAGTTTCAAGCCGAATCGCTGAGCAATTGAGAGTAAAGGACTTGCTCAAGGTTCCTACGAGGCGGCTTGAGGGGGATTCGAACCTGCAACCCTCCGGCTGCAAGGCAACGAACATACCTAGTATACCACCGCGCCCGACAACTAGGGGACTATGAATACATCATCATCATCAGCAGCAGCAACCGTGGCTCAGCGCCCGTAGGTGTCCGATGCCTTCTTCACCAGGTCCTTCCACTTTCTCCTATCCAGCGCCGTTCCGCTCAGCTCCTGAAGCGAGGCCTTGCCCCAATCGGATACGTCGTCGAGCCATTCCCTATGAGGGAATGGCTCGACGACGTATCCGAATACATCAATGTTAATTAATTCAAGTATTTATATAGCACCTCTTCAAAAAAAAGAATACATCAATGTTAATTAATTCAAGTATTTATATAGCACCTCTTCAAAAAATTACTCTGAAGTGCCACTGAATCCAGCACGGCCAAAAACAAAAAATTTACAAGTGCTTAAGCTTACAGAATGTGTCAGAGAGTGACATATCGGGAACAGGAGGAGCTCAAGGGAAGGCCATTCCATTATTATTATTATGATCGATGTTGCAACATCAGATCGTGATGGGAAATGAACCACAAACAATGATCACTGCCTCCACAGCCACCCAGCCACGAAGCGATGTTTATTTCATGAAACCGGACATGAAGTAAATTCTCATCAAGCGCCCCATCCACTCGAACTACTTCATCACGCGGACGATGATGACGGCCGCGTTTCTACCCGCGGAGTACTACACTACAAGTCGATTACCATATCGAGGCCGCCCATCAGGACAGTCGCGCATCTTTTCAATTAGAGCGGGCGAAGGCGGGCGGAATGTGAAATGGTTCTCCCCGGAATCTATAAAATGTTGGCGTGTCAACAGACTGTTTCAACAGTAACTGAGCAAATACTTAATGGTTCTTCGACTCCGTTGCGCAACGCACCAGAGGCGTGTGTTTTGAACGTGCATGGTGACTGCTCGTCCCAACCTTTCGATGAAGTCCTTCGGTTATAATAATATTATTTGTGGGTCTATATAGTATACACGCGCAGTCAGGTTTTAATGTCATGCTATTCCAAGCGTGAAGATCATCCGTTGGTTTATCGACTATATTCCGACTTCCGGTTTCTCTGGAGAGCATTTATTATTGCTATTGTTTTTTCTCGACCGAGGTAAAATTGATCCATCAGGCTGTTAGAAGCAACACGAAGTACTTTGTCGTTCTGCAGTTAGCGGTCATCCTCATTGGTGAATAATTATTGTGTAAACGTGCCTGGAATTTATGCATCAGCATTAAACTCCTGCATGCATAGGCGGAGACCTTGGGGGAAAAACAGGGGGGACGGTCCCCCCAATGGAGGTGTTGGGGGGACGGCCCATGCATTTGTCCCCCCAATCGTTGAGCGCCTAGACTAAAAAAAAGTTAAAAAAAATAAAAGGTCATCATCTTTTTTGGCGGCGAAAATAGGAAATTTTTTCGAGATTTCGCCGGTCGTCAGAAATTTTTGCGGGAAAAACATGGACATTTTTCTGCGACACTCAGCCATTTGTACATCAGAAAATTTCGCGTCTTTCCGTTTTCCCCGTCTCGGCCCAGGTCTCCGCCTATGCCTGCATGCGCGATAATTGAAAGACGCTGAAATAAGCCTGCTGTCCTATTATTATTATAATTATTATTATTATTATTATTATTATTATTTAATTTTAATTTTTTTATTTAAATTTATTATTATTATTATTTATTATTATTATTATTATTATTATTATTATTATTATTATTATTATTATTAAACTTCAATATCGACTATTATACTGAACAATGGAGTTGCTGAACAAGAATCTAGAATCTAAACTTAATGATGTTCCAAGAATGTTCATTATACAGCTGTCAGCACTCAGCACCCATACACCATTCCTTCTTATAATACAGGGTCCATGGCAGGTTTCTTGCAGGATCTTTTCTTTGGCTTTAAGGTAATTATTTGCGGATGATGTCCAGGCAGTTCGGATGATTGCGTCTGAATACCGTATACATCATTTCTTGGCAGCAATATATATTATATCTTTGAGTTTCCACTGCAGGATTGTCTGGCTTTGGCACTGCATAAGGGAACGTGCAATAGGTTTCAAGCACGCGTCATCATAATTAATTTTATGTCGTGAATCCTCCAGCATCGCATATTTCAAGAGCAGACGACAGCAACCTGGTTATTGCGACGCCAGATGTTGGATGTCGCTGGGGAAGTCCCTACATGTGCATTAATTAACAGCTACAACATTGCCAGTTCGCCCGTGTGTATGTATGTGTGTGTATGTGTGTGTATGCGTGTGTATGTGTGTGTGTGTGCGCGTGTGTGTATGTGTGTATGCATGTGTATGTATAGCTGCATCGCGTCGTATTAAGGGATTCTATTATGGCGGATAAGTCGTCGCCTCAGTAAACAGACCCACATGCGCCTAGTCGTGCATGATGTATTGCTTGGTCGATGTACACGTATAGGTTTTTTTATATGCAAGAATTTAGTCATGTAGGAAATTGTGACTCTGTAAGAATGCAGTTACTCTTTACACGTGGCACACCAGCAGTTTGGCTACTGCTTAGGTACCATTAAGAGGAACATTCACTTAAGACACTGACCCTGAAGCAGTCATGGGTGAGAAGCGTTAGCGACTTCATGTAGTGGCCGGTCAGCGTACTAATTAAAGTTGAGTTGATTTATGTATGTACATGTATGTATGTATGTATGTATGTATGTATGTATGTATGTATGTATGTATGTATGTATGTATGTATGTATGTATGTATGTATGTATGTATGTATGTATGTATGTATGTATGTATGTATGTATGTATGTATGTATGTATGTATGAATGTATGTATGTATGTATGTATGTATGTATGTATGTATGTATGTATGTATGTATGTATGTAAGTATGTATGTATGTATGCATGCATGCATGCATGCATGCATGTATGTATGTATGTATGTATGTATGTATGTATGTATGTATGTATGTATGTATGTATGTATGTATGCATGTATGTATGTATGTATGTACGTATGTATGTGTGTAGACTCTATGTATGTATTTATTTATTTATGTATGGATGCATGTATGTATGCATAGGCGCAATCACGTCCTAAAAGTTGGGGGGGACCATAATGAATCACGTCCTAAAAGTTGGGAGGACCATAATAATAAAGCTAGGGGACCACTCAAAAGTTGGGGGGACGCGTCCCGTGGGTCCCATAGGGTGGTTGCGCCTATGTATGTATATATATATATATATATATATATATATATATATATATATGTAGGCATGCATGTGTTATAGGTGTTGATATGTGTGAATGTATGCATTTGTGCGTGTGCACTAGGACATTATATTAAATCGCCTTTTAGGTCCCTAGGTCTAACAAAATAAGCTCCGTGCACATGAATATCTTATTGATCATCGCAAGTGCATTTCAAAGTAGCCCGCGATTTCTGTTGAAGGAAGTTTCTTCCTGAAAGACTTTTAGTCAATGCATCGGCAGACGATGTCGAAGGAATGACAAACGCGGGAAACAGGAGAGGGACAATAAAAATGGACAACAATGGTTGCTTAGTAGCACCACTTAGGCATCGGCTTCTTTCTTGCCTGTTGAATTAGTGGTTCCAGATCATTCTTTTCGAACGTGGTCTGTATTGTCAGCTGCTGCTGCAGCCTTTGTCGAGTTTCCTGTTAAGGAATCCAATGCAAATACAAGATAGCAACGCGCTGAATCTGCTGGTTTAAAACGCGCCGATTATAATCATCATTTTCGTCATCATCGTCATTGTCGTCGTCATCATATGAGCATAGAATCATAACATAGGAATTTGCTCTATAGGCCTATAGTTTACCCAACCAATGTTCTGAACCAATCCAGACAATGTCCTGTATTGAGAGATCATCGAAAAAACATGATAGCCTATACTCTAATATAATCTATGAAACACCTACTTAAGCAAAGTATATAATATATACTATTGCAGAGCTTTTTTTTGTCGTGCAGTTGAACACAAAATGTGCAGTTCTAGATGGATCTGTGCAGTTGTAGAAGCACTTCTGTACAGTTAAAACTAGTAAAAAAGGTCATTGTCCTCCGATTGGAAGTAATTTACCATGGAGGATGTGAAAGGAAAGAAGGAGTTGTGCACAGTGGCGGCGCCAGGGGGGGCTGGAGGGGCTAAGCCCCCCTGAATGCGGCTCAGCCCCCCCAAAGCAAAATGCGGAAAATGTCTATAACGGCTAATTTCGTAATAAGAAAACTAGACAATCATCAACGGCATCGAAATCTATTTGAGAATGAAGTTAGCGACTTCATTTCTTGGCCTCAGTCTATGAAAACGGGTGACAAGTTTGTACCCTTACAACCGGACAGGATTGTCGAAATTGTCGAAGAAACATCAGGGCTCTTAGACACCTCGTTTCAGATTGAAACCGTTTTATAAGTATTAGACGTATATAAATATCGAAATTGCCTAGTCCTTCAAAAAGTGGTGCAAAGCTGTATTTTCTCTTGATTTTTCGCATATTTCACAAAATTAATCATCGTCACAAAAGAATGTTTAGGATTTTCTTCCTCCTGCAATCAACTATATAATCATAGCGTAGATGCTTGCGCCAGTGGCGTCGTCAGAGGGCTAGGGGTTATAGCCTCTAAATGCGGCTCAGCCCCCGCCCCCAAAGCAAAAAGCAGAAAATATCCATAACGGCTTATTTCGTAATAAGAAAGCTAGACAATGGTCAATGGCATCGAAATCAACAATATAATTTATTATAATATAATATACATATTTTATATAAATATATATATATATTAAGTTTTATAGGTCATTTCATTCATTGTATTGCAAATTCTATACATTTAGTGAACCAGTTTTGTTGCATTTAGTAGCTGCCTACTGTAAACCGTTTCTTCTTTATTGATTGGAAGCTGTCAGCCCTACCACAAGTGAGCTGTACTCTTTAAAGTGCACTTACAACTCTGCAATATGTGAAAATTTTAAACTCTTCCATAGTGGTATTGCATCTGTACTGCACTTCATGCATGAAAATAATATTACAGACTGCTGATTATCCAGAAGATTGCGTTTTATCCAGAAATGCCTTTGACACAACAATGTAGTTGCTAGATTTGCATCATGTTTCTCTTACACACCTCAAATGTGTGCGCTTTTGTAATTTTCGGTATAATAATTATTATATTCTTGATATTTATACCACCACTGTCTGAGAATGTAGGCCTACGTTTGATATAATGGTCAACTAAGAAGTCCTAGTGCTATTAGCATATATATGTAAAACATTTGTGTGCAGATAATTATAATTATAATTATAAAATAATTGTGTGCATATATCTAAGCATGCATATTTTTGTATTAAATTAAGGAAACTTTAACTGTTTTCTGTCAATAGTAATATGCAGGCAGATAATTATAATAGTGTCCTGTGAATGCTGTTGGACACCTTTATTGGTGGCCGAGTGGGTTGGTAGCCAGCTCGCCACGCCGGCGGTCCGGGTTCGATTCCCGGTCGGTCGGTTTATAAGAGATTAATTTCTCGGATCTTTACTGCGGGTGGCTCGGTCGCAATATAAACGTGGAGTAGCGGTGGTGAAGGATCTCACCCTCAGGGTCGAAGCCATAACACAGCCGCTATATAAATATGCGATTACATTTACATTTACATTTATTTTTATTTGTGAATATTTAAATTGAATGTTCAGGGTAACGGCCTCTGTTGTCATAGACCCTGGTCAAATCGGATCCATCCATTATTGTGATACCTTTTTTATTGTAAAATTTCTGAGTATTAATAGTGTGTTGGACACCTTTATTGTGATAACTTGGAACTCGAGTCCGTGTCGATTGCCAACTTTTTATACGATAAAACTGAATTGCACACCATTTTATTGTAAAATTTCTGAATATTAATTCTGTGTTGGACACCTTTATTGTGATAACTTGGAACTCGGGCCCGAGTCCATGGTCGACTTTTTATACGATAATACTGAATTGCACACCATTTTATTGTAAAATTTGTGAATATTAATACTGTGTTGGACACCTTTATTGTAATAACTTGGAACTCGAGTCCGTGTTCATGGTCGACTTTTTATACGATAATACTGAATTGCACACCATTGTATTGTGGATTCTCTGAATATTAATACGCTGTTGGACACCTTTATTATGATTTATTTTTATTTGTGATTATCTTAATTGAATGTCCAGGGTAACGGCCTCTGTTGTCATAGACCCTGGTCAAATCGGATCCATCCATTATTGTGATTACTTTTTTATTGTAAAATTTCTGAGTATTAATACTGTGTTGGACACCTTTTATTGTGATAACTTGGATCTCGAGTCTGTGTCCATGGTTGACTTTTTATACGATAGAACGGAATTGCACACCATTGTATTGTGGATTTCTGAATATTAATGCTGTGTTGGACATCTTTTATTGTGACAACTTGGATCTCGAGTCTGTGTCCATGGTCGACTTTTTACACAATTATACTGAATTGCACACCATTTTATTGTAAAATTTCTGGATATTAATACTGTGTTGGATACCTCTTATTGTGACAACTTGGATCCCGAGACAGTGTCCATGGTTGACTTTTTATACGAAAATACTGAATTGCACACCATTGTTTTGGGAAATTTCTGAATATTAATGCTGCGTTGGACACCTCTTATTGTGATAACTTGGAACTCTAGTCAACGGTGTTATTGAGTGCTTGCATATCGGTATATCAAAGACAATTGGGACTTTACATTACCTCACTGTCTGCACCACATAGCTACTCGGGCTGCTATGTGCACACGCACTGTATATAATGCATTGCCTTTCGGCTCAGATGACTGAAATTTGGGGTATGGTACAGCGCTGGCACGGCATAGACTTGACGCGGACGCGTTTGAGGACCTCCCATTCTCCTTTGCTACCTTAGTTGGACACCTTTGTTTATGAAATTTCGGAACTTAATCTAGGTTTGCGGCCGGATACTCTAAAAATCAAAAAACCTCAACAATTGCTGACTTCGTTTAAATAACCCACTCAGTCTCCAACTACATCTTGCAATGGAATATTTATGTGGAGCGCGTTTGTGCAAGTGCACAATTTCTTGTAAAACCCGTCGCACGATTGCAATATGACCGCCCTGGTAAGAAAATGTTCTAGTTGCGTCTCTGGGAGGGAGGAAGGTTTGGGGCTTCAGCCCCCCCCAAACCTGAAATCCTGGCGCCGCCACTGGTTGTGCAGTTATAAAAATTCCTTAAAAACAGCCCTGTATAGGCCTAGGCCTACTATTGAACTTAGGTAGAGTGCTCCAAGATACCGAGGCTAACGAAAATTGTGCTTTTCTTCTGTGTGGATTCCAAGAGAAGTAGGCCTAGGCCTAGGCCTACATGTTTGACACTAATGCAAAGAGTGACCATCAATGAAGCAATTACAGCAATTATGGAAGTTAACTCAATGAGATCATTTGCGTAAATTTTAAAAAGTAGATGTCTTCAAGCTGGGCATCTTAGGAACCCAGCCATAAAATGGACATTTGGAATAGTAGAAAGTGGCTAAAACAGTTGATATTGCAATCGTGCATTTTTGCGATTAGCAGTAAATTGTATATGAACTAAGCAAATTGAACCAGAGCTGAGAGATCCTAAAGCAACAAAGCAAGTCAAAACACGAAAAGCAAGAAGTCCTAAATTATGTTGTGTCATTTTTGTAATATTCACTTTAAAAGCTAACGACAAAGACGCGAGCTTTGGATGTCTCTTCATCTGTATATGTCTACATGTACGTTCTTCATGACACCAACCCTTACACTTCTTGTATTCTATCCATTCCTCCCCGCGGAAATATCACTAATTCGTTCGCAGCACATTATGGCTTATACAGTTTTTCATCCCCTTCTTAATCATAATCTCCAAACTTAGCGCTACTCGAAAGCCAAGCGCGGGGCACCAGCTTATTCACGAGCGCTGCGTCAAGTGAAAAGAGTTGTCCGTATAAGAGTGGTCCGGGTCGAGTTACCATGCATATGATCAGAGGGGGTGGGACAGCTTCGCAGATGAGCTTGCTCTTCTTTTTAGTTGTCTGGTTGGACCGAGGTTCTATAGGATATCACATCTTGCTTTTCTCTGCATGACCTTGCAAGTAAGTCTCTGTTTATTCCTTCGTTCCTTCGCTTTATTTTCCCTGCAAATGCCTGTGAAGATCTAATGTCCTTTCCGCTCGCAACAGTTTTTTTGTCTGTTTTAGACCATAACCTCTGTCGGTCGACATGACGCTTAAAGTGACAATACTGTATAATTCAGTCGCGGTTGTTTTAAGGGAGGGCCCGGAGGGGTTTAGGTAACGGTGAGATCATCATGCAGTTCATACTGTGAAGTGTCATTGTAATTCATTCATTATTCATTAGATGCATTTATATAATGCGATGGGTCAGTATGAGACAAAACGAAGATTGTTTTTTTTATTATCATTATCATTTTTTTATCATTATCATTATTTTGATTTTTTTAAACGTCTGGCCTATTCGTCGTTGACATGCATTGCAAGAAACGTTCCGCCGAATGCCACCGCATTGAATCGCTGGTTCGTATAGTATAGTAATATACATGTAGCTATGCTCGCCGAAAAAGGTAGAAGGTAGGTCTCGCCTACATCTCCAGACATAGCGCTGAGGTTCTGTCCCAAAGATGAAATAAAGGTCATGCAGAATTCAGCACTCACTGGGTCCATGGATGATTTCGAAGGCCAGAGGGACAAAATGATGGACGACTGCGAGTTTGAGTTTGACGCCATTAGCTTTCTCTCGAGCAGCCGCCATCATTGTTATTATTTTCCCAGAGGTAGTCTCCTATAGGCTAATCCCACAGTAGGCAAATATTTTGTCCGGAGACTGTCAGCTGCATCTGGAATGGCTGCGTTTCATGCAATTCTACATGGCAAGTCAGAAGTACTGTGGCAAGACACGGCATTCATCATCATCCTCCTCCTCCTCCTCCTCATCATCATCATCCTTATTTTTTACCCGAGTTACCTGAGATCCCTCGGGATTTCAGAAAATTATGCTAGGAGTCGTTTTGAATGTCTGGAAATTCTTGCCTCGTTCTCCGCAACATTGTCATTATTATTAATATTATTATTATTTATTGTTATTATTTATTTATATTTATAATTTATTATTTATTATTATATATTTATTTATTTATTATTGTTATTATTGACTATTATTTGTTTGTTTAATTTTTTCGGAGGTATTTATAAGATCCCTCAGGTGTTCAAAACTAGGCTTATAGGCCTATATCCGGAGATGGGAGTGGTGTTACTCTGGAACGGCTTCATCTTCGTCAAGATTTTCTTCATTATTACTCTCATTATTATTATCGTTATTATTATTATTATTATGATTATTATTATCATTATTTTCATTACTATTACTATTATTGTCAATTTGTCACCATCATTATAATTATAATCGACTAAATGGAAGTCGTAACCATTAATAATTAACAATTAATAATTATTATGTTTCAGATGTTCGTCACGAGGCTTCGGGTGTCACCCCTCGCATCTACCATGGGACAATCAAGGAGAACAGCGCAGAAGGAACCGAGGTCGACCTCAACATTCCACTGATGGTCAGCAACTGGGAAAAACTTACCGGAGGTGAGACTGCGTCCATGTCATCTGGGGGGGAAGGGCAGGTTACGCATTGGATAACACACTGGCATAGATTATAGGCGGATCTGAGTTCGATTCTCCAAGCCCCAATAGGATGGACGTGTTTTGTAGACTTCGTAATCGTAATCGTAATCTCCAAACTTCTAAAGCGCTACTCGAAAACCAAGCGTGGGGCACCAGCTTGTTCACGAGCGCTGCGTTGCGTCAAAAGGATTGTCCGTAAGAGTAGTCGGGCTGCTATTAGCGCCCTTGTAATGGTATTGCAGGCTGTCTGTTCTGTTAGTAGTTAAGCTTGGTGTTAATTAAGATAACTGCATAACTGTTTACTGTAACCGGTTACTGTCGTCTGTCAACCGGATTGTTGAATGGACGATAATTTATTATTATCTGTTATCTGTCGACTGGAACTCCCTTGGTTGGCTCTACGTGCGTGCGTGGGCCCGCCGTTGGTGACTCTCTTCTGGCTTACTGTTCATCGCCTATATACATACACACATACGCACATACAAAGTCATACATGCACATATAATTATGTAGATTCTATACAAGCATAATATTTTGCTTCTGCATGGTGATATTGCTGTCATTACACAGCAAAGCAGAACGGAATCTGTTTCAAGGAACTGCAGTAACTCACCATTTTCCTGTATGAACTTGAATGACTTTCGTATTGAGAACTGACATTTTCATGGCTATACTTCGTTTCTCCTTCACTCAAAGTAGGCTGCCTCTGAATACAGGTTCTTTGAGAGGCACCACATATAGTTTATGTTTAGAATCGTGGAACAACATACACACATGCATATCTTGTTAAGCTACTTATATAATTGTTGGGCACGGTGGTGTAGTGGTGGCGTCGTTGCCTTGAAGCCGAAAGGTTCGAGATTCGAATCCGGCTCAAGTAGCCGCGTAGGACCTTGAGCAAGTCCTTCACTCGCAATTGCTTGGGCGCTTCGGCGTGAAACTCCGATGCAGTGTCCGCTCTGTAGTCGGGAGCGCCTCTATGTAGGAAGAGCTGCAAGAGGCGCTATATAAATGGATACATAAATAAATGCATACATATAATAGGAATATGTAGGCCTAATGTATGTATAGCCTACCCAAGAAAACGCATGCATTACTCCGATCTACATAATAGCAAGTGCGTCAGTTTTGCTAGATTTATTTGTATGTGCACTTGCTATAGCGCCTACTCAGAAGCGTACTTGACTACAGCGCAGACACTGGATCGGAGTTTCACCGTTTTTCAAACCGAATCGCTGAGCAATTGCGAGTGAAGGACTTGCCCAAGGTCCCTACGTGGCGACTTGAGGTGGATTCGAACCTGCAACCCTCCGGCTGCAAGGCGACGAACATACCCACTACACCACCGCGCCCCACAAAATATGATCCTGCATGACCTGACCTGGCCTATAATTGTTAACTTGGATGTCCTTGATCTGATCTTCTGTGGTCCGGTGATGTTCCAGGTGAGGTCTGCGGCTATACCTTGTACAAGTGGCACTCGGAGCTTCCGTTCCGCGTTGTTCTAACCGATAGAACAACTGGAAAGGCGAGACTTGTTCTGGACTCCGGTCATCGTCTAGACTACGAGACGAAACACAGATACAGTTTCGAGATCGCTCCGTTCGATTGTCTGACAGGAGTTCACGGACTCAGGTAAGAGTCAGGCACAATTAATTGTTGCTCGTTTTAGAATGAAGAAGACGAAGAAGAGGACTATGGTGATGATGAAGGAGAAGCAGAAGAAGAAGGAGTAGGAAAAGAAGAAGAGGAGGAGAAGTAGAAGGCGGAAGAGAAGGAGGAAGAGAAGGAGGAAGAAGAATATGACGATTGCAGAAGAAGAAAAAGGAGAAGAAAAAGAAGAGAAGGAGGAGGAAGAAGAGAAGGAGGATGATGATGATGGTTCTCTGCCCGAAGGCAGGTTCATTGACTTTTACGCCCTCGGGGATGAGATGAGTGAGGTGGTTTCCCGTTGCCTTCCTCACAGACAATGATGGGTAAGCAACTTGCCCAAGGTCGCTCCGCAGCAGCTTTCGCCACCGCGTCCCATGCGTGCTAGCCCGAGATATCTAAATCTCTGAATGTCAACTCCAGCCCGGGGCTTGAACCGCAGTCCGTTGCAACCAACAGACGTATGCCGCTCTCGCTTACCGGTGTAGCTAACTAGGCCACTAGAGAAGGAGGAGGAATAAGAATATGACAACTGCAGAAGAAGGAGGAGGAGAAGGACGGTGGAGATGATGGAGAAATAAAGGAAGGAGAAGAGGAGGAGGAGGGAGAGGAGGAAGAAGAAGAAGAATACGGTCATCGCCATCGTCTTCTTTTTCTTCTTTTTCGGCGATGACGATAATAAACAAGAACGAAAGGAAAGGGAAGAAGAGGATAAAAAATATGGTTATGTGGAGAAGACGGGGGAGGAAGACGAGGAAGGGAAGGAGAAGAGAAAAAGAATAAAGGAAGAAGAAGAAGAACGATTCCATAGCCAACGAATCCCCGAGTGGCAGTCGTCCTGGATATAAATTATCTGTGACTTCACCTGCTTGTTGCTCTGAGATACAGCTCGTCCCCATGCATCGCCAAATGATCTACTGTACGCTACAGCAAGGTTTGACAGAGCGGATGCAAAAGTCAAAGCCTCTGTCCTGCAACCTTTGCTTCGCTCACCCCCACCCCACCCTGACCCACCCCACCCCAACATAGAATATTGTTGTTGTTGTTGTTGTTGTCGA
>OX457042.1:30199115-30206615 GCA_949752735.1 Lumbricus terrestris
CGACCGAACGATCGAACGACCGACCGAATGACCGAACGTCCGACCGAATGATCGACCGAACGAATGACCGAACGAATGACCGAGGATGCAAGTGTACAAACACGGTCGTGACTGGCCGAGGAGGAAGGGTGTAAGATCAGAAAGGACATGAATGAATGAATGAATGAGCGAATTGTATTGCATGTGGATGTATTGTGTGTGGATGTATTGTGTGTGGATGTATTGTGTGTGGATGTATACTATAGGCGAATGTATTGTGTGTGGACGTAATGTGTGTGGACGTATTGTGTGTGGATGTATGGTTTGTGGATGTATTGTGTGTGGATGTATTGTTTGTGGATGTATTGTGTGTGGATGTATTGTGTGTGTGGATCCATTATGTGTGGATGTATTGTGTGTGGATGTATTGTGCATGGACGTATGTGTGTGGATGTATTGTGTATGGATATATTGTTCATGGATGTACTGTGGGCATGTATATATGTATGTATGTATGTATGTATGCATGTATATATGTATGTATGTATGCATGTATGTATGTATGTATATATGTATGTATGCATGTATGTATGTATATGTGTATGTATGTATATATGTATGTATGTATGTACATTGTATATGTGTGTATGTTCCCTGGATTCTCTATTAATTAATTGGTGCATATGACTGCTTGTAGTTAAGTTCATTGGTTAAGTCTTCAATCAAACTGCCTTAGATAAACGAAGTGTTATATTAGGATGATTTTCGCCAGTTTTTGTTACAATGGATTATTCTATCGAAAGCGACTGTCTTATTATAGTACGTTATAGGCCCTAATCGCTTCTTGGGTAACCTTATACTCGGCGGGATCCTGTTCCCTTTGGGGTCCTCCCATTTTAGCCAATACTGTCATCAGTCATCAGTTATCTAATTTGTGTTTTCTTTCTGTTTTGTTTCCTACTGACTGTTACAATATTATTGGTTGCAATAAAAGATTGATTGATTGATTGATTTGTTGATTGATTGATTGATTGATGTGTATGTATAAGTCAATGGGTCGATTAGTTTATATTTATGTAGCGCCCTTCCAGGTTCTACTTAAAGGCGCTACCGACCCAAGTGGCGGAGTTCCAAGTCAAGCGGAAATGAGCAGTCTTATAGTCTATATGTACGGAATCAATAGACGATAAAGGAAGGACCCGATGTAGGGAGCGAATCTAGACAGGAATCCCGTTCCACGTCACTGGTCCGAATAGCATAAAAATCATGTCGCTGCATGTATTATTGCTGTTGGCTAAACGAATAGTTAGGCGACCATACATGGACTGCAGAGCGAAGGGACGCCTCTCCTGATAAAGCACCAGACCAGGGCCGGGATCCGGAATTTAGATGGGCTTGGGAAAGGGAAGCGAGTGCAGGACAACCCCCCCCGCTTAAAGTGTGGTCGACTGAGGTTGGTCCATGAGACAGTCAGACAGCATGCAGGAGGGACAGCAGAGTATAATTGGAATGTCCCCTGGTATAAACTCGGATTCGCACACTGCTACTGCTTGAACTACTGCCACTGTTGCTACTGCAACTGCTACAATTGCTGCAACTGCTACAACTGTTGTAACTGCTACAACTGCTACTTCTGCTGCTGTGCCATTGATTCTAATTTCGTGATGAAGCCGAGGTCCTGACATCTGACACTCAAGTTGGCATCAACCGCTTAGTCTACATGTAAGCTTATAATACACCAGGCAATGAAACCGGCAATGAGATCACGTGCTATAATAAGAAAATTAACAAATAAACAAGGGTAGAAGAATATCTACGCATCAGTCCACGCTTAAGTCGCGTTTTACATGTGCTCTGGTAAAACGCGACTTAAGCGTAACCTGATGCGTAGATATTCTTCAACTCTTATTTCTTTGTCAATTTTCTACATTGATGATGCACTCTGATTCAGTGAGGCGGATTGTGAGGAATCCTCAGAACGACTTGTCGACGGTCGTTGAATCAAGGAGTCCGTACAACAGTCGCGAAGCCGCAATCGTTGGTTTACTTAACAGCGCGCTGTCAACAGACTGCTGTGTTATAGCGCACGATGTGGATATACTGTGGCCTGTTGCCAGACATCTGATTCTGTAAGCATTCTGATCTCATTTAATGCATTTGCTTTGCTTGCTTTGCCTTTCGTTTCTTTGCCCAGTCTGACTTACCCTGCCTTGCCTTCCTGCTGCTTGCCCTATTGGCAATAATTGCCTTTGTTTGCTCTTCCATGCCTTGATGTTGCCTACCTTGCCTTCTCGTGACTTGCCCCTTTTTCTGTCATGTCGTCCATCATCTTTGCTTGTCATCCCTTGCCTTTGCTTGTTTTGCCTCTGCTTGCCATCCCTTGCCTTTGCTTGTATTGCCTCTGCTTGCCATCCCTTGTCTTTACTTGTTTTGCCTCTGCTTGCCATCCCTTGCCTTTGCTTGTTTTGCCCGTGCTTGCCATCCCTTGCTTTTGCTTGTTTTGCCTCTGCTTGCCATCCCTTGTCTTTACTTGTTTTGCCCTTGCTTGCCATCCCTTGCCTTTACTTGTTTTGCCCTTGCTTGCCATCCCTTGCCTTTGCTTGTTTTGCCCTTGCTTGCCATCCCTTGCCTTTGCTTGTTTTGCCTCTTCTTGTCATCCCCTGCCTTTGCTTGTTTTGCCTCTGCTTCCCATCCCTTGTCTTTACTTGTTTTGCCTCTGCTTGCCATCCATTGCCTTTGTTTGTTTTGCTTTTACTTGCCATCCCCTGCCTTTGCTGGTTTTCCCATGGCGTGCCATTCCTTGCGTGCCTTATACTACCCTCCCTAGACTAACTTGCCCTGCCTTCGTTTTCATGCTTGCGACACTTAGAAATGTCTGCTCTTTACAGACATTGTCTTTGCGGGTTTCATTGTCTCGTAAGCGGTTCTCCCGGACATCATTCGTCTGGCAGAAGCGCCCTTTTCGGTCAGATCCTTCATCATTTATGCGCCGGTCACGTTTCCTGACGGCCAATTGGCGCACAGGGAATCGAAACGGCGGCGCTCAGATGAAAGCCAGAGCACATTAGCAGTCGACCACCGGAAGGAAAAGTCAACCGACGTCCCACGTGACGTGGTCTCCCGGTCACCGAGGGGTCACGTTCACTTTTGAAGGGTAATGCCTGGATGTAGAAGATACCATTGTTGACGGGCTGCATGCTACTCGTATAGGTGATAAATACTAATTATTGCTGGTGCTAAAGGCAACCATTAATTTTTTTACCATTGATATATATCTCATTCAGTATAGTACTGTTTCGTATCGCCTCAACGTGGTGGTAAAAGTAAAGTAAAGTCCGTCCAGTTCCATGTGGAACACAGGGAGGCGCTCATCTTCTTTTCAATAGCCTTGTACCAGCAATGGACGAATCCCAAGGTTCTGGATACGACACCTGTGTATCGCAGGACTTGCCGTTTACTTCCCAGCTTACGCCGGTACCAAATTATACACCTTGGTGACAGAGGCACGTGTGCGTAAACAACTTGCCCAAGGTCGTTACCCGGAGTCGAACCCGCAACCGCCCGCTCCATGAGCAAGCGCGCTACCAATAGGCCACCGAGTCGCACCAACGTGGTGGTAATCGAAGTAAAATTTATATAGCGCCTGTCTAGGAAGCTCCTCATTGGTTGGTTGCGTCACGTGCGCATCTGTACATTTAGAGAGCGTGCGGATCGCGTCGCGAATTGCCAAAGTTGATTTTGCTTCAGAGATTTAAGTCTTGGACTATAATAATATCAGTAACATGATCCCTGCACGGGGACCTAACTGACGTGGCTTCAATTCAAAGGGTCAGCGGTGGTGAAGGATGTCACCGGATCAATACTAATCATCATATTTAATGAGCAAGGCCAAGGTCGAGAGCCAGTGAAGGTCATGAGTCATGCATAATATGTGGATGTGTGTGAGTAACGAGGAAATCGCGCGACAAGTCTCTCCGTATCCGTATTATTCATCCATAAATGAGCAGGGTCATGACCATAATACGTGTGCGGTGGACTTTGAATGCATGGCAACCCTGCAAGGCTCCATCATACTTCCTGATGCTCGTCTACAGTCGTCCCTGCGGAATGGAAGGTTGGGTCAATTACATGGAGTCTGTTTGTATGTGCACTTGTTATAGCGCCCCTTCAAGCTCTACTCAGAGGCGCTCCCGACTGCAGAGCGGACACTGCATCGGAGTTTCACGCCGAAGCGCTGAGCAATTGCGAGTGAAGGACTTGCCCAAGGTCCCTACGTGGCGACTCGAGGTGGATTCGAACCTCGAACCTTCCGTCTTCAAGGCAACGACGCCACCACTACACCACCGCGCCCCACGAGCCGGGGGAGTCACATGGAGTCACCATGCAGGTAACCCGCGTTCCTGTGATTGTCGTGCCACCTTGTTTCCACTCAACCATGTCCCACCCCAGTGCAGCCACACCGGTATAGCCGCGAGAGGCAACCACCAGACAAACAAGTTTGGCTGGCCACGCTAGTCTCTGCCCCGATCAGACATTGATTACTCAGAGAACCGCCGTCGCCTGACTGCATGGTTGAAACAGCAGGGAACGTCAGATGACGTCCGTGGATATATTCGGGGAGGGGTTGCTCTTTTGAGGTTCGCTGCCTAGCAACCGCGGTGCCACTGGCATGTCGTTCCACTTCTCTTGGCATTGCCTGAGGGAGAGAGGGAGAGAGGTAGGAAGGAGGGAGGTTGCCACAGACGAACGATCCTATGCCCCTCCATCCCCTCGAGTCATCGCCGCCAACGTCACGTGCAATGACGTCTTTGCCAAGATAATGACCCGGGTTTTTTTGTCCGTCTTCACCAGGGAAGGAGCTGACGATGCACGGTCGTCTGAGGTTTGTGTGCCCACCGATCCACCCATCCATCCGACCACTTACTCCTCCGTCCATCCTTCTCAGTGACCCTTTCGCATACACTATAATCCTTCCTTCAGTAGATCAACCGTGCATCCTTCCATCGATCCATCCATCCACACATCCATCTGTCCATCCATCCATCCGTCCATCCATCTGTCCATCCATCCGTCCATCCATCCATTCACCCATCCATCCGTCCATCCATCCATCCGTCCATTCATCCATTCACCCATCCATCCGTCCATCCATTCACCCATCCATCTGTCTATCCATCCGTCCATCCATCCATCCGTCCATCCATCCATTCACCCATCCATCCATTCACCCATCCATCCATCCGTCCATCCATCCATTCACCCATCCATCCATCCGACCACTTACTCCTCCGTCCATCCTTCTCAGTGACCCTTACACAAACACTGTAATCCTTCCTTCAGTAGATCATCCATGCATCCTTCCATCGATCAATCCATTCACCCATCCATCCATCCATCTATCCATTCTTCCGTCCATCCATCCGTCCATCCATCCATTCACCCATCCGTCCATCCATCCGTCCATCCATCCATCTGTCCATCCATCCATTTGTCCATCCATCCATTCACCCATCTATCCATTCACCCATCCATCCAATAACGGATCCATCCATACAGCCAATCGTCCTAAATCCATCACTTTTACCCTGACGAGACCGAGTTAAGCAAAGTGCTCCTGCTTCTAATTCTCTCTCGTTCATTTCGATTTTTCTCCCATAATGCGACTGAAAATATGACAGACGCTGATGCCTACTTAGGTCTACTTCACCCGTGTGTCCTCCAAGGTCTTTCCTTCTTCCATCCTTCCATCCTTCCATCCATCCGTCCGTCCTTCCGTCCGTCCTTCCGTCCGCCCATCTGTGATGGCGTTGACCAATGCTTTACCAAGTCACCGGTAAATAGAATAATCGGGGTTTTTATCGAAGTGCGACACGATAATAAGTGTGGCCTCGACCCAGATAAATTGTGATTTCTAGAATAAAGCCATAGTGGTCAAAGTGGTCACTTATGGGCGGACTCTTCGTGAGTACAGCTGATGTATCCGACAGCGCAGAGCGTGTCTGCAGGTCAATCAATCAATCAGTCAGTCAACCAGTCAGTTAGTCGCCTTATTTTGTCAATCAATCAATCAGTCAATCAGTCAATCGTAAATAAGTTATTCGGTCAGTTGGTCATTCAGTCATTCACTCAATATGTGAGTCAGTCAATCAGTCACTCAGCCAGTCATTCAGTCAATCTTTAGGCCAGTCATTTAGTCAGTATGTCGGTGAATCATTCCGTCAATAAGTCAATCAGTCGGGCATTCAGTCAGTCTGTCATTCTACAGTCAATCTGTGAGTCAGTCAATCAGTCAATCTGCAAGTGAGTCATTCTGTCAATCAGTCAATCAGTCGGACATTCAGTCAGTCTGTCATTCCGCAGTCAATCTGTGAGTCAGTCAATCAGTCAATCTGTGAGTCATTCAGTCAATCAGTCGAACATTTAGTCAATCTGTAATTCATTCAATCAGTCAATCAGTCAGTCAGATGGCCCACCAATAAATCAATCAATTCAATTTTTGATTGATTATCATTCTTTTGTTGATTCAGCGAATCGAGTCGCTCATCGCTCATAGCATGTCAGTCAAACAATTTCAGCATAATAAAATGAAGCTGGGATCTAAAAAGCCCCTTGCCATCGCTCCGCTTGTGGCTTACCGCTCACTACAGCTCTACTGAAAGAGACCTTACAACCCAAAAGCAGAGTGGAATTTCCTAATATTATGACGGATGGATGGGCAGCGGGGGCAATCGTTTCAACATGCATTGCAAGGGCTTAGGCTACTTCTTCAGGCGCAATTATATGCAGCGCCATCGCTGGCTACTTGTTATTGGATATTGGCGCCAAACGAGCAGACGAGTAATTCGATTAAATGACGTCGATATTACGATGGGAAGAAATGTTCTGCGTTTGCAGAACGAATGCGCGTTCACGGTTGCGTTGTTTGCGCTCTTCTGGAATAATAAGGTGGAACTTATGAAAGCGGACGAGTCTCTTCTGAGATCAGAAAACCTCTTCTGGTTTCATTAGAGTGGTTCTAGAAGCTTCGTCGACTGGAAGAGGATGTGATGAGCACTTCTAATGAGAAGACAACGGTCTGCATATGTGGCTTAAATTGCATTTTTATTTGTGTATTGATTTAACGTTCCTACATAATCTATATGTTGAGGCATCAGTCGCTTGTGTGGGACTAACCTGCTATAATTTATTAAAGTTTCTGTTAGCTGCCATTGGCGCTTTTCTGTTGTGTTGTTTGCCTCGGGTTCTGCTGAAAATAAGATAGCCCTTCCCACTTCTGTCTTGGCCGAAACAGGAGTGATCCAGCACTTAGGCTACCGAACCAACTGCTGCAAAACCGACCTGCGTGTCGTGCTATAGTGGGCCGTATTTCGTATAACCTGTACCTGTAGGCCACTAATCATTCTGCAGTTTGTCAGATTGAGTAATTAAACGAAGATTATTATAATTATTATAGGTAAATTTTGAGAATATCCCTGTCCTGGTTACCATAGCAATGTATGTGGGGAAATAAGATAAGTAGCC
>OX457042.1:30211615-30224115 GCA_949752735.1 Lumbricus terrestris
TAATAGCCCAGGAAGCTGCGGCCAATCAGCGTGCGAGCTCCATTCTAGCCCAGGAACCTGCGAACAATGAGGGAGCGAGAATTCTATAGAGTGCCCAAACAGCGTGCGAGGTGTCTTTTAGCCCGAAACCCATGCGCAATCAGAATCTGAGAATCTTACTAGTAGGAAATTTCTAAGTATGAATGAACAAACACAAGATTTTTCATAGCAATTCTTTATTACACACGAGCATACAATCTTCACAATACTGCGATTGCGCAATATCTTGCGCGATGGTGCAATGCCTTCAATTATTTACAAGGTTCGTCGCATATTCCAATTCAACTAACTACAGTGTTCGACGAGTATACGAATTTTATTTATAATGTTCATCGCATAGTCCAAGTCAAATATTTACAGTGTTCGACGAATATGCGAGTTTTATTTACAATGTTCATCGCATATTTCAATTCTACCAACTACAGAAGTCATCAATTGCTACAAATTATATACAATAGATCTATACTACAGGTATATTCACATGTCCATAAGCCAAAGATTCCGACGAATTTAAAAGGAAACGTTTGTCATCGTATGGCGAAAGGGCAGCCTTTCGCAACTCAACAGTGTGCAGATCATGCTTTTTACTTTGGATAACGCAGAATTTTGAACTAGTGGGCTTTTCCTCCAATATGCACGCACGATATTCTGCATGTCTGATATATTTTTTAACGAACGCCTTCTTAATCCCCTTTGCAGTCTTCTTCTCCTTCTCCCCCGCCAACAACAAACTATACATTTTGGAGCGGAGCCCACAAAATTCTATCACCGCGGCTCCATTACACTCATCCTTAAACTTCCCGATTACTTTGGCATTGGTGCGGCTGTGCAAAAAGTGCTCACAGGGATAGTCTGAGGTATCATATTCGTCTAGATGAAGCTGCATATCAGTGTAAATGTCCTTGGTGAAGATGTGGTAGCAAAGGCTGTCAGTGTCTGTGAAAAGGAGTTTGCAGGCAGATCCATAAATGGGGATTATATGCTGGTAGTGGAACTCATACATCTTTAATTTTGAAATGTCCAAAATGCACATACCAGCATATAGGGGTTTGTTGAGGAAAACGTTTGAATTTGTTAATTTTATGACTGTCAGATCGTCGTTTATGATATTGTAGGACTCAAAATTTGGTAGGGCCACGAAACGTTTGGCTCGTTTCGCGCTGGTAACAAGCTTCACGGCAAGGTGTTTCCTGTTATTTTGCATCGTTTTTCCGTAAATTGAGTTATTCATTAATTTAAAGAGGTCTTTTTCAAAGGAAGATTTTGCAACCTGCCGTTTGGATGTGTTAAAGTCGATATATGGCTTCAGCCATCGACTTTGCCGAAACTCGAGTATTTTATGAATTTTGGTCAAAATCATGCCCATTTTAAGATAGAATTGCAGATTTCGGTAATGCACGACGTATCGGGTCTTTGTCATGAGATTGGGCACCAATTTTTCGACCCCGGCACCGATTTTATTCGAAATTTTCTTCGAAACGGATTTTGCGTACGGGGATAGCATGTCCGGTCGTATGTGAAGCGTCTCTGGTGCAAGGGGATAGTCGTTGTGATCGTCATGAAGATGAGAAGGATATTCCAAGTCCACGTCCAAAATATATCCCATGTCGTCATCGGTCGATTTAAAATTCAAGTCAAAGTCTGAAATTTCGTCTTCGTCCAAAAATCTAAATTTACCCGTCGTGAGCGGTTCGGACATGGCATATCCGTAGAGGTTGTTGCAATCCAAATACATGATGTAGCTATTTGGAATGTTCGGATCGTATCCTTGAGCGAGATACGGATTGTTGGCCTTTGCGTACCGATTAGAAATCATCGATACGCCACCTCTCATGCCCCGCTCCACAAACAGGTAAATGTCCGGGTCGGTGTTCAAGTCCAAATTTACATTTGTCATGCGCAAGCACGCGTCAAAGCTCAGTCCGGGGCTGCTGTAGTAATGAAGCGGGTCCAATTTATAAAAGTCCAAGGACATGGCACGAAAAGATTCAAAGACATCGGCCAGTAAAATGACGTCAGTCTTCAAATACAGATCGTGGTAGTCCTGCATAGTCGTCATATTAAAAGTCTGCCAAATTTTCTGTGCATATTCGTAGTCGTCCTGCGAAATGTCCTCGTCCGTCAGTTTACTGAAGAAGCAGCCTTTGGGAGGCAGAGTCCTTTCGGTCATTCTGCAGGCCGAAGTCATGTATTCGTAGGGAAATACCCCATTACGCAAAAGCAATTTGTACTCGGCCGGAAAAATTCGCCGCAAATGATTGAATTTGGAATCATCCTCTTTCGATAAATTTTTCACCAACACGTCCAAACCGCAGTTTAGAAATTGGAGGGAATCCAAAAAGCGTATATTATTTACTTCGAACGAAAGATATTTTTCCATGTTGGTTGCAATGACATTTATTTCTTGCGCTGCAAACTCCTTTGTCATATTTTTGAGAATCAGATGAGAATCGTATCCTTTAAGGTTATGGAAGATGACAGGAAGAAGGTAGTTTGCAGATTTGCCTTTCTTAGATTTTGTGGGCTTTCGAAATTTCATTTTTAGATTGCAAGGAGAGCAAAGAGCAGAAACAAAGTTACCAGTCATATGACAGTGGTGTCGAACTTTGTTGGTTCCAGAAAAAGCGATAGAGCAAGATGGGCAAGAAGTGCAAGATTCAAACTCTATCCGCTGCTGCTGGGTCAGAGGAATCATAGGTTTGTTTGTTGCCAAAATTTTATTGATTCGTGTTTGCTCCGATTTTATGTGTGAAAAGAAGTGGGACATTACGTCCGGGCCCGAATATGTAAATGGTTTGTTGCCGTTCAAATGTGGAAAGGAAGAAACTGTCAAACAGCAGAAGCCGCTAGGTGTGTGAGTATCGAGAATTTTGGTCGAATTGGTTGTAGTTGCAGCATCGTTTGGAGATAGATAGCTCTCGAAATCCGAATATATGACGTACGGGACAGGCATTTCGTGTTGTGTGTTTGTAAATGACAAATTTGAATTTTCAGGTGTGGGGTAGCGCACGGACTGCAAGCCGTGCTTGCCGCATTCGTCCATGTGCGTGTGTTTCCCAGCAGCAGTGGTGAAGCAGTGCAGACAATAAGGACAAGGGAAAGACCTCCCATCGTGAGAATTTCGGGTGCTTAAAAGAGCAGACAGATTGCGTATTGTGATATAATGGCGCTTAGCGCCGTCATCAAGAAGAAGAAGATTTGCGATATGTTTCCTACCCCTGTGAGCACTTGCGTATAGGGGAGTAAAAGTCTTATCGTCAGGATTGGAGTACATAACGTTGATGGCATAATCAGGGTTGAGAGATTCAAAAAGAGGGATCTGTTCAATGGTCATTGGGAATTTCATTCCTTTAGTTTCAAGTTCGTCCAGATAATCTTTATATTTGTTTACTCTATTTGCGTTATCTTTCTGGAAATGACTCACAGCCAACACGCTGTAGAGGAAACAGAATTCATCGTTGTTTTGAATATTCAGTGTAGCTCGCTTATTGTTCAAGTATTGTGGTGTGGGTATGTATGTGGACGCGCCGATCGGTTCGTATACGGCATTACAAAGTTTGAAATCGGATACGCCATTTACCAACCATCCGGAACTCTGGCTTGTGAAGACGTCTACCAATTCGTCGATGCGATGTACAGCGTCTTCCAGCTGATCGGATATCTGAGACGGATGTAGAAGGGCTGCCGGCACGGACTTGAAATATCCGACGGTCTGTGCTTCTCCGTCTGGCGTGGGTCGCTTGAACTCCACGTCGACTGCCACGTACCATTTCACCGGCCTACAGAAACATTTTTTCATTATACTACGAATCGGATATCCCGCGAAGTGAAAATTTGCTAAGTCCAGCATTTTAAAGCGAAAAATTTTCTAAGTACAAGAAATAAAGACGCAAAATTTACTAAGGCCAGCATTTTGGAGCGAAAAATTTTCTAAGTACAAGAAATAAAGACGCAAAATTTACTAAGGCCAGCATTTTGGAGCGAAAAATTTTCTAAGTACAAGAAATAAAGGCCCAAAATTTACTAAGTCCAGCATTTTAGCTCGAAAATATACTAAGTGTAAGAAGTATAGATGAAAAATTTCTAAGTTCAAATCACAGAAGCGAAAAATTTTCTAAGTCCAAACAGTTTGTGTATAACACAGACTCACCCTTCGTCTCTGAATGTATCCTCGAGAACGCTGGTCATGCGCGTTGCTTCTCCCAACAGCATGCCATGTACGTCTGTCGTTTCGGGCACAGGTAACGCCACGTCTATAAACGCGTTCTGCGTCGATGTGCGTACGGACGGATTGCGCTCTTTCTTCATGCATGTAACGCAGAGATCTTGGCCAGAACGGAAGAATCGCGAAGGTCTACGACACTTGCACTGCGAGCACTCTTTGCGCAGCAAGCAGATTTCGCAAAGCCCGTTCATCAAGTTGGATGCCTTATATGATCGACAAGAATCGCATCGACCTAAACACACATAAAAAATTTTTAAGTTCAAGCTATTTCATACACAAAAAGTCTAAAGATTAAAAATATATGACTATTACGATTGGTAATAAAAGCCTTGCAAGTAAAGAGTGAAATGTGTATATGCATATGTAATACTTAGGAAGAATGTAAAAGTTAGTCTGATCAAAAATGTTAAAGTCCCTTACTTGAAGGGCCGGGCTCTGCCGGTGATGCCGTCCTCGCGCCCCTGGCGCTGGTGCTGACCGCTGCATCCGCCGCCGCGCCGCTGGAGCCGGAGCTGGTCGCCGCCGCTCTTCTCGTGCTCAAGTCCAATGCTGCCGAGTTGTCGTTTTCGGGCGCAGGGTCCACCGCCGATCTCCTCATGCTCAAGTCCAACGCAATCAGATTGCCGTTTTCAGTCAGATCTATAGCACACAGAAATATATTTCGTTGAAATATATAAGTTTCTCTACAAAATGTTGTGTTTGTAAAGTACAAGTTCGTTAAAATTGATTAATGCAATATAAAATTCTGTGTTTGTAAAGTACAATTTCGTTGAAATTGAACGATGTTATTCAAATCTATAAAATACTGTGTCAGCAAATTTTTTAACTTGTACTTACTTGCACGCTTTGGTGCTCGACCAGCGTTCGGCTCTGCCTTTCGTTTGAGCTCTACAACATAAAGTATTCACCATGTATTATTTCTCATGTATAAAATGTTACAAAGTCTTTTAAATAACACAAGTATTTCATTTTACATAGTATATTTTTGCCAATATAATTTTTGCCCGTTTACAAATGAAAGTATTAAAAACTTACCCATTTCTCGAATCCTCTCTTTCAGTTGCGCTTCGATCTTGATCAATTCATCAATTTTCGCGCGTAGGTTGCTCGCTAAAGAAAAATAATATAAAAAATATTTGCGCGTTGAGCTGCTGTGTGTGTCCTAAGATATCTAGGTATATAAAGTATAAGAAAATGCCCTACCAGATTCCATGTTGTGTCCTTCTGTGTCAAATTCGCTTAAATCGGAAAATGTTTTATATGGGCTCGCATGCACATATATCTACTACTTAATTCTGATTTTGATCACACCGTCCTACACTACTTTTGACAAAAATTTCAAATATCACTTTAAAAGGTTTCAAGTCAAGCTCTGCTGGATTCTGAGGCTGCTGTGTGATGGCCATCGTCTGAAGGTCAGCTTTATATCCCAAGGACTACTTTTTTCATGTATTCCTACGCAAAATAGTTCTAAGTACACATGCTGGCAGAAGGATGTGGCTATGTCTGTGATACGGTCGAGCAGATGTGTCTGTGTGTGTGTGTGGGTATGTGTGTGTGTATAACACATAGGAATAATGTAAAAGATCGTAAAGGCAAATTACTTGAATCTGTGTGTGCAGATGCTAATGATGATCCAGCAAGGCCTTCTGCGTCCGAATCTGTGCCTGCGCGCAAACCGCCGTTGTCATTCTCTGTAAGAAGTGAAAATGCACAAGGCATAAAATACCTCCTATTTAGAAAACTAAATTCCGTAACCATCAGGGCTTAAAGTGTGGCTGGTCGGGCATGGACGGCGTTCATGCACTTATTTTGGAAAGATAAAGGGCGTCCACGTACTTATTTGTTCATGCTTTAAGCACTGGTAACCATTATGTTATTGCAGCTATATTAGCCTGTATTCACATGGATAGAAAGTACGAAGTCTTGAGCTTTCATACCCTATAAATATTTTCTATGGCGTGGTCTTTAGTAAAGAAAAATGCCTATTAATATTTTTACCATTATTATTATTATTAACTCGGGTCAAAATAATGTAAGAAAGGCCACTACGAATCTGCATTATATTAGAAAAGCCCTGTTGCATTCTGTTGATGCCAGCTCCAAGTCTGTAAAAGTCTGGGTCTGCTGCTAGAAATACGCCTATATAGTCTTAGAAAATAATTTAAAATAAGTAAACTCACGAGAATTTGAAGCCATGTCTGCTGTAAACGAACGACTTGGGCTGCCTCTGTTGCCTGTGGAAGATGGTCGTGTACTCGATCGCGTCTGAAAATCGTCTCTTGCTGATAGCTCGATGTGTTGAAGATGGCTGTTGACGGTCGTACTCGGATGAATCTCTGACGGCGGGTCTGAATAATCACCGCTTTGGAGCGATTTTTTATAGGACTTGTGGAGGTAGATTTCATCATGATGTTGCAATATGTTTGCTTGGCTATACGCTTGTAAATATTCTTGCATGTCTGCCTGGGTGACTGCGTATTACAAGGCATGGTGCAATAGCCGTAAAATCCATGATGACTGGGTTTTAAGCTTATAGGGAGAATTTCTGGCATTTCCTACGACCTGTGGTTTTGTGCGTAGGCCGCTGAGCTGAATTGCTACGGCAATGCAAAGTGCGTGTGTGTGGTTAGTTGTGTGCGTATCGCTGTTTGCCTGTCTAGATGTGTGCATCTGTTACAACAGCATAACAGTCACGTTGTGCAATGTCAGAACGCCGGGGAAAAACGTGTATACCCATGTATTTTACGACCGTTGAAAGCCCGTGGTGACTAACGAGCAGGTGGCCTCAGACGCTGCAGGGTTCGAGCGCCGCATTCTCGAATGAATGGAAAACAATTGAATGTGGATTGCCCGAGTCTTTGAAGCCGATTAGACGGTTGTATAGCGTTCACGAAAGATAATACCTTTGATGTTCAGAGGAAGACGCAGGAATATGGAGGGAGAGAGGAATAATTATTATATTAGTTAATTAGCATAATATTTAATTGGCATAATATTTAATAATATTAGTTAGCATAACGCTTCGGCACAGCCCCCAGCGCTCATGACGCACCCCCTGGCGGGCGGGCGGGTCGCTATTTAGGGCTCCACGGGCCATTGTTCCACTAATTAGGGGTAGATAATGATTAATAATAGTTAATTACTAATAATAGCTAATTACTAATAATAGCTAACTATATGAAATGAAGAAGCATTGTAGTGCTATTTAGGGTTAGTAGGCCCTTTGTTGTACTAATTAGGGTTAGATAATTAATAGGATTAAGATAATAACTAATAATAGCTAATTAGTATAATTAATAGGATTAAGATAATTGACCTAATTAATCTAATTGACCTAATTACTTAACTAGTTGACCTAATTACTTAACTAATTATTAATAATAGCTAACTAATTACTAATTAATTACTAGTTAGTATTAATACTAACTGATTCAGGTCTGTCCTATATTACCTACTAATGTGCACTGCAACCGGTTGCCGTCTGTCAACCGGATTGTTCAAAAACGGAAAATGCTATTATACATGTATGCAAGGATGTATTATGCATACATGTAGTCTGCGTCTCTTGGTATCGTTGGTTTGTATACAATAATTATGATTGTGAATGCGAATCTATGTATAATACAATTTAAATACACGTCATCGTGTTCGCATTTTTACATTGACCTGATGATGACGATGATGATGATGATGATGATGATGATGATGATGATGATGATGATGATGATGATGATGATGATGATGATGATGATGATGATGATGATGACGGTGACGGTGACGGTGTGGCGCGGTGGTGCAGTGGTGGCGTCGTTGCCTTGAAGCCAGAAGGTTCGAAGTTCGAATACAACTCAAGTCGTTGCGGAGGGACCTTAAGCAAGTCCTTCACTCGCAATTGCTCAGCGCTTCGGCGTGAAACTCCGATGCAGTGTCCGCTCTGCAGTCAGGAGCGCCTCTGAGTAGCGTGCTTGAAGGGGCGCTATAACAAATGCACATATTCTCCATACAAATCTATCAGACTTGATATATTGAATGTTTCAGCTTGCCTGCTTATAAATATCTTTCTCTAAAACGACAACTGTTATTGACGAACGAGCTCTTTCCGTTAATGGACACAGATTGTACGACCCTCTCTGTCTGTCTGTCTGTCTTTGTGTCTGTCTGTCTTTGTGTCTGTCTTTCTGTCTCTGTCTGTCTGTCTGTCTTTCTGTCTGTCTTTCTGTCTGTCTATTTTCCGTTTGTCTGTCTTTCTGTCTGTCTGTCTGTCTTTCTGTCTGTCTTTCTGTCTGTCTGTTTTTCTGTCTGTCTGTCTCTCTGTCTGTCCGTCTGTTTGTCTGTCTTTGTGTCTGCGTCTGCTCGACACGCCCAGTCGCTGCAGTGTCATTTTGTACTCGGTTTAAACCCACCCTTATCGCGACGTATGCAGTATACACCCAATCTGCACTTCTTCGATTTTTTCCTTCACGTGCCGTGGTTGCGCATTAACGCAAGTCTTAACAGACGGCATGGCAGCTGGTAATTACTTGAGAGAAACTATAGAGCGCAGAAGATGATTGCTACCGTATATATATATATATATATTATTATATATATTATATATTAATATATAATATATATAATTTTATTTTATATACATTATATATATATATAGATATATATATATATATATTAGGGTGTCTCTTAAAAATGAAAGTTCAAAATTTTAATCTCTCACCCCTTCAAGTCGTGAGGTTGATGGAGAAAAAATTTATAAAAAAATTTGATCAAAATCTGATAATATTTAGAGGTCGCTCTTTGATGTCAAAGCATTTTAGACATGTAGCCCCATTGTTTAAAATTATGCAGCATAGTTCGCATTGTTAAAGACGTCCATAATTTGCCTTATTAATTGGCTAATTTCAATCTATACTAGGAGTGAAGCAGGCTAACACCTTCTATTCACTTTCATTCATTCTGATAATTTATATAGCGCCTTTTAAAGCGACCTACACATAATCGCTCTCAGCCCAGCTGACAAAGTGAGATTTGAGCGACTTATAAAAATCAGACGAGATTTACCCGGCCATCAATCACAAGTCTACTGGGAGGCCATTCCAGATGCAGGGACCCACAATCGGAAAGGCTCAACGCTTCTAATAAAAGTATGAGCTCAGGGTATGATGATCTTTGTTGACCTGTCTCTTTGACCTTGCAAAGGAAGATCCAACTTCCACATGGCATATTGGCCATCTTCAAATTCTCATATCAAGTGCTGGAGTGCAAGATAGCAACTTTGCAGTTTGTTTTCCACCTCAAGACCTGGGTTACTATTCAAGCCAGGGTTGAAGCACCTCTGAAAGACTTTTGACTGATGACCGAACCCCAAAATGCAAACTGAAGCAATTTCCAAAACGCTTGGAAAGCAGCAATGGCACCTTTCTGAGGAACTTCTTGATTCCGGAAATGAAGAAACTGATCTTAGCCACCATGGAAGACCCAGCCCCGGATCTTGCACCAAAGAGACCAGCAATGAAATCCTCAGCATTTTTCAGTACTAGGAGCTTTGAACAGTGCTGGATAAGAAAACGGTTATTTCCATACATGTTCTTCCACGGATTTCCTTTGACATGGACCCATTGAACGGGTTGGCAGACATCAATGACAGGGCTGAAATAGGAGTGGTTTTCATTCACGAATTCCATAAAAGAGTTGACCGACCGGAAGAGCAAAAAATTCCTCCTTCAAGTTGTCTCTGGCAATTAATCCTGCCTGTAGCAGTGTATACTACAATTCCTTAATTTTAACATAAATATACAGATAGAAAGTAGACATGTGGGGTGTAGTGGTGGTTCATTGCCTTGCAGCCGGGGGGTTTGCAGATTCGAATCCACCTCAGGCCGCCCCGTATGGAGTGACCTTGAGCAAGTCCCCAACAATTGTTCATGCGCTTCGGCGTGAATATCAGGTTCAGTGTCCGGTGTCCGAGCTGTAGTCGGGAGTGCTTCTGAGTAGTAATCTTGAAGGGACCCTATATCAAGTGCACCTACATACATGTCTGTTATATAAACAAGCCAAATTGATTAGCACTAGAAATGATGATTAATTATTATGCGACATTAGACTACATGATTTTCCATTGTCGAAGTAGGCTTATTACATGCAAAACTTTGAGGCTCGGGGGCGACCTCTAAATTTTATCCAATTTTAATGACATTTTTTGCAGAATTTTATTTTAATAAACCTAACAACTTGGGAGGGTGAGATGAAGAAAAATCCCAAAGAATTTGTTCTCCATTATGCTAAGAGACACCCTAATAAATATATATATATATATATATATATATATATATATATATATATATAGAGAGAGAGAGAGAGAGAGAGAGAGAGAGAGAGAGAGAGAGAGAGAGAGAGAGAGAGACGGATAGCTCTTCCAGAAATCTCGTCTTCCGGTTCACTACATTCAATGCTCTCGATATCTCTTTGCAATGGCAAATACATCCGTATACATGTATAAATACATGTAGAGTCGCATGCATTCATTCATTCATTCATTCATTCATTTCAAGAATTTATATAGCGCCTCTTCAAGAAATCCACTCAGAAGCGCTCCCAATCCAACCACGGTGAAACAAAAAAGTTTTAAGGAGCTTGTAGAAGACTGATGAGTCAACCCTTGGTAGCAGGCGCACCTGCAACGGGAGACTATTCCAGAGAGATGGACCTACAACTGAGAAAGCACGACGCTGACAGGTTGAGGTTTCAACACGTGGGACCAAAAGCTTCCCACTAGAGGCAGAGCGAAGGGCTCGGCGAGCCAGGACAACAGATACTGGACGGCATAGCTCAACAAGATAAGTCGGAGCACAGCCAAGGAGACAATGCCAAACCAGTGACATAGGACCTACCAGTACACGTTTATGCACGCATAATTACAAATAGCGCCTACATACATGTATGCATACACGCTTACCTTCTTGCATGCATGTATACCTACATACATGCATATCGTATACGTGCAATTATGCATACGTACATCTCATTCATGTACATACATGCAATGTTATGCATGATTATATTCATTCGACGTATACGTGCAGCGTGTATTAATGTATGTTTCCATGCATACATGCATGATGTATATGCATGTATGCGCTGTACATAGCTGTAGCATTGCATTACATAATCCGCATTGTGATCATTGTTGTATTTCCTTTGTGTCTTCCTTGCATTAGAGAGAAGGTGCATGTCAAAGTGGAAGATGTCAATGAGTTCGCGCCGAGATGGAAAGAGGATTTCTATTCCGGATTCGTGGAGGAAGGGAAGCTGAGCGAGGAGATCCTAAAGGTGGAGGCCACGGACGCAGATGGTTCTACCGTCTACTCCAACATCTGCAACTACCACATCGTCACCGATGCTGTTCCATTCGAAATCAATGACAAAGGTGTGTCGTCAATACATTGTCAGTAATTATTGTCATAGTAATCACACCGAAAACGCTGTATCATTATGATTATTGCTATTATTATATTTATTATTATTATTATTATTATTATTATTATTATTATTATTATCATCATCATCATCATCATTATCATTATTATTAACATCATCATGACCACCCCTACTACCTCCTCCGCCGCAACCGCACCACCACCACCACTACCACTGTCATCATTATCATCAATATCGTCATTATTATTGATAGTATTGTTGTTTTAATTATTATTATCAAGTTATTAGTATTGTTTTCATTATTGCTCTTAGCTTGTAATTGTAATTGTAATCGTACATTTATATAGCGCCCCTTCAAGAGAACTCCTCAGAGGCGCTCCCGACCTGACACCAAACCACAATCAAAGAGAATGGTTTTCAAACGCTTGCGGAAAAGTGGCAAAGAAAGACAAAGAAGTTCATTACGTAGACTAATAGGTAACTTATTCCAGAAAGACGGACCAACCACAGCAAAGCTTCTGTACATCACTGTGGAAGATCGAGCCATAGGGACAACCAGGTCACCATGCGTAGCAGAGCGAAGGAATCTACGGCCTGGAATGGATAGCATGCACAGGTACACAGAGTTCCATAAGATAGGTCGGAGCTTGGCCTGCTAGGCAATTACGCATGAACATTAAAATCTTAAACTCAATACGTTTTTGCATAGGCAACCAGTGCAGTTCTTCCCGAATAAAACTTGATATATGCCCAAACTTTGGTATGCCGCCAATCAGGCAAGCTGATGGTATTATTGATAATA